>JAQMYF010000008.1:7179437-7192228 GCA_030014195.1 Neosilurus mollespiculum
CGGCTGAGATGGGCGCCAGCCTCCCCGTGACCCTAATTAGGATTAAGCGGTTCAGAAAATGACATGACATGACATTTTAGAGTGGCGTTTTATTGTGGCCAGCCTAAGGCACACCTGTGCAATATTCATGCTGTCTAATCAGTATCGTTTTATATATGCCATACCTGTGAGGTGGGTGGATTATCTCGGCAAAGCAGAAGTGCTCACTAACACAGATTTAGACAGATTTGTGAACAATATTTGAGAGAAATATTCCTTTTGTGTACATAGAAAAAGTTTTATCTTTGAGTTCAGCTCATGAAAAACGGGAGCAAAAACAGTGTTGCATTTATATTTTTGTTGAGTATATTGCTATATATCCTTAAAAATATAACGAAACTAGATAAAATAAATAAATAAAAATTAAATTATATTATATAAAAATATAATTATAATTATATTTTGTATCATTTCATTATTCTGGTGCAACAACTTTTCATTTGTTTTCCTGTTCATAAACAGAACAAACAGTTCAACAGACACCAAATGCTAGCAAACTAGCTCGCTTATGTAACTGAATGACATGTTCACTAACTAAGCCAGGCGGCTTTTATATACAAAACAATACTGGAGGTCACTAGCAGGAATAGCTGGATTTTCTTCTACCAGCATGACGTCACGGACACCTCGTTTATTACACTACATGGAACCTTTTATATCCGCATACTGTACTGTACAATAGAGTAGGGAGGAGTGTGTAGTATAGTGTACACTGGACCAGTATGCAGTGTGTAATACACCGGTAGAGTTTCAGATCTTCCAGAGACATCATTAAATCTAACCATAACCTCACCCTCAAAAATAAAAACACCCTGCCCCCCCCCCCTTTTTTTTTTAATTAAGAAATCTTTTGTACCTCACGTAGCCCCCAAAAAAGACTCCACCCTTTTAAAATAAAGAAATCTGACTGAAACACAATCGAGATAAAAAACCCACCCCTTTTTAAAATGAACTCTGCCATCACCTCATCTCAGAAACCAAGACTCCGCCCCTTTTTTTAAATTTAATTTTTCCGCCCCCCCCCCCCCCCCACACACACACCTATGTGCAGGTTCTTGTTGTCCAGCTCCAGGTTCTTCAGGCGTGAGGCCAGCTCGCTCCTATCTTCTGATTTACTTGCATTCTGACAAACATACGGAGGTGATGAGGGACTCAAGACTGTCAGATGAAATGACACAGGGGTGCAAAATTTTCTGACACACTGCATCAATGGCAAGTTGTAAATGGGTTCACTGAAATACACTCCATGCACAGGGGCAAATTAAACCAGCATTCGGGTTGGGGGGGGCGACACACCCACAAAAACCATGTTTCTCCATTGTGTGTTTTAATTTCGTTTTAGGGGCACACTTTTCTATCTACTGAATTATCGATTCTGATACTGGGTGTGAGAAACGTGTAGTCAGAGTTGATGCAGAGCAGAGAAAGAAAAGTAGAGGGTGTAGAATAAAAATGACAGCTAGGTCACTTCCACACTCTCATTTCCTGAATCAGTTATTTACTCACTGCACAGGAGGAAGAAGACTCCTATACAATAAACCCAGGACGCAGATCAGATCACACAACACCACGGCATACAAAAGATTACTAAAGAGGAGACACTATTTCTCCTTTCAACCTCTGATTGTTACAAAGCACTGAAACTGGAGACTCCTTCCAAAACCACTGAATAAACATCATCTCCTGGATTAAGAAAATGTTGGTCTATCATAATTAATTAATTAATTAATTAATTATATGAAGTAATTTACCAATGGGAAAAACATTCTCTCCAGGAACACAGGCCAAGCCTCTAAACACAGCATGCATGTAAAGCAACACACACACACACAGCGCTGCACATTCCTGTCACACACGGTGAAGCAGAAAGAGCGTGCGTTCTGCTCCTGCGAGGCCCACAGTGCTGTGGCACTTACAGGCTTGCGCTCACGGGGCTTTTGAGGACGGGATTGTGTTTTCCCCAACTGCAACGCTGCCTTCACCTGCCCACACAAAACCCCAGTGCAGGACATACAGGTGTGTGGGGAAGAAAGAAAGAGAGAGAGAAAGAGAGAGAGAGAGAGGGGGGGGGGGGGGGGGGGGAGTGGAAAGAGAGAATGAGAGAGAAAGAAAGATGGACAGAGAGAGAAAGATAATAAGCAACCTAAGGATGACTATATTTATAATTCGTAATTCCATCCAATATTCATTCATTTTGCGAACAATCTTGACTCTAAATAGGACTTTAAAATATTTTTTCTATTTTATTTTGTACAATATTTGCCTGATGTTCAGTCGGTCAATAGCAGAAGTACAACAGTCGATGTTTACCTACTTCAACTCTAATCTACACAGCAATGTACAACTCAAAACAACTCATTTAACACAAGTTACCAGCCTGAACACGCACGCACACGCGCACACGCGCACACGCGCACACACGCACACGCGCACACGCGCACACGCGCACACGCGCACACACGCACACGCGCACACGCGCACCCCCCTGGACTTGTTGCTTGTCTCTGTCTGAGTAGGAGGAGCTGAATCAGGCCCGACTCCACCCTGGGGACTTTTTGTCCTTCGGTGAAGTGTACTTGGAATATTCCAGATGTTTATGTGCACTTGTACAGTTTGATTTGATACAGTTGTTTAGCATAATTGTGGAAAGTCAGCTTAATGTTTTGTTTTGTTTTTTTTTCATATAATAAATCGGCAGAAACAAGTCGCTTTATGTTTTCATGGGAAAACTGTCTGAGTGTGTGTCTGTCTATCTGCCATTCTATTTTATAATAAATGTTAGCAACCAATGTATATAGCACCACGCAGTGTAACACAATCGTTCAAGATTTCAAACAAAGAGCTGATTTTTAAAGTGCAGCACTCCGGAGCCATAACATCCTGCACCACATCTGGAAAAATAATTTTAGCACGTTTTGTACAGAATGACTGTCAAAGAATTTGTTCATCCACAGACGGAAAAGTACCGTCAATAATACAGAACAGACAGACATGAAGCATGCTGAAAAAAACAACCCCTCAAAAAAAAAAAAAAAACCTGTCATCAACAACAAATGTTATCAGGGTTGTCCCTGTAGATCCTCGTGTAGCTGATGCTGTCGGTGAGAAGGTAGATCATTTTTAAAGAAAAAGACGATGTTTAAAAAGAAAAGTGGACATGTAACTACTGACACACATGCAGTGAAGGAGTGACGTCTGTAACAGACTGAATAAAGACCATCCAACTCTGCTTAGTGATGGGTGCCAAAACTTATTTGCCGACAGATATCAAGGAACAAGAACACAAACCAGTAAAGACAGGTTTACGAAAGATCATTAGCAGATTAGTACATGGACGTTGAACACAGAACTGAAAGGCTTTCCGGGAGGCGACGCCCACTCAACCATTGTGTAGGAATTATTATTATACGAGATTAATAAGTCAGCATGTGCCAGCTCGAACCAACAGCCCATAATAACACCATCAAACATTCAACCTGAACTACAAATCCACCTGTAACCGCATCGTCACATGATCTGTGAATGTTAGCATTAGATTCCAGTTAGCTTCATGTATATGCTACAAATTTTACTGGTGCTGGTCCAACACCTCCTTCTGTTTTGAACATGTGACCGCTGCTAGCCTGCTGCTTCCCCCCCATTTTTCTCCCCTAACTCAGTCATAACCAATACACCCCATCAGGTATTGCCCTCCCCATCATTCGACCACCAACTAAGAGGGATTGGCGTTGGCATGCACACGCCCCCTCCATGACACACTATGCTGCCACCCGCCTCTTTACGAACTGCTGTGCTTGCATATTTGGGTTTGCCCATCACACTCTGAGGGAACCCCAATTAGCTCCCACAGACTCCCGGTTGCAGACGGATGCAGCATCAACGTGGATTCCAACCAGTGATTTCCAGGTTGACAGTTGCGTGCCTTGTTGATGCAGTACTCGGGAGCCCGAGCACAGATTGTAATGAATGAATCCCAATGTAAATGGGACATTATGGTCTGTTTGGTTCTTGATTACCAGCACATGTGCAAGAAGGACTTCAGGCTTGGTTTCAGCAGAACATATTACAAATAATATATATCTGAATAATTAAAAAAAAATAAAAAAAAATAAAAAAAAAATAAAAAACGGCTTGGGGCGGGCAGGCAGTACTCACTCCGTCTAGAGATTGCTGGATAGTCTGGCGGGCTTTAATCACATCTTGCAGGAAGCTGTTAGCATCTTTTTCCTGAAAGGGTACAGCGGGGTAGAGAAGGCCGAGTCAAAGGAGCAAGCGAGGAGCAGAGAGGAGAAAGGGCAAGCAGGTGACGCCACAACAAAGCAGCCATGCGACGTGTTAGAGAATTAAAAATTACAGACACTGCGTTTCCTTTCTTGGCAGCAGACGAACAGATAACGGCTGAACAAACAATCCGATACTCATAACATTGCTTATTATGCGATCTCGGAATTCATATTGTTGTTATCAGGCAGGATTTATATAAGAGTCCGGTCTGATTAAGATCAACGAGGACAAAGCCACGAAGTACAGATGGTCTAATTTCTGTTATTCTGTTGCGTATAATAAGATACCTGCGGAGCCGATGGTACGCCATTGATTCCTTCATAGAAGCGGCGCTCGGCTTCGTCATATTTGGATTTGTCGAACCAGACCTTCTCCTGGGCCAGGCACTGGAGTCCACTCATGATGATACTGCAATAGGGGAGACAATAGGGACAGAAAAAAAAAACATGATTAACATTAAAACCAAGTTAAAAATAACAGAAATCAAATAAACGAGTACTGAACATGCACTAGGACACATGACGTAAGGGTACTGACACTCTGACCTGATTTGACGTTAACTTGAAATTCTGATTTGTATCTGAGCATCTTGATATTTTTATAATCTAACACAGCGATGAATTTTATGGTGGGGAAAACGTTACTCATTCAGGCATATGAACACTATGGGCACTTGGAGACCCGATGGCCCACAAATGAGTTTTAAACCAAATCATGTCAACCAACAAATGTACAAATTTTCACTTTTATTTTCTGCTTCATCAACTGCTAACTTTAACACCAAGTTTTAATACACTCTCTATACTGTCCCATACAACAAAATCATCTTTACAAAGTCAGACTACACCCACTTAAACACATGACTGCAGTTTTAACACCTTACACCTCATCTGTTAACCCTAAAAAATATTCACCGTAACCACAATACACTGCATACCCTACTGATAATAAATAAGAACATGTTGTGGAAAAATCTCATCACAAATCCACCTCTATAATGAAAGCGCTCAGCAAACTTTGTTAAATTATGCTACGATGATGTTACGAGTTGCTGGGTTACTGCATCTAATCAGCATCTTGAACATGTCAGTAATCAGACGTTTGATGCCTTCAACAAAAGTATTCAAACTTTAAACTGCAGGGGGCGCTAGTAATAAACAATGAAAAAAATTATAACACTGAAAATAAATCCCATCAGACCTGCCAAGCTTGTACGTATTTTGCTCAGGAGCTCCAGATTTGAACACTGAAATACACTCAGTTGCATCAAAAGAGCCATATTTCTTTCCCATGACAAAGACGGCAGATGTTACGCACTTTCCGATGCATTAAGAAACACTGAAAGATGCACTGATGAGCCTCCTATTTACCAAGACTAGAAGGTTTGAGCGAAAAACTATTAGAAGCAGTACTGGTACTGTTCATCGTTCATCTTCTGAACCGCTTAATCCTGTCGCGGGGAGGCTGGTGCCTATCTCAGCCGACTCTGGCCAAGGGCAGAGTACACCCTGGACAGCTCAACAGGCCATCACAGGCCAGATGAGTTAGAAGAGCCTACTCGATAAAAATCAGCAATGGTTCTTTTACATGCCTCTCCCACAGACAGTGAGAGACATTGCCGGCCTTTGATAACCCAGTTAGCTGCACTGGACAGCAGTGACGACCTGGTGAGTGTGGGGCTTGAACCCCCGACCTTGGGATCACCCTACCAGGTGAGTATAGTCATTGTTTTTGTTTGCTGGGCGAAGACACAAAAGGTCACTGAAGCATTATGGGTGAAAATGTGCTTGGTATAGAAGATTGAGACGTCCTGAAATATCACTAACTATAAGGCCTGTCAATATGACGAGTCTTAAATATTGTGATACAACATGATGACTCTTAATAAGACACATCACAAGAGTGAATTCCAAGTAGAACCTGTTTCTAAGGATGAACTGAACATAACTATACAAAAACCACGGCGAAACCCCTTCCTTCATTTACATGCATGTAAAATTAGAAAATCACACTTCTCAAATAAATACCTGAAATACCTGTAAATCATCATCTCAGGCCATTAAAGTGAAATAACTAACTGCTGTGATGTTTAAGAGAATGTTGTATGAAGTAAAACAGATCCACAGACAAGGGCACGTTTGTACAACATCACTAAATCCGTTCATTGTTTTTTTTGCTGATCAGGCCTGTGCTGTCCAGAACCTTCTTTGTTATCTACTGGATGGCGTTTTGCCCAATCGCTTCCATGCAGCAGGTAGAAACCACAGAAACCAGGAACAACCTTTCATTTTGTGTTACTAGTTTGTCACCATAACCCACAATGAGGATGCAACTAAAAACACTCAAACATAAACTCCAGACCTATGTCCTAAAGAGTCGCATACTTGTCCCGTTTTCTCTGAGTGGGATGCTCCGTCTCTGAGTAAACCCTCTTCCGGCGTCCCCTCTGTGACTCGGAGGATGAGCGCTGATTTTTCTGAGCACTGTAGGAGCGAGAACGGACATGGTCCCCCTGCTCTCGACTGGGCTGAGCCGGTGTCCGTTTAGCTCTGAACACCAAAGAGCGGTGGACGACTTGCTCTCTCGGACTCGTACCCAAATTTGACGGGTTCTGAAAGTAGTCTTCGGCTTGCTCATACATGTTGCTGTTGAACCAAACAATCTCGCCTCTAGAGCCATGCACAGGCCCGGGCGCCTCAGGGAAGAAGAAATCTTCTGAGGCATGACTTTCTGAGTATGATGAGCGTTGGGCTCGTCTCCTGCCTCGTCCATGAGGGATGTGGTGTGTAGAGGTGTTCGCCGAGTCCCGTCTGTGCCCGCCTACTTCCTTGGGGCGGGACTGAGAACTCCTCTGATTGTCCATCTCATTACGTGTTAGAGCAGAAGCACAAGGAAGGAGCAATTGATAAGGAGAGAAGCTTGGGATGCACCAGATGCTAAAGCAACTGCTGGCCCAAAACACAAACTCGGACTTCCAAAGTCAAACGTTATCATATTTCATGCCATAAGCAAAGTTTTCAGGAGGTGGATTCAATTACAACATTATCTCCTCATTAGAAAGCTGAAGAGCAGACAGGGTATTGGAGGGCCAATAGTCATCTCCGCCATGTGCTGAAGACCAGGGTAGACAAATCAGATATTCATTCTCTAGCCCAATAGGAAAAAGCCCAAGGTGATGTCCAGTCTCAAGTCTTGTTGACCAGAAGCCGAACGAACCAGACTAAAACATTGTCGCTTACTCGACGTTATAAAGTAAAAGGTTCCCGACCCGGGCTTTCGATTGCCTTGGAGCGCCTACCTTGCATATTTTAGCCTTTTTTTCTAATTCCGAACACACATGATTAAACTAATTAGCTAAATAACAGCTTCTCATGACCTTGAGTCGGTCTAAAATGTGCAGGATGGTAGGGCCTCCATGACTAGGTTTGGGAAACTCTGCATTAAAGCATGGGAAGCTACTTGGCTATTGAACTCATTTAATACACTAAGGGGCTTTTCTCTCAATATTTTGGTGTAGAACACCATATTTGTACGGTTAAAAAAAGTTCACACAAAAGCAAGTTGATGGCAGACATTTCTAACAGGAAACGCATTGTTCTGACGTCGCGTATCATGTTGAACATGTTTGCCAAGCATGATTGGAAATTTGCATTTTTGTCCCAAGGGCCTGGGCAACTGATTTGTCCACCCTGCAGGCCAAAGGTTTGTGGACACCTGACCATCACATCCATGTTCCAAACTGCTGCCATGATTCAAGTAACACAAACCAACTCCATCATCAGGATGCCCTTGTGCACAAAGTGAGCTCCATGAAGACATGGTTTGCCAGGCTCCCGCTCAGAGCCTTGACCTCAACCACACTGAGAACCCTTGGGATGAACTGGAACGCCGACCCTTTAGCCAAAATTCATGCCTGGCCTCCCACATTTCCGTGAGAATGAAGCCAAGGAAATAAATATCAACCTGGAACGGGATGTTCACCAAGTACATGAGGGTAAAGTGTCCACAAACATTTAGCCATATACTACAAGATGTACAGTCAACATGCAGTCCATCGTGTGAAAGCGTTCTCCTTGTGTTTCATGAAGGTTTAATACAGAAACTGGTGTCACAAGCTCATCATGCAACCACTGGATTATTTTTGCTGTTAGATGATTCTGGATTACTGTATTTAGATTCTAAATCTAGATCACGTTAGGGTTCCTATTCCTATAAATATGAGAACTCCAGCATACACAGTACACATACCACTCCTAATGTCACCCAGATATAATGTCCCAATCCAAAAAATTCATCCAACAGCCTCTCCAAATATATTAGCATTAAACATGCACCGAAGAGAAACAAGCTTTTGTTTGTTTTTTTGACAATTTTCAAATCTGTGATGTCACATCTCCATAGTAATAATTTTGCTAAATTAATAATAATAATGAACCTAAACAATCCTCCAAAATGGTGTTGATAATGTAGTATGGCCAGGTTTATTAGTACAAGATGAATTTCTGTTTAATTCCTGACTTCAGTCAGCAATCAGACAGCTCCAATTAGCTCTCATGGGCTCCAGGCCATGGATGGCTGTATACTGATCCTCTCATCCTATAATGTACTAAGTAGGTGTTAAACAATTTTGTGACACCTGACGACTCATCATAAAACAGCAGAAAACTTCTAGTCCAAGTCATTTATTTAATTGCTATATCCTACTAAGGTCACTGGGAGTCTGGAGCCGGCTCTAGGTGAAGGCAGGGTACATCCTGAACAGCTCGCCAGTTCATCACAGGGTCAACATACACATTTAGGAATACACAATTTGGAACAGCCAATTTGCCTAATGTACATGCCTTTGAACTGTGGGAGGAAACCGGAGTACCCAGAGGAAATCCACGCAAGCAGAGGGAGAACATGCAAACTTTACACAAAAACGCCCCAAGCCCAGGACCTTTGTGCTGTGAAGCAGACTTGCTAACCACTTCGCCACTATTTAACATAAAGAAACTAACGCCACTGTTTAACATAAAGAAACTAATTTTTATTGTCCACTACGTATGAACTGCATTTGCCGTCGTGTGTCAAGCAAACAGTTAAATACCCAGTTAAAGAAATCCAGAAAATTTACAAGAGTGGCTCTGGAATGCAACCCTGACTCATTTTATAGCAATAAATGCAATCACACTACATCAACAACTCCATAATAAATGAGTTTCCTGTAGCTAAACTTTGTTACCATGGATATGTGATGTCACTGTACTGCTGATGCACATGCCGATGACATTACACGTGCCTCAGAAAAAAAAAATTACAAATAAAGTGAATGATTTTTTGTTAAGAAATTCACGCCATACGCACCAATTCATTCTGGATCTGCTCCCAGTCAATATTACTCCAAATCATTCATTATCATCAAACAAACATGCCACGAGACCATACACACTCAGACACTCACCTTCTGATGAACTCCGAGGAGAAAAAAGTGAAGGCCGGCTTTTTCAGGGTCTCTTTAATAACGAGTATTGTAAAAGAGGAGAAAGACATGTGCACAGGAAGTGCAAAAGTTTAAGCACCCTAAACGGTCACTAAATGCATGTTTGGGGTTTTGAGTATTGCAGAATGTCCACTATAAATTAAACTTGTGCACTGCATGGTAGGGCGGCGCAGCAGTGTACTGGTTAGCATGTCCGCCGCACAGCTAGAAGGTCCTGAGTTCGAGTGTCTGGGATCGGCGAGGGCATTTCTGTTTCAATGTTGCATGTTCTCTCCATGTTGCGTGGGATTCCTCCGGGTACTTCGGTTTCCTCCCACAGTACAAAGACATGCACATTAGGTTAACGAGATGTTCCAATTTGCCCAAGTGTATGTTAGCCATGTGGTGATCTGGCGAGCTGTTCAGAGTGTACCTCGTTTTCGCCCAGAGTTGGCTGAGATAGGTTCCATCCTCCCCATGACCCTAATAGTAGGATTAAGTGGTTCGGAAAATGTGGCTAAATGAGTGTATTAACTTATGATTTGCATCTGGGCTAAGGTTTGTGATGCAGTCATAGAAAATGAATCAAAATCTAACCAATCGGAATGGAGAACACGGTGGTAAAATTGTTAGAAATTTGATGCCTTTGGAAGTTTGAAATAGTTACAACATAGGAGACATAAAACAAAAGCCTGTAACTAAAAAGGTGTCCATGACTTTTGCACAATGTTGTACATTAACTAATAATTTACATTTTATGTGATCAGAAAAATTACTTGCTTTGGTTAATACATAGCTATAAAAAATCAATCACTAATGCGTATGCATAATTACTACCTCCACTATGGGGGGAGGTCATGAGATTGGATATGCACGTCTGTCTGTCTGTGACCACAATAACTCGAAAAGTAATGGGCAGATGTCCATGAAATTTTCACCAAATGTAGATCAAGGACCAACGAAGAATTGATTAAATGTTGGGTGTGATCCAGAACCAGATCCAGGAGAGTTTTGAAGGTTATTTTAACATCGTGAGTCAGCGTGATGTCAAAATCACGTGACCATTATTATCAACCTCCTAGCTCCTCATATTCAAGTGGGGTGGGGGTGGGGGTGAACATTACTTTCCCCCAATGATCACCATTGATAAAATGCAGGCCACAAACATGTATAAAGAGCCATCTGGCTTCAGTGCACACCTACTGACTACGTCCTTGCCCTCTTAGTGGCAACATATGAAACTTCAACCAGCTGTTTTTTCTTAACCTTGGATGTATAAGCCCACTATACAGCAACTGTTACGCATGACGAGAGCATAAGTTTAGCAATATATTGTAAAAGAAAAAACAAACACATTAACATAACTGTGTAGCTTTTATGTAGAATTTACCCACAATGCACCGGGAGAAAAAAAACTGCAAAGTTAAAATTAATACCAAAATAGGCCACTAGAGGACACCATAATTCTACTTTATCTGCCAGTAAAGCCTGGATTTAATTTTAGAGATTGCGCCATCACAAACTTGGTGGAGGTTTGCACTCAGTCATTTCTAGATTTTTTTTTTTTTAATGAAACTAATTCTTTAAACAGTCACTGTTGAGACATACATCATTAAATATAAATTAAAACACACATTATATACAGTCCAGTCTCAGTTATGTTTTTGTAGCACTGTATGTTGTTAGAAGTGAACATTAAGTGTATAAATGTGAGGAAAATGAAGTTAGTGTCATGTCTGAGGTGATGTTATGGTATATCATATTCAGCTATATAGCTACTCAGAGGCTATAGATAGACTTCCTGACAGCTTCAAGCCATTTCTGTCTCAGCCACGTGGCGATAAAACTAACCCCAAAATACTCCCACATCTCCAAAAACACGTTATAAAGTAATTTTTAGGTTTTTACAAAACACCCCCATCTGCCTGTCGTCATAACAACCGTTTATTTCACTTACTTTCAAAGTTTCCGTGTGAAGCAGAGCTCTGAGTGAACTTCACGCGCACGACAGTTTGTTCAGAAAAGGGCTTGCTCTCCACGGCCGGGTGAACTTATTCACAAAAAAGGGGGATCTGCATAAATTCAAGCTTAAAGTGCTCTAATATAACATAACACATATTGATTTAAACAAAGTGTGTGTGATGTTTACAGTTTTAGTAGTGTTTATGGGGTGATGAGAAAAGTGGAACGAGCGAGGAGAAACGGGAAAATCACAATGGAAAGTTTTGAAAGTGTCACACCCCCCCACACGCAGAGAAAGTGGTACATTCCAGCAATTTTCTACTGTACAGTGCAACATTAAAGGGAGTCGCGTGACAAAAATATGAAAATATAAAGACTATAATTATAAAATCATGCAATATTTAGCATCCAAATGTGTCTCCAATGCGAAACGATACTTTAAAATAATGTTAATGTACTATTTACTGATTAATTTATATATTTATTTCCTCATGATTTCATTTGTTTGTGTGTTTATTTGTTTGTGTGTTTATTTGTGTTGCCCATGTTGTCTAGAAGCATTATGCTGCTGCTCCTCGACTTTTAACCTCACTGTGGGTTTTTATAAACCTGTGTTTAAAGGAGAAGACTGTTGGAGAAGGAGAAGCACTTGTTGAAGGTTGATCTCAGTCAAATCTCAATATTAAAATCTGTCTGTGAGCAAAATATTAAAGAGATAGCTGCTGTTGTTATCATTTTACATCATAAACAGTAGGCTAACTGGCTGTTTCCAATCGTCCCAGAGTGTGAATGGTTGTGTGTGTTTTGGCCCTGTGATGGTCGGGCGAGCTGTTCAGGGTGTACCTCCCCTTCGCTTCAGCCTTCCCATGACCCTAACAGGATTAGGCGGTTTGGCAAATGGATGGAAGGATATATGGTGTACATAATAGTATCTAACACCCCCCCCCCACCCCCCCACCCCCATTCCCTGTGTTTTGCTGAGGTACACATGCTACATCTTGGATGCCGGTGATCCTGATCCTCCTGATCCTTCTGCTCTGTGAGT
>JAQMYF010000008.1:7192328-7210892 GCA_030014195.1 Neosilurus mollespiculum
AAATTAATTTTACTATGTAAAGCTGCTTTGTGACAATGTCAATTGTAAAAAGCGCTATACAAATAAAACTGAATTGAGTTAAATAGTTTCCAATTGCACAGATTTTTAATTCAACACAAATATTTCAATGAATGGCATGCAGGTATCAAAATCCTATACTATGTACATGTTAACTTGGGCCTTGATGACATCATCGCTACATTTCTAGGGAAATGAGGCAGAAATGGATGGGTGGGTGGATGGATATTTGAAAACACCTCCATTCAATTTTTTCCTATCATCCTCTTATTATTCCCACCCAGCAATAGAGTTTAATGAAAGCTGAATTAATGGTTTTCTGTTGACTTTTTGTTAATATTAAATACCAACCTATGATTATCTTGACAACAGAGTCAATTTATACCTGAAGATCAAGGAACAAAACAATCCTTTGTAAAAACTGCAGAGGCTGATAAAGCTAAGATCTCACACAACATCACTTATTGGTGTACGATAACAATGCATGACATCCCAGCTGATGTTTAATTTCTACCAGGAGTGGGGTTTGAACCCACGAGAGCATTCACCCAGTGGATCTTAAGTCTAACACCTTAACCACTCAGCCATCCTCGTATATACCTGCATAGAAGTTAATTTCTCCAACAAAGTAAGTAGTATGAATTCTTCAACAAAGTAAGTAGTATGAATTTTATTTCTGTCCAGGTGTTTCAACATTAGCAGAACTCATAGAAGCCCTACCACCAAGTGAATCCTTTTTCCTGAAGTACGTTGGCCTTTTTCTATTAAACACTATGCATGAAAAACCAGAACACTCTCAGCTTGCATTCGTTAAGCAAAAGAACCTTAATGTGAATTTACTTTTCATACTTTCCTTTACATAGCATGTACAAGTTTGAATAAAGAGATTCCATTCGTCTCTTCACATCTGGTACCAGGAGAGGGGTTTAAACCCAGGTGGGCATTCATCCATTAGATCTTAAATCCAACACCTTAACCACCCTATGCAGGAAGTTTCATGTTCAAGTGACTAGCATTTCTTATTACAGCCAAGCATCATCAGAACGCCAACTGCCTCCTTCCTCTTGTTTTACTGTTTACAACCTCATCTGTAAGGTTCAATTAAGCACAATACAGTGAACTTCAAGGGCTTCTTCCACACAGATTTTGCTTTTACCAGGAGTGGGGTTCGAACCCACGAGGACACTTGTCCATTGGGTCTTAAGTCCAACGCCTTAACCACTCGGCCATCCTGGTGCATGTGCAGCTGTGGGTTTATGTTCAAATGACTAGTGTATTTTATTTTAGCCACGCATTGGATAGCACTGGTGGAATTCAAACCCTTCCTCTTGAAGTATGTTCTGTGAAAAGCAGGAACATTCTCAGCTAAGGTCTAATAAAAAGAAGGTTGGTGCATTTTTCCTGTGTACAGACTTCCCATCACAGGATCTACAAGTATTAACTCAACAGCAGTCTTCTGACCTTTAAATCCTCCTCCACTGAAGTTTAGAATTTACCAGCAGTGGGGTTTGAACCCAAGAAGACTGTTGTCCATTGGATTATAAGTCCAGCACCTCAACCATTTGGCCATCCAGCCACACATGCAGCATGGAAGTTCAATGGAAGTTCAATAGTCATGTTCAAGGGACTAGTGTGTTTTAAGGCAGCCTAGCATTGGTGCAATTTACAGTAGGCCCACCGCTGAATGAATCCTCCAGCTTGAAGTCTCTCTCCAGAGAATTAAAACGTGTGACTTAATAATTTTATTTCCAGTGAGGCAACAGAGCAAACGGCCAACAGGTTAACAACACTCTACTCACCTGTAAAGGCCTCTCCAATAAAAAGTAAATGTTACCAGGAGTGGGGTTCAAAGCCACAAGAACTTTTGTCCATTGGATCTTAAGTCCAAAGCCTTAACCTCTTGGCCATCCTGGTGTGGGTTCTTGTTCCAGTAACTAGCATATTTACTTAATAAGGCTTTTGCACACAGACTTAGGTCTTACCAGGAGTGGGGTTCAAACCTACGAGGAAATTTGTCCATTGGAGCTAAAGTGCAACACCTTAACCACTCGGCCACCCTGGTGCACGTGCCGCTGTGGGTTAATGTTCAAATGGCTAGTGTATTTTATTTCAAACTAGCATTAGATAACATTGGTGGAACTCGCAGAAGTCCCAATGCCAAACAAAACCCTTCCTCTTGAAGTATGTTGACCTTTTTCTGTCAAACACTACACATAAAATGCTAGAACATTTTCAGCTTGCATCCATTAAAACTAGGGCTGGTAATTTTCTTGCGGTTTCCAAGCTTCCTACCACAAAGCATCTACAAGCTTCAAGAAAGAACAATCCATTTTGGATTGCCCTCTTGACCCTTCAGAATTTCTCTACAGAAGCTCGGCTCCTACCAGGAGTGGGGCTCAAATCCACGAGGGCACCTATCCACTGGATCTTAGGTCCATTTCAACCACTCAGCCATCCTGGTGCCCATGCCACTGTGGGTTTATGTTCAAATGACTAGCATATTTTATTTCAACCTCGAATTGGATAGCCTGGTGGAAGTTGCAGAGGACCCACCACTAAACCAAACCTTCCTCTTGAAGTATGTTGACCTTGTTCTGTCAAATGCTCTGCATAAAGTACTAGAACATTCTCAGCATGAATCCACTGAAACTTGGGCTGGTACAAGTTTCACTGTTTACAAACTACTCGTCTACAAGGTTCAATTAAGTATAAATTGAACATTCAAAGGCTTTTTCAAACAGATTTAGCTTCTACCAGGAGTGGGGTTCGAACCCACGAGGACACTTGTCCATTGGATCTTAAGTCCAACGCCTTAACCACTCGGCCATCCTGGTGCACATGCAGCTGTGGGTTTATGTTCAAATGACTAGTGTATTTTATTTTAGTCAAGCATCGGCTAGCACTGGTGGAATTCAAACCATTGCTCATTACGCCAAGTATAGTCAGAACGCCCATTGCCGAATGGATCCTTCCTCGTGAAGAACGTAGATATTTTTCGGTCAAACAGTGCAACATGAAAAGCCAAAGCAATCTCAGCTTGCATCCACAAAGCAACAAACCTTAATGAGTATGTCTTACACATTCCATGGGATGTGCAAGTTTCAAGGAACACCATCCTGACCCTTAAGACACTCCTCCGCAGATGCTCAGTTCCTACCAAATAATGGGGCTCAATCCCACAAGGACACCTGTCCATTGGATTTCAAGTCCAACATCTTATGTAGGGAAGTAACCAGCATATCTAATTTCAGCCAAGTCTTAAGGAGTATTTGCCTTACACATTCTAAAGAACCTACAAACTCCAAGGAACACCACTCTTGACCCTTAAAGACTTCCCCACAGAACTTCAGCTCCTACCAGGAGTGGGGTTCGAACCCACGCAGACACTCGTCCACTGGATCTTAAGTCCAACGCCTTAACCACTCGGCCATCCTGGTGCACGTGCAGCTGTGGGTTTATGTTCAAATGACTAGTGTATTTTATTTTAGTCAAGCATTGGATAGCACTGGTGGAATTCAAACCATTGCTCTTTAAGTGCATTCTGTAAAAGATATGCAGGAAAAGCCAGAACATTCTCAGCTAAGGTCTATTAAAATTAAGTTTAATGCATTGTTCCTGTGTACAGACTTCAAGTGTATAGAATCAAGTAACATAAGAACACTCTTCTGACCTTTAAAGCCTCCTCCACTGAAGTTTAGTAGTTACGAGGAGAGAGGTTTGAACCCAAGAAAACATCTGTCCATTGGATTATAAGCCCAACACCTTAACCATTTGGCCATCCAGCCACACGTGCAGTGGGGCTGTTCATGTTCAAGGGACTTGCGTGTTTTAAGTCAACCTAGTGTTAGTGGAATTCACAGTAGGCCCACCGCTGAATAAATCCTCCAGCTTGAAGTCTCTCTCTAGAGAATTAAAACGTGTGAGTTGATTATTTTACTTCCAGTGCCGCAACAGACGATTGGTAGAACAAAACGTACCTCTTCAGGAAAGAATTTAATTCAAACGACTAACAGGTTAACAACACTCTCGTCACCTTTAAAGGCCTCTCCAATAAACATTACCTGTTACTAGGAGTGGGGTTCAAATCCACAAGGACTTTTATCCACTGTTGCTTAAGTCCAAAGCCTAAACCACTCGGCCATCCTGGTGCACATGTAAGTGTGGGTTCATGTTCAAGTAACTAGCATATTTTAATTAAGCCAAGCATCGTCAGAACGCCCACTGCCGAATGGATCCTTTCTTGTGAAGAACGTAGATATTTTTCGGTCAAACAGTGCAACATGAAAAGCCAAAGCAATCTCAGCTTGCATCCACAAAGCAACAAACCTTAATAATCATGTCTTACACATTGTGCAAGTTTCAAAGAACACCATCCTGACCCTTAAGACACTCCTCCGCAGATGCTCAGCTCCTACCAAAAAATGGGGCTCAAATCCACCTGTGTATTAGATCTCAAGTCCAACATCTTATGTAGGGAAGTAACTAGCACATCTAATTTCAGCCAAGTCTTAAGGAACATTTGCCTTACACATTCTAAAGAACCTACAAACTCCAAGGAACACCACTTGTGACCCTTAAAGACTTCCCCACAGAACCTCAGCTCCTACCAGGAGTGGGGCTCGAACCCACGCAGACACTCGTCCATTGGATCTTAAGTCCAACGCCTTAACCACTCGGCCATCCTGGTGCATGTGCAGCTGTGGGTTAATGTTCAAATGGCTAGTGTATTTCATTTCAGACTAGCGTTAGATAGCGTTGGTGGAACTTGCAGAAGTCCCAATGCCAAACAAAACCCTTCCTCTTGAGATATTTTGACCTTTTTCTGTTAAACGCTACACATAAAATGTTCGAACATTCTCAGCTTGCATCTATTAAAACAAGCGCTGTTAAATGTTTTGCTGTTTCCAAGCTTCCTATCACAAAGCATCTATAAGCTTTAGGAAAGAGCAATCCATTTACTTTAAAACACTTTTTCACACATGTTTAGCTGTTACCAGGAGTGGGGTTCAAACCCACAAGGATATTCATCCATTAGATTGTTAGTCCAACACCTTAACATCTTGGCCATCCTGGTATGTTTATGCATGGAAGCTGAGTATATAAAAATAAAATTAGCATTTTCCTTACACATGCCATTAGGAGCTACAACTTTCAAGGAACACCCTTTTAACCCTTAAGGATTTTTCCACAGAAGCTTGACTCCTACCAGGAGATGGGTTCAAACCCACAAGGACACCTGTCCACTGGATCTAATTCAATGTCTCAACCACTCAGCCATCCTGCTGCCTATACCTCTGTAGGTTTATGTTCAAATGGCCCACAAGGAAATTTATCCATAGGATCTTAAGTCCAACTCCTTAACCAGGATGGCCGAGTGGTTAAGGTGTTGGACTTAAGATCCAATGGATCCACAAGATGGATCCAATGGAGGAACCCTTCCTCTTGAAGTACGTTGACTATTTTCTTTCAAATGATATGCATGAAAAGCCAGAACATTCTCAGCTAATGTCCATTAAAACAAAAGTTTTTCCATTTTTTGTTGTGTACAGACTTCCCATCACATATAATCTACAAGTATCAAGCAGTATGCTGACCTTTAAAGCCTCCTCCACTGAAGTTCAGCCAGTACCAGGAATGGGGTTTGACCCCAAGAGGGCTTTTGTCCATCGGAGCTTAAGGCCAACCCCTCAACCAACCAGCCATCCTGGTTGGTGTGAAGCTCTTAACTTAAACAAATAGTGCATCATCCTAATAAAACTAACGCGAACCTTGTTACCTGGTGACATATTATAATAACTAATAAAGGAGCAATTCATTGCTGAGACAATTTGGATTTAGGTATATTTCATTCCTCTTCATTCTTTTCTTTCTTTAATTCCAAGACATTTAAGTCCTTCATCAAGCTGTGAACACACCGTAGTCATGTCCTCTTGGAATTACTGCAATCACATTCTTCTGTCTGTTATAATACAACGCAATTACCAGTCAGATATCACTGCCAAGAATGAAATTGAACCAGCACGGCCAAGTGCTATTGATGCTTCATCCACTGCCCATGGACTAACATCAGTATTGGATCAAAAACCGCTCCTGTTACATACAGTGGGCTAGCACATGCACGCTAAATGATAAACAGGTCACTCTGGTCTGGAGAGAGACCTCGAGACATATTGGAAATATTGGATTAAATTATTTGCTAGCAGTTCATTTGATAATTTGAAAAAAAAAAAATCCTTTATACAAAACAGCCTGCTTGTGGGAACGATCAAAATTCGATTGCTACTTTAACCTTTAAACATATTCAAACCATTTGAGCTTCAAAGAAATTAATAAAGATTTTCACTCATTATTCACTTAGTTAGTAATGTGCATTTGTTTGAACTATGGGAGGAAACCAGAGTACCTGGAGGAAACCTACGCAAGCACAGTCAGAACAGGCAAACTCACACAGAAATGCCCTCGCCGAGCTCGGAACTCGAACCATTGCTGTAAGGCGGACGTGCTCAACACCCGCCCTCCAAATTGCCCCTAGGTGTGGACATGTGTGTAAATGGTTGTGTGTGTTTGTTCTGGGATGGTTTACTGAGCTGTTCAGGGTTCACACACCTCATCTTGGTGCCAGCCTTCCTGCAACCCTAACAGGATGAAGTGGTTTGGAAAATGATTTAATGAGGGAGTGAGCTGAATGTGTTGATGTACTGCCTACATAATCACATGTGATCTGCAGTACATTTTTAATACTAAGATGTGTATGTGCGTGTGTGAGACTGAGCTGGTGTGTGTGTGTGTGTGTGTGTGTGTGTGTGTGTGTGTGTGTGTGCATGAGCGAGAAAGAGAGAGAGAGAGAGAGAGAGAGAGAGCCAGTGTGTGTGTATGGGTCAGTCCGTGTGTGTGTGTGCGTTTCTCTCCTGCCTGGAGCTGCAGTCTCTCTTGCAGGATGCGCTTTCTGGAGTGAGAAAATCTCTGTAATGTCCTATATTTTATTGTTTTAATGCTTTTTTTTTCACCACAAAATGAAAGTGTTTCCAGATCAGATTCTGGTGGATTACTTTGGGTAATTACTTTAAAACCACTCGGATATTCAAGGGACTGTGATGGCAAGTTTGCACTGGAGCGTGTTATATCTGTGGATACTCTGCACTTTTTGGAGAACTGTAAGTTTCTGCCTGTTTTATACGATTTTTGTTTGTTGCTTTATAAGTTTAGTGATTTCATTTATGTATTTTTTGTTTAAAGCAGGGTGCAGTTCAAAGTAGGGGGACAAATAAACACTTACAAAAAATTAACAGCAAGCATAAGTACCAACTAAAATAAAGTAATTATATTTATTATCATTATTGTTATCATTATTATTATATTATTTTTATTATTATTATTATTGTTATCATTATTATTATTATTATTATTATTATTATTATTATTATTGTTATCATTATTATTATTATTCGTAGAAGTAGTGGTAGTATTAGTATTATCATTGATAGTATTATTAGTACTATTATTATAATTCTAACAACAGTGTCATCAACAACAACAACAACAACAAAACAACAATAATAATAATAACAACAACAACAACAATAATAATAATAATAATAATAATAATAATAACAACCATAATAATAATAATAATAATAATAATAAAATAAGAATAATAGTAACATTATATGTTAGTTTATTGAACTATTTAGTTAATACATTATTTTTACTTATGTACTATTTTTTTTTTATATTTATCTGATATTTCTCATGTCAGTATAATTTAATTTATTGGAATTAGTTCAATTTAAATTAAAATTATAAAACATTTATTATTTTCATTTAAATTGAACCAATACCCAATAAATGAAATTATACTGACATGAGAATTAACAGATAAATATTTAAAAAAATAGTACATAAGTAAAAATAATGTATTAACTAAATATTCAATAAAATAATGTACAACGACATACTTTTCTAAAAACAAAATAAAATGACAGACAAAGCTTCTTATTTATGTCATTAATAATTCATATAAAAAATATTTATTAATCGTATGGTTAAAAATGTTAAAAATATTTATACTTATTAAAACAATTATAAATTAACAAATCCTTTTAATTTTAAAGATTTTTCAAAGATTAGTTTACTTTTGCTCTATGGCCATAAAAACAGATCAGGGTAAATTTAATAAATAGTTGGGGACCCTGCGTCTTTCCCCAAGTGAACTTGAAAATCATGCATTAGTGCCAACTGCTCGTCTCACTGAATCTAAAATCTGTAAATTCAGATATTTTAACCAAACATGACTCAACTTCTCAGTAGCTACACAACAAAATAGTAAAAGAAACAAACTGATGTCAAAACACTGTAACCATCATATCTATAATCTTTATTTTACTCTATTGACAGGAATAAAATTATAATATTATATCATGGCGTGATGGTAGAATGTGAGTTTGTGTAATGTTTGTTCAGGATTAAATTATTTATGAAACAGAATAAACTAAGAAAAATAAATAGCTTAGCTTAATTTAAAAATGTTTTGCCTTAAACATCATGGCATGTATGCACTGGGTGTGCAGGTGGAAGCCATCCACCCAGATTGTGTCATCATCTCACAGCACATGAAGGCTCAGGAGCTCTGCAGTCAGACCAAGAGGAAAGAGAGCAAGAACCAGACGCAACCACTGGGTATACAAATCATCATTTCTTAATCTATTCACTCATCACCCGTGTCCATCTATACATAAATGGTTGATAGTGGTTCATGTAGGCCTGAGAAATATGACTGTATCATATCAATACCAACTGGGTATTGTTACCTTTGCCCAAGACAGAGTTATTGTGGACATACTGAAATCACCAGTTTGTTTGTCTGTTTGTTTGTCAGTTGGCCAGTTTGGCTGTGAACAAAATCCTGAAAACACCCATGCAAGGATTTTCCACAAACTTGACGGGGACGCTAACCTATGGTAAACGACTCTGGAATGCGTCTTTCGATTTGACCTTATAGGGAAAGCGTGAAGGCACCCAAGTCTTAGAAAAACACTTGAGGTATCCGTTTCATTCAATTATAAATTAAATTAACAGAAACTGAAAAAGCATAGAATTGTTTTTCACCAAAATTGGTGGAATGGGTATGGGCCTAGCAAGAACCTATAACATTTTTGGAGCAGATCAGAATCACGATCTGGATCCAGGAAATTATTAAAAGCTTTTTAACAAGCATTTATTAAAGCATTTTTTTCTTTTAGCAGGATTGCGCGAAAACTGTTAATCTGATTTATATCAAACTTGGTGGAGAGGTGGGGCCTGGGACTGAAATGAGCCAATTAAATTTTGGAGGTGATTCATGCATGGGATCATGTTGGGGGGAAAATCCCAAAAAATCTCTACCTTTTACATGGGGCAAAATGTTAATCCGACGCCCACTAGGGGGAGACATTTCATTATAGCTATGCCAAGTAATAATAATACATCCATTTATGCCTGGCGGAGGTACTTGGGTTCTACGTTCGCTGTGTAAATCCATCAGTCTTGCACTTGGTTTTATGTGCATTTGTAAAACTGCCTTTTGGTTTCTTAAGGTGTGATGAGGAAGCAGTAAAGATTGTACTGTGTGCGCTATTGAAACAAATGCCATCCAATAAGACCTTGACCTCAGTGCACTTCATCGGAAATTTGTACATTTAGCCCTGGAGCCTCTTTTAACCTTGTTACTCTAATTAAACATGGCAGGCTGTTGTTTCTCAGAATACACGCCAAGATAAACCGTAACGAGATTCAGGTTGTTTTCAATCCTGAGTCAAATTTACATATTACTATGAAAAGCCTTTCAGCTGTAGGTCTGAATGCTGTAGATTTGATTTCCTATGTCTTGGATTTGAATTCACATCTGAACACAAAGGAGTGAGATTGGATTGGAGATGGAATTTGCATTATACGATGATCTAAATGCCCATGAAGCTGTTTCTGTTTGATCCTCGTCTTCCTCGAATGAATAAAATGGACCCAAGGCAGCGTGAGAGAAGACGGAGGGTAATTCTCTCACAGAAATGCTTTTAGTCGTCCGTTCGAATCTCCACGGTGATTTCCAGACGCGTTGTAGAAGTGAAAAGAGTTTGTGACTTCTGTTGATTTCATCTCTCCCTGTAGACCTGCTCTCAGAATTAAAGTCCTATAAATAGAAGAGTTAGTGGGAGTGCACCGGGCAAGAAACAGGACAAACCTTCACAGCTGCTCTAATGGGCTCAGATGGCAAGGGGCAATTATGTTAACCAGGTAAACAGCAAATCTGTAGTCTTTTCTGAGAAGTGGAGAACAAAATGTATTACTCTATAACCATTTTCGTTTCTTTCATTTATGAATGTAAGCATGAAGTACAAAGATGGAATTGTATTAAAGCGAATCATTCATATTAGTCTCAAAAACAGTAAAAGACGTCCAATTTCCTGGAATCTCAACTAATTTGCTCTAGAAAGTAACACACCCGGGGAAAATAACACACCAGGTCACATATCTACACACCAGGTCACAAGTGGAACATCTCTTCCACAGACTCCTGAGGAAAAACAGAGGCATGCTGGGTTGTACAGTCAGTCCGCATTACATCTGATTCACTTATTCACTCACTCATACATTCATTCATTCATTTGCCAAATTTCTTAATCCTATTGTGGTCACATGAGGCTGGATCCTATGTCAGCTTTCTCTTTGCTTTCTCCAAAAGGAAGTGAATATTTTAAATAAAAAATTAAATCTGTCTGTTTGACCGGGGACTCCAACATCAACCAGTATGGCTGAGTGGTTAAGGAGTTGGACTTAAGATCCAATGGACAAATATCTTCATGGGTTTAGGCCCCACTCCTGGTAGGGGCAAGCTTTTACGTTATAATAGTTGCAAGTGGGTTCGACCCTGTAGCTCTTAAACAGTGGTCATCAAACCTGTTGCTGGAGATCGCCAAGAAGATTTTGGTTGGTCCACTTTTCTCAATAATAAACTGGATCATGTATCAGTGTCTCAGTTTTAAAGCCAGATGGCAAGCATCTTAATGAGTTAATGCCACTGTAGGGCCCATGAGCAAGGTCCTTAACCCTCAATTGCTCACCTGTATGACTGATGTGAAAATGCAGGTTGCTCTGGATAAAGGTGTTGTCCAAACGTCATAAATGTAAACTGACTCAAATGGTGGCCAAATCTTAACTTGTCACCAGTTACTTTAACTTGTTTAAAGCTTCAGGAAAGAACTACAGAATTTCCTTCTGTTGAAATTCCTAGACATAGTAACTGTTATCAGTCTCTTCTTGGATGACAGATTCATTTAAATATCTTGTTGTTGACTGAATTCCTGAACAAACTTGGAGTTGAAAGGACAGGATGATTGATGGATGAAAAGCAAAAGAAACTCACAAACCAGTGGACTAGAACACTTAGAAGATGCTTTTGGAGTGCATGATTCAGCAGGCGAGATTGATTGCGCTCAAACGAGTGTTGACTTCCACCGTTTCTTTCCATACGTTTTAGGCTGCAAGACAGAATGGGATGAGATCCGCTGCTGGCTCAGAGCCGACGTCGGTCAGGTGGTTAACGTGTCCTGTTCTGAGGTTTTTCAGCACTTTTCCAGCAAGCAAGGTCAGTGAATAAAATAAAAAAATTGCACTGGGTTGCTTTTTTTCAAGGTGATGTAATTAATGCGCACTGCTGACAGAAACCCATTTTTGTATTTCTTTGGAAGAAGAAACGTGGTTATTTTGAGCATTCTTTCCTGTAATGACATTGAAACCTACTTTAGGTTGGCGTGGTTTCAGTGTGGCCCCTTGGCAAATTGGAGGAGTCATAAAGTGGGTCATGGATGCTTTTATTCCTTCCTAAACACACACTATCCTTGGTTCTAAAATCTGAAGACGTGTATTTGCATATTTACTGTTTACATATTCACTGTCATTGGTTCAACTAACGGATTACCTGACTAAAATCTAAAAAAGGCTTTAGACCATAGGTGAAGCAGATTTCCTGTTATTTAAATCCAAAAGCTGGATGCTGGAGATTACAAAAATTCCATATAATAAATAACTTATTAACTTTGTTGGTTTGGTCAGTACAGAGGAATTCCAGACCTCAGCCTCGTTAGCTCAGTCAATACATCAAAGCCTTGGTCTGGAATTTTCATGTAGTGATCTCATGCTCGATTGATTTGTAGTGTGTATTTAATAGAAAAGAGGTTCGCTCTACTTACTCACTCAACCTCATTTGCCAAGCCACTTAATCCTAGACTAGATTTATCCAAGTTAAGTTCTCAGTGGAAGATAATGAATGTGGCTGTAAACTGTGTTAAAAGCTTGAGTACGTCCTTATGTAGAATAATGTAGAATTTCAGACCGTCAAGTTTGGCACAGTAATAACTGGTAATAGCTGTTTTCATCATAGCTGTTTTCATCATTAAGGTAATAGCTGTTTTCATCATTCTTTCATCAGCAGTTACGATGTGTATGCACTGAAGACGTGCGTTCTATTCATTTAATGTCCACTGAACTTTTCTTACCAAAAGATCCTGTCAGTTTTAAATGCTATTTAAATGGTTGACATATAACAGAGTAATACCGCTAAAATATATAGAATATATGTAGCCATGTAATTATCGCAAGGCCTTTAGTATGGAAATGGAGTGAACTGGCCATGACAGAATGCTAAGCTCTAATGGGAAGCAAAACGAACATACAACATTTTTTATAGTTTAAACATAGGCAACAAGATTATTAAAAAAAAGAAAGAGGGTAATGGTGTGTGCACATAAATTTTGGTGGAACTGGATAATATTAGGGCGGCATAGTGAAATAGGGATTAGCATGTCCACCTCACGGCAAGAAGTTCCTGGGTTCAAGCCTCATGCCTGGCGAGGGTGTTTCGGTGTGGAATTTGCGGATTTCCTCCTGGTCCTCCGGTTTCCTGTGATGGTCCAAAGACATGCACATTAAGCTAAATGGATATTCATGATTGTCCCTAGGTGTGGGTGTGAGTGTGAATGGTTGTGTGTGTCTCGACGGTAGGGTGAGCTGTTCAAGGTGTACCATGCCTTTGCTCAGAGTCGGCTAAGATGGGCTTCAGCCTTTCCATGATATAGAGAAAATTCAATTTGGAAATTTAAATTTAATTAAATAATAACACACCGATTACAAGTGATGATTACAATACTTACAATTCTGAGGTTGAGGTAAAAGTACATTGATAGGCTCCAGTGCTCTGTATGTGTCTGTAAGCACTCTGCTTATAAATCATAGCTGTAATATCAGGGCAAGCCACAACAATTCTTGTAGATCCAATATGATATTGGCGAATAACTACGTATGTTATCAAAATGTTCAATAACATTATTCTCTGTATAGCCTCTCAATTTGTTTGAGGATACGTCAATACCTAATTCCATCCATATCTATGATCATGATGTTGCTGGAAGGAGAACTGCTGTCCTGATAGCGAACCGAATACTTTTAGTAATTGGTTCATCACTTAAAGAGATCTTGTAGTGACCATTTAGATGATTATCTTGGCACACTTTGGTAATATATAAAACCATTCATTTAGGAAATGTCCTTCAGATGGTGATAGTACGACAGGAAAAGACTAACCAGTCTGACTCGTGGCTAACGTATTGAAATTTGCAGGATATATCTACAGGAACTGCACAGCAGATGGCTGGAGTGACCTGTACCCACCGTATGAGAAGGCCTGTGACTTAGGAAATGATACAGAGCAAGAAGTGAAGGTACATAAACTTTATATACTCCACAATGATAATGCTGATGAGTCCTTCTATGTAAGTGCAAGAGGATACATCAGCATGACCTAAATATTTGACCATTATTTGTCTTTATTGGGTTTTTTCCCCAGACAAGCTACTTCTCAACATTTAAGCAGGTGTACACAGCAGGGTACGCCACATCTCTGATATCTCTCATAACAGCTATCTTAGTCTTCACTTTCTTCAGGTAGCATTCTCTTTGGGATCTACTCCAGTTAAAGGAATAAACATATTCCTGTTTATAAGATTCACTCCAGTCGGTAATGTTATGCGATAATGTTCTGGGTTATTTCATCACAGGAAGTTCCACTGTACCAGGAACTACATACACATCAATCTCTTTTCCTCTTTCATTCTTCGAGCAAGTGCAGTCTTCATCAAAGATGCTGTTCTTTTCTCAGACGAGTCTCTGGATCATTGCTTCATGTCCACAGTAAGAAAAAGAGATGGATAACCGGGAACATACACTACATAAAAGTATATCCATCCTTCCATTTCCCGAACCCCTTATTCCTACTAGGGCTGTGGGGAGGCTAGAAAGCCAACTCTGGGCCAAGAGCCTGAGCCAACACTGGGCGAAAGTGGGGTCCCACCTGAACAGCTTGCCAGGCCATTGCAGAGCCAACATTCACACGCATACACACACACACACACACACACACACACACAGAAAACCATTCACACTCACACCTTGGGGCAATTTGGAACAGCTATGTAACCTAATGTGCCTTCGGACTATGGGAGGAAACCAGAGAACCCAGAGGAAACCCACACAAACATGAGGAGAACATGCAAACTCCTCACAGACATGCCCTTGTTGATCTCAGGACCTTCTTGCTGTGAGGTGGATGCTATAACCACAACGCTATCCTGTCACTGTGTGTGTGTATATATATATATATATATATATATATATATATGTGTGTGTGTGTGTGTGTGTGTGTGTGTGTGTGTGTGTGTGTGTGTGTGTACATACACTTGCATGGGCTTCCTCCAGGTGTTCCGGTTTACTCCCACAGTCCCAAGACATGCATATTACGTCACCTGGCTTTTCTAAATTGCCCCTAGTGTTCAGGTCATAGCGTTCCGCTTAGTTTCCTCTGCCCCCTGTCTGGCTTAGCTCCAGCTCACCCCAGTGGATAAGCTGTATGGAAAAATGGATGGATGTTATGTTATGGATATCAAGAATGCATATCTGCTTTCCTTGATATCCATAACATAATTATATGTTATCATATACATTTAAAGGAGTGGTGTAATGGTTAATTGAAGAAAATAGTTCAAATATCAGGAATGATGTTATCGTACAAGAAATTTTCATATAGATGGAAATTTGGTTTACGAGGGCTACTAGACATGAATTTGGTTCATACGTTAAGTTTGTTAGGGGTTTGCCATGTGACAAGTCCATGTTGCAATCCATTTCCATTCATTTCATATTGGGCTCAAAAACTTTCGACTCCATTTGATCTGAAGACTGAAAGGCTATTTAACAAATATAGAAAAGTATTTTGGACATCATGGCATATTTACAAGACTTTTTGGCAACTAAATTTTTTGAACTCAACAACTCATTTGAAATCTAAAACAAGGTAGCAGTATAAACAATGGATAAAAGACCTTATGTATTACATGTTAGAAAAAGAATTCCACTCCACTCCTCCATAAAAGGTTGTGATGCTAAATTTAATACTAGATGCCCTCATTTCTATTTTCTGCATCAAGTACGGCAATGCATTCTTCCAAAAACATTTTGAAAAGTCTTTCAATAGACTAAAGGGGATATTTTTAGCAGTTTTAATGCATCAAAATTGACCTTTACATTTACAGCAGAATCACTGTTCAGCATCACGACGTTTGCACAAGCGGTTCAACCCTGTTTAATACTTCATAATGGAATGCTACAAATGATGTGCTCAAAACTGATATATAGATGAAAACCAACCCTGTTCAAATATAACTTATTTGATATATTTTACTGGTTTAAATGAAAATTTTTGACAAAGAGTTCAGTGTACTGCTGTATGACAAATTATAACGATATATTATCCTAATCTACTGCTCTCCTAAAAGCATTGATGGAAACTGGAACAGTTGAAGGTTAATTGAGTGCTTTAACATTATTACTCCTGATATTTAATGAAAGATTTGATGCTAGTATTTAATTCACTTAAGTATCTGACTCCAATAATTGCTTATATTAGGGGTGCTCATACCCAGTGCAATGTACCTTCATCATGCAGCATGGATAATAAAGCAAATATGCCCTATAGAAGTACTGGTTTTAATTACCCATGTGCTCATCATATGATATGTTTATAGTGTGTAGACATGACCAACTTAGATAAAAAATAAAAATAAAACACCACAATACACACACGCCCTGTGATGGCCTGGCGAGCTGTCCAGGGTGTACTCTGCCCTCGCCCAGCGTCGGCTGAGATGAGCGCCAGCCTTCCCGCAACCCTTATTAGGATTAAGCACTTGAAAATGAATGAATAAATAATACACCCGCACACACACACACACACAAAGGTTTTATGAAATGACTGTGGTTTGATCTTTCAAGGTCACTCAAGGTCAAAGGTAATTTGATTTTTGATTTTGCTAGACTGCAATAATCCCACAAGGGAAATTATTGCCTGTGCATTTAACCCATCCAAAGTGAGCACACACACAAACAGTGAACACACACTCAGAGCAGTGGGCTGCCATACACTGGGGTGCCCGGAGAGCAGTTGGAGGTTAGGTGCCTTTCCTACTGGTTCGGGAATCAAACCAGTGACCTTTCGGTCCCAAACCCGTTTCTTTAACCATTTGGCCATGCTGCCCCTAATAAATCCATATATGGTTTCCTCTTAGTGTTCCTTAGTAACAGCAGGTACATAGGCACTTGTTTAGAAGTTATAAGTGCTGTGACGTCAATTTGTACCTTCAATGTCACTCAAGGTCAAAGGTAATTGTCTCATTAAATAACCTATATATAGTCTCCTTTTAGTGTTCCATAGAAATAGCATGTCTATGGAAACTCATTTCAAACTTATAAGCGCCCTATGTCTAAAATTTTGTGACCTTGCTCTGACCTTTGCCCTATAATCCAAAATAAAATTATCTCTGGGACTCAGGTAGGGTAGTGTCCCCACCAAATTTGGTTTAAATTATTGCATGGGTGCGGTCATGATTTTGTTTGCAGACAAACAAACAAGCAAATAGTGGTGATTTCAATACCTCCACCAAAATCTCAGTGTCCAAACTATATATTAAACCTAAACAGCTTTGCTTAGTAAGTAATTAAGTGTTTCATTTATAGGTTTCTGTTGACGTACAAGTGTAGGCATTTCCTATTTACTTGACAGGGCTTTTGATTTAAACCAACTTGCATTAGCTTTTTTACCCCCCTTTAATTCTATTACATCTTGATACCTTTGTTGTTGCTATTCTTCTTTTTTCCTCCATGAACTTTTCTTTAGGTGGCATGTAAATCTGCTGTAGCTTTCTTCCAGTTTAGTATCCTGGCTAATTACTTCTGGTTGCTGGTGGAAGGAATGTACCTGCAGACGTTGCTCGCCCTCACCTTCGTCTCTCAGAGGAAGTACTTCTGGTGGTACATTCTGACTGGATGGGGTCAGTGTATCAATTGAATGTATTCTGAGTTGAGAAGAAAGTCAGTGTTGGATTAATTTCTCTTGAAAGCGCACTTGCAGTTCATGATCAAAGCTCCAGTATTTGCTCTCAATCAGGATGGTTTACTAGAATTATAGTCACACGTTTTTCGTATTCATAGGTGTGCCGTCGACTGTCTTTATCATTTGGGTCTTAACAAGAAATTTCTATGACAACAATGGGTATGTCAACATCAGCCATTTGTTCGAAACATAAGCACACATTTAGTTACTTTAGTTAATCTGGATTTCTGTTCTCATCAGTTGCTGGGACGACACGGATAACGCTGGTGTCTGGTGGATTATCAAAGGCCCAATAACAGCGTCCTTGTTTGTGAGTAAGGACGTAATGTACTTTATCTCAGCAAAAGTATTATCTGTATCTGATTTATCATTAAGGCTCTGACCCGTTACTCTGCACTGAAATTCACTTTGTGCCTGTCAGGCCAATATTATCATCTTCCTAAACGTGATCCGGATCCTGGTCGAAAAGATCAAGTCAACCGGTGTAGGAGGGAATGACACTGGCCATTTCATGTGAGTCTTATAATAGGGTTTGTCTTTAGATCGCGGACCGCAGAAGGCATGGCTGTGAGTAGGCGGTAGCAAGAAGTAAATTATTGCCATTCATATGCTAATGTGCATTCACAGATTTCATTAGCCAGCCTACTAACACAGCAAATCTGACACGATTTACAAAATGTTTATAGTCTTTACTGCCAGCATGTGTTATCTAGCCAATAATCGGAGTGAACCTGACAAGATTTTCTAAGAAAAGTCATATTGATATCAACAAAAAAAGCTTTCTAATCATTGTAGCTATCAGTAGCCAGCTGGTTAACCTGACAGCATTCTGAAAATCACTTTAAAATCATACTTAGTAAAGAGGATTGTCAAGGTACATTCATAAATGCACAGCACAGCTTGCTAGCAAGAACTAGCCTGAGTAGATTTCTAAAAACACTTTTGTAAGTTTAGCATCTTCACTGCTAATGCTAGCTTAATAAAGTCCAAACAGGATCTTCTGAGCTAGCTTATAAAGTGTGTTGTAAATGTAAACATTTTATATATATATATATATATATATATATATATATATA
>JAQMYF010000008.1:7229767-7240354 GCA_030014195.1 Neosilurus mollespiculum
TATATATACACACACACACACACACACACACACACACACACACACACACACACACACACACACACACACACACATCCCCCTTACCCTTCTACTCTTGAGTAAACACGAAACAATTCACACACCTTCTAAACTCGGGAGTCTCTATGAACAGACACGATCACTTTTCTGTCTTTGTAAGGACCTTCCACTGATATACCGCTTGCTCTCGCTAATTCAATTTTACCCTATAATTAATTTTCACCATAAACTTATTTAGGTTTCTTTTATTCGTAGGTACTCTAATACATTACTATTTCTATAGTAACAATTTGAATCAAGGCGGCATGATGGTGTAATAGTTAGCACGTCCGCATCACAGCTAGAAGCTCCTGGGTTCAAGCTACTGATGAAGACTTTTCTGTGTTGAGTTTGCATGTTCTCCCCGTGCTTGCTTGGGTTTCCTCCAGGTACACCTGTTTCCTCCGACAGTCCAAAGACATGCACATTAGGCTAACTGGCTGTTCCAAATTGTGCCATGGTGTGAGTGCTCGGTGGCACAACAAGGTGAGCAAATCGCTTCCCAAAGGTGTATAAATGTTGTAAATAATGCTTTAAAACTGCAATAAATATTGAAAAGTGATGTTTCTCAACTAAACCATGAAGCACAGCTGCTATTATCTGTCCATACAACATCGCAAGCATGCTCTTCCCAAACTTTCAGGCTAAACAAAAGCGCAGCACTGCATCAACACTGTCTTTTCTTACACTTAGCATACTCATTCATAAATTCCTAAACCAGTCAGTGCCAGTCCAGTGTAACATCCATTCATTCTTCACACACCAATCAAACCTACACAACAAGTTGCCAGGGCCTGAAACATGAACACTCAGCCAATCAGGTGCCTCAGAGCTGCACAAAGTAAATGTGTATGGGAAAAGTGTTGCCATGGTTACTAAGGCAGGCTTACTTACAGGTAAATACTGGATTCGTTCCCTCCGACGTCTGGCGACTGCAGTTTCTGGACGAGGATGATGATGATCCCGATAAAGAGCACAAAGTTTATCTGATGAGAAGGAAGATAAAAGAGTCAGTGGTACAATGTACAGTATGTCAAAGGTTTAACACTCTCCTTCCCCGTACACTCAACATGAATGGAGCAAAACAAACAAACAACAAAAAAAACCCAAAAAAACACCTGATAACAGCAGCAACAACAAAAACATCATCATCACCATAAACATCATCATCATCATCAGCAACAACATTAACATAAACATCCACATCAGTGGCAAAGCCATCATCTTCCTCATCATCATCATCATCATCAACAACAGCAGCAAGAAAACCACCACCATCATTATCACCATCATTAACAACCACATCAGCAGTAAAACCATCATCATCATCACCATAATCATCATTATCATCATCATCAACAACAAAACCATCATCACCACTCTCATCATCATCAACAACAGCAGTAAGAAAACCAACACCACCATCATTACCATCATTAACTACCACATCAGCAGCAAAACCATCATCATCATTAGTAGCAAAAACAGCAAAACCATCATCATCATCATCATCATCAGCATCATCAACATAGACATCAGCAAAACCACCACCACCATGCTCATCATCAACCACCACCACCATCATCATCACCATCATTAACAACCACATCAGCAGCAAAACCCCATCATCAACAACAAAAACACCAAAACCATCATCATCATCATCATCACCACCATAATCATCATCATCATCAACAACAAAACCATCATCATCACCATCACCACCACCATAATCATCATTATCGTCAACAACAAAACCATCATCATCACCATCATCATCATTAACAACAACAGCAAAAACTAGAGCAACACCAACAACAATGCCAGCTGCCCTTAAATGCCACAAAATCAGCCAAAGTCTAACTCTAGTGCACCTAATGCATAATAATTCATCAAAACACACCCGTAGTACAAGTGTACATGTTTATGAATACTGTTATAAAACCACTGGTGTGCATTATAATGCATTATAAGTTTTACAACGACCTACACTAATTAAAATATCAAGACTCAAGGGATGCTGTATCCGGGAAGATTTTTTGTTATACCTACCATAATTGAAGTAACAACAGGTCCCTTAATGACCCACCAGAGGGCAGTATTGTCATTCATATCCCAGCAACTGCAACAAAACAAGCAATCAGTACCAACTAAAGCAATGTTTCATCTGATTGTTGTGATCAGGATTTCTTCAAAGTACCAAACCTACCAAACGTTTAAAGACCATGAATGATAGAACAGTAAAACATACCCAGAGTCGTCAAAGTGCAGCCGCAGAACCGCCCATATAGTCACACAAATAGTTGGAGTCCCTGTAAGAAAACAGAGACAAGAGAGAAGTTAATAGCTTGATGATATTTTATCTTAAAAAAAAATAATAATAAATAAAAAAAATTTAGAGAGGCTCGTGAAGCATAGCCACGGTGGCAATTAATTAATACTGTTAAAAATAATACTGTTACACTGGTGGAAATCACAACATCTCGTCACAATTTCTAACAGGGAAGTCACCTCAGCCCTAATGTATTCTATCAACGAAGAAATACTACCAATAGAACAACTCTTACTAATTAATGCACATCACTAACAAGGCTTAGAAAATGTTGCGTCCTACCCCAGCCGATGAGGGTGTACCAGTAAAAGTATCTTCTCTCCGGGAAGAAAGTCTCCACCAGCAGTGTGAAGAGATACAGGCCCTCGATAAACAGCCAGAAGTAGTTGGACATGACGCAGTAATGGAAGAACACCATCACCGCCTTACACGCCACCTAGAGCCCATTTCTTCCAGTTAGTGTCAGAGTACGAGCATATCGCCATTTAGCTTCATTAACTGTAACAGCATGCACTCCTGTGATAGTGACTGCGCTCAATAAGTGCTGAGATGCAGCGATGTCATAACAGTTGACTCTGGCTGCTGGAGGACAAGAAGAGGGTCTGAGTTTGGTGATGGGTACTAATACAATATTTCCATGACCTCAAAGTTCCTGTAGTAAAATATCACTAGAATACAAATATAATAATAATAATAATAATAATAATAATAATAATAATAATAATAATAAAAATAAATAAATAAATGAATGAATGAATGAATGGGTGGCATGGTGGCCCACTGGTTAGCACGTCCACCTCACAGCAAGAAGGTCCTGGGTTCCATTCCCAGGCTTGGGGCATTTCTATGTGGAGTTTGCAATGCCTCCCCGTGCCTGCGTGGGTCTCCTCCGGGTACTCCGGTTTTCTCCCACAGTCCAAAAATATGCACATTAGGCTACCTGGCTGATCCAAATCGCCCCTCGTTGAGAGTGTGAGTGTGAATGGTTGTACGTGTGATGGCCTGACGAGCTGTCCAGGATGTACCCCACCCTCGCACAGAGTCGGCTGAGATAGGCGCCAGCCTCCCCGCAACCCTAATTAGGTTAAAACTACTTGGAAAATGAATGAATATATGATAATTATAATAATGTCACTGCTAAACCCCTAATATATCTATGCATTACTACTATATGCTACATAAATGTTACTATTAATGTATAAAATGTGTTTCTAATTGGACAGTACAATTGGGTGGTGTAGTAATTAGAATGTCTGCCTCAGAGCAAGAACATCCTGGCTTTGAATCTGGGCTTAGAAAGGGTGCTTCTGTGTGCAGTTTGCATTTTATCCCAGTGCTTGTGTGGGTTTCCTCCAGGTATTCCAGTTTACTTCCACTGTCCAAAAACATGCACATTAAGCTAATTGGCTATTCCAAACTGCCCCTAGGTGACGGTGAGTGTGAACGGCTGTTCTGCGATAAACTTGCGAGCTGTTCAGGATGTACCCTGCCTTTGCCCAGAGTTGGCTGAGATAGGCACCAGCCTCACCGCAACCCTAGTAAGATTAAGCAGATGAATGAATGTTCCTAATTGGTAATTAATTTAAAAACTGTAGTATGATAGCAGTAAAGCACCTCATGGTGCGGTAAATAATCAACAGCATCCATACCACGATTTCTTCCTTACGTAGCATCAAAGTGACGCGTCCTTACCGTGTGGACAAAGCAGTGGTCGCTGTCCTCCTCAGCATACAACACTCCATCTTTAATAAAGACCGAGATGGCCCTCAGGATGAATGACACGAAAAGGTTCATGTGGATAAAGTTCCTGGTGCAGTGCAGCTTCCTGTTGGGGGGTGGACAACACGGGAAAGTCAAGTCATTGGGTTATACTTTGTGAACTTCTCTGAATTACACCGTCTGCATTCAGAAAGACTCCGGAGCCAAGAAGAATAACATCGGCTAGGTAAAAGAACTCTCCGCTGGGGTTGGCGCGCATTTCATTGCCACTCCGGCTACAGCAGGAAGAATCAAATCAGAATCACTTTGTGAAGACCAGGCCCGAAAAATAGGCCGGCTTCCAAATGGCAGGATGAAATGCAATTTCCACTGCAGGAAAATCGAAGCTGAAATGGGATTGAGCCCTGGAGCGATTTCCCCCGTCTCTGCTATATATAAGATGTGATTAAGGCTTAGCAGAGCTTTTACTGACCTGAACCTGCAGAGGATGACCATGGCGGTGGTGAGGGATACCAGAGATGTACTGTAGCCCACTGTGTACAGAGCCTTGACTGATGCATAGTACATATCCTACATAAACACGAAGTAGCACAGAGTCGCTTAGAGCCATCAATACAAAAAGAAACAACCAAAAAACCCTCTATATCAGCATTTAGACTTTACTACTACTCAGACAGTCATACATTTTTAATTTCAAGGCGTATCTTAGTTATCTCCAATCCAGATCATGGACTTAAGTCCAGTTTTCTTGCGTAATGTTGCTAAAGTGTTAATTTACGCCCAGCTCTGTCTAATATATTTATACATTTTCTTTTGCATTAATCTTAAAAAAGTACTATTGAGGCCTAAACTACATAGAGATGATATGCATAATCTGAATGAGGTAAACAAGCAAATTTATTAGAGCAAGTGCATAACCCGACTCTGAATATGTGTAACTTAATATGCAGCATAAGTCACTAACTCTGAATATGACCCATAATGTTTTGTAATACTTTTAATTTCCAACAAAACACACTGGTTTGGTGGTGTTTTCCTCAGACAGACAAGCGTCCACGTAATGCGGATAAGGCTCGGACCAACCGTCCTCTGTACAATTCCTACTGATCTTCCCGAGATCTGAGAAACCAAACAAACACAGAGGAATCACACTCCCACACCGGTTTCAATCATTTAGCACAGAATTCAATACTGCCATATAAAAAAAATACACCAAAACAGTCAGCATCGTACATCAAAGAAATCACTCACCGTCATCAGGGCTCATGAACTCAAAGAGCTCAGGGCAGCTGACCACTACAATCTCGCCCACGCTTGCCGCCTGCCAACACGTCAGGTTATCCCACTCCCAAGCACAACCTGAAGGATGACAAAGCACACAAAATACACTGACTGCCTTAGAATACACCACCATACACCAGGTAACCTTTTAAAATCATTTTAAAGGTCTCAAACGCAGCCTTCCGTGAAGGATTTAAAGATTTTTTTTTCTACAAAAAGAGCCGTTGAAAAAAAAAAAAAAAAAGGCAACCCAAACATCAAGTCAATTCAACTAGCAACCTGTGGGCTGAATATGAACATAACATTTTGAACAGCCACTCTAGACCTCTTGAAATAAGAATAAGTACTAATAATGTAGATGAGTGCAAAAGACAGCCAATATTTGAGGTTTTGAATAATTTCGAAATTCAACACCTGGATATTTGATGTAGTAGTTTGCACTGTCGCCTCACATACAAGAAGGTCATTCATTCATTAATTTTCTAAGCTGCTTCATCCTAATTAGGGTTGCAGGGAGGCTGGTGCCCATCTCCGCCGACACTGGGTGAGGGTGGGGTACACCTTGAACAGCTCGCCAGGCCATCACAGCGCCAACACACATACAACCAATAACACTCACAGGCAATTTGGAATAGCCAATTAGCCTACGGTGTTTGTTTTTGGACTGTGGGCGGAAACTGGAGTACCCAGAGGAAACCCAGGCAGACATGTGGAGAACTCCACACAGAGACGCCCGAGCGCAGGAATCGAACCCAGGCCTTCTTGCTGTGAGGTGGAAATGCTAACCACTGCACCACCGTGTCGCCTAGACAAGAAGGTTCTGGGTTTAAACCTTGTAGCTGACTGCACCCTTTTCTGCCCTTTCTCCTAGTGCTTGCATGGGTTTCCTCAGGGTACTCTGGTTTTCTCCTACAGTCCAAAGACTTGCACATTCAGTCAAATGGCTCATTTGCCCCTAGATGTGAATGTAAGTGTGGATGGTTGTTGGTGTCTGTGTTAGTCCTGTGATAAATTGTGATAAATAACCCCACCTCTCATCTGAACTTAACTAAGATTGGCGTCTCCTTCATGACCCTGACAGGTAAGCAATACAATCATCATCATCATAGTTTCCCTCGTGGCCTGCGCTCGGCCTTAAGGCGCGACTGCAGACGAAAGCGAGTGTCCAACAGTCAATTCAACTCAGCATTATCCATCATCTCCAACTGGAGTGCCCAGAGGAAACTCACAAGCACGGGGAGAACATGCTAAGTACACTCAGAAACGCCTCTGACGGGACGGGTTGACAGTCCAATCCAGGACCTTTTTACTGTGAGGTACAAGTGCCAACTAATATGCCACCATGCTGCCCCCTGTGGTCTATGTGTGAATTCATTCATTTTCTGAACGTACTAATCCTAATTAGGGTCGCGGGAAGGCTGGCGCTCATCTCAGCCGAGTCTGGAGAGAGTACACCCTGGACAGCTTGCCAGGCGATCGCAGGGCAGAAACATGCTGACAGCAGTGCAGCCTACTCTTTATGAAAGCCAGCAATGGTTATTTTACATGCCACTCACCATAGACAGTCTGGCCTTTGATAACCCAGTTAGCTGCCTTGGGGGGCAGCAGAGACAACCCGGCAATGGTGGGGCTTGAATCCCTGATCTTGGGATCAGTAATCCAGCACCCTACCACCGGGCACCCACTCCATTGACATCATCATTCTCTTTGTAGTGTGTGAATTAAATTTCACCCCTCCAGTGTAGTGCTGAAGGCATCAGTATTTGCTCATAAAAAACGAATCCTGCCGTAACCTCTGCTCACGGAAGTCAAGAGTCGGGAGCAATTCTATGAGTTAGGGGGTGCTTTTTCATGAAAACCCTGCACCCTGGAGCTCTCACGGAATGAAATAACAGCATTAGAGTGACAGCAAAGGTGCCAAATCATCAGAGCAGATAATCTCTGATTTAAGAGGCTTGCTCTAATACCCAATGTGATCATCATCATCATCTAAACCCAGTCAGATGGTACACTCAGGTTTGAGACTAAATGGGAGGTTGTTTTTACATTTCTGGGGCCTAAAACCTGTTAATCCATCCCTGAAAAACAGATTATATTTACACAAACCCAGTCAGTCTGTTGTTGTTGTTTTTTTGTGCAGACTCCAGCTGGATTCTCCAAAGCAAAGCCTGGAAATGCTAAATGAGAATGTTCCAGATTTACTCCACACTGCCTTTCTGGTTGTTATTTCTGTAATCAAGGTGATCAACTCCAGATGCATAGCTTAACATGACAAATGGAGGACAAAAGTTCATCATCCAATTCAAATGATCTCGTTTTGCAATTTGTAAATCGACAGTATGTGGCACAGTGACACAGTGGTTAGCATGTCTGCCTCACAGCAAGAAGGTCCTGGGCTCAAGTCCCAGGTTTGGGTGTTACAGTGTGGGTTTCTTCCAGGTACTCCAGTTTCCTCCCACAGTATAACGACATTAGGCTAATTGGCTGTTCCAAATTGCCCATCGGTGTGGATGTGTGTGTTGGCCTAGCGATGGTCTGGCGAGCTGTTCAGGGTGTACCCTGCCTTCCCATAGTGTCTGCTGAGATAGGTTTCAGCCTTCCTACGACCCTAGAAGGATTAAGCAGTTCAGCAGTTTAGTGAGTGAGTGAGTGAGTGAATAGGCACCATATGGACAGTCACAACACAGTAGTGTAGTGGTTTTCACTTCGACCTTACAGCAGGAAGGTCATGGGTTCGAGTCATGAGACTCGATGAGGGAGTTTCCGTGTGGTTGGCATGTTCTCCCCATGCTTTCATGGGTTTTCTCCAGGTACTCCAGTTTCCTCCCATAGTCCAAAGACATAATTGGCTAATTGATTGTCCCATGTTGCCCCTAGGTGTGAGTGTGAATGATTGGCCCTGCAATGCACTAACGACCTGGTTAGGGTGTATCCCGTCTTTGCCCAGAGTTGGCTAAGATAGGCTCCAGCCTCCCCATGACCCTAGAAGGATAAAGCGACTGGTAAAATGAATGAATAAATGAATGAGATCGACAGAATCCAAGTAAAATGATGATAGCTCCCCTTGACTTGTTCCTGACGTAAAACGAGCCCAAAATCTCCTCCTCTCTCTTCATGAGCAATGATGAAGTTGGTGAAGTGGTGAGGCAGATATAGAGATTGGTTTTGTCTGGTTTGTGGAAAGACACTGCTCCTGTCCTTCTCTCTAATCTGTTTTTGCTCTGGCTGGCAGCCTGAACGCAAAGCTAATTACATCTTAAAGGGCAAATGAGAACAAGATGAACTAGCGAAGGAAAGGTGGAACGGCATTTGCCATCTCCACTGTCCATCATTATGGAGCGAATGAACAGGAAGCAAGAAAAGTGGACATTTTCCTCCCACACAGTCCAATATCTATACTGCTTATTCACCAAGGTCCCAGGGGAAGCCAATCCCAGCTGACTTCCAGCTTGGGGCGGGGTTACACCCTGAACAGGTCGCCATGTCATTAATTGCAGGGTGAACACAGATACAAGCAAATATTCACACCCATGGCCAATTTAGAGTAGCCAGTTGACCTAATGGGCATATCTTTGGGCAGTGGGAAGCACCCAGAGAACCTGGACGAAACCCACACAAGCACTGGACAACATGCAAACTTCACACAAAAAAATGCTAACCACTGATTCGGCATGTCACCTATTGAAAGTCATTTCTATTTCATTGCAGCCGACTCCAGGCAAAGGTGGGGTACAGCCTGAACAGTCCATCGCACAATCATTCAGACCCACATTTACATTTATTTAAAGCAGCCAATTTGCCTAATGTGCACGTCTTTGGACTGTGGGAGGGAACAAAAGTACCTGGAGGAAACCCCTGCAAGCACATGCACATCCCACAGACAAACGCTTCACCAAGCCCAGGCCCCAAACTCAACTTGCTGTGAGGTGGATGTGTGCTGCCTGCTTTTTGAATTAGTGCTTTAATTTTACACACACATATGAGTGAACGGTCCCTGGATGGCCCACTCACAGATATTCAGGAAATCCTTGCTTGTCAGGACACTAATTTCTGTTCAAAACTAGACTCACATCACCAGAGTGGACATCAGGCGTTCGTGTACTGTGTACGTGTGATACAGCGCTCTGGCTGTGGTTTATTATTGCTGTTGGTCTGTCCTAATGGAGCGTTACGGGAGTCTATTCAGCTTCTGCTTTAATGAAAGGGTGATACAACAGCTGGAGCACCTCTTACCTCCCTGCCAAGCTCTCATATTTTCCTCTGTTTCTCAAGCTAACGTGGCTGTTTTTGTTTCCAACTGAAAGGTTTCCTGTTTGCAAAATACCCGTCTGTTCTAGTTTAAAGAAATCAAGAAGTAAATACCAGCTTCTATACACCTTTATGAAATAGACACGACTTAATGGTGATCTTTTTGTTCATCTACTGGGTTAAGATCAAATCAAAATCAGAAAAATGTGAAGAAAAGTTGAAACCAAAATAATGTGAGTGAATGCAGCTGTAGCATGTTCTGAGAAAAAGTCAGGGTAAGATAAAATTTTCAACGAATGAGGGAAACTTTGACGTTTCTCTGAAAGTATTATTGTTTTAATAACTAAAAGAAAAAAACAAAAACTTTTCCTGCTATTTTTTTTCTAGCTAAGGAATGTAGAGAAGAAATACAGGAAAGCAAATTAGGAGAACGTTAGCTAAGAAATTTGGTAAAATATTAGCTAAGCAAGATAGGAAAGGAATGTAGGAAAACATTGGATAATTTAAGAAAGGTTTAGCTAAGGACTATAAGAAAACACTAGCTAAGATATTAACGTAAAACGTTAGCCAAGGAGTGTAGGAAAATGTTAGCTAAGCAGTGTAAGAAAGTTTTAACTAAGGACTAAAGGAAAGTATTAGCTGAGGTATGTAGCAAAATACTAGCTAAGGAAAATAAGAAAGGAATGTAGGAAAACATTAGCTAAGGAAAGTAGGAAAACATTGGATAAGGAATTTAAGAAAAGTTTTGCTAAGAAATATAGGAACATTTTAGCTAAGAAATTGAGGAAAAATTAGCTAAGGAATGTATAAAAACATTAGCTAAGAAATGTGGTAAAATGTTAGCTGAGGAATGTAGTAGAACGTTAGCTAGGAAATGTGGTAAAATGTTAGCTGAGGAATGTAGGAAATGTTAGCTGAGGAATGTAGGAAATGTTAGCTGAGGAATGTGG
>JAQMYF010000008.1:7240454-7247954 GCA_030014195.1 Neosilurus mollespiculum
GTTAGCTGAGGAATGTAGGAAATGTTAGCTGAGGAATGTAGGAAATGTTAGCTGAGGAATGTGGTAAAATGTTAGCTAGGAAATGTGGTAGAATGTTAGCTGAGGAATGTAGGAAAAGTGAGCTAAGGAATTTAGGGAAATTATAGCTAAGGAATGTAACAAAGGGGCTGATATATTAATAATAGCTAACATTAACTTAACAATTCTACCTTTTCAACGTTAGCTAGCATGATAAAACTAGCTAAATACTAATAGCTAACTGTTAATGAATCTAAAGTGTGTGTAGCAGCAGAGAGATATATCGCTGGGTGTAAGATCTCAGGTAAAATTTTGTTTTGCTAGCTTGTTTTTAACATGACTCCTGACAGGTTCATGATGTTAAAAGTGACCACATGACTGAATAAATACATGATCACAGATAAATGTGGCAATGTTTGCAAATGTAGTTGTAGGAAATAAGCAGCAAAATGTATCTGGTTAACAAAACATGGAAGAAAATGACAAATACTTAAATCTCTGACTTAAGTACAGTAATAAAGTGTTTTGTAACTTATTCCTGTGTTGTGTGGTGAACAAAATATATAAAATGCCCAAAGAAATCTTTTTGCCAGTTGCTGGTTATTCAGTTAATATTATGTTTAAATGAGATATAAAAGTAAATATAATAAAAAGAAAAATGTTATTATATTAATCAGTTAAAAAGAGCGCAACTGGTGTGATATATCGCAATAGCCCACCAAGCCACACCCCCTTGCTGATATGTTTATTCTAACTCCACCCCTATGCTCTTGTTTTTCCTGTGTAGAATGGATAAACTATACACTATAGATTATACGAAACCTTTTCCAGCCACTGCAACATCTTCTTTCAGAATGCTTTCTTTAGCTTCCTGAAAGAAAAAGAAACGTTTTCATCCATCCATGCAAACGTGCCCTTTAGAAAGTGCCCACTGTCTAATTGGTAGGAGAGCGAGCTGCTTTACCTCTTACAATCTATTCTTTTCAGCTCTAAACAGTCTGATTTATCCGGAGCGGCCTTGAGGGTGTCGCTGCTATGAGTCAGAGTTCTTCTCTCCCTTTCCTCTTTCTCTCACTTTGTCCTTCTCTTGCTCTGTAAGTGTAAACGGTCCAGCTGGCTTTCCCTTTCCTGTCACCGTTACAGTATTTACTGCCAAGTGTCACACTTCCTGTTTACTGCTGATAATTATAAGACTTTAGCAAGAACATGGAATGTGTGACGTCCAACCTTGCCAATCTGGATGGGTCATAAAAGCGTACGATGGATAAAAAAAAAAAAAATCCTTCCAGTTTACCAAAACTCACCGAACTCCTGGTCGTCTGCCGGGTCGTGAAGAGCGATCCGTTCCATGCATCTGTCATGCTCTCTCTTGATGACACAGTCAGAGATCAAGGACTGCGCGGGCTACAAAAACCGAGAAACAAGAGCATGGGATCAGAACACACACATAAACTGAAACTCGGACTAAATGTTGGCAGCACCTCATCTCGTGGTGCCTGCAGAGAAACGGTGCTAAGTGGCATTTTCAAGGGCATGATGGCAGTAAAAGAGCCTCCAGTCTCCTGGCATGCACAGATCTCTCATCTAATCATCGTTCACCCGTGTATTCCATTTAATCATCTACATTCATAGGTACGTAGCTCTTAACGTCACTAATGATCCATATCAAATCACCGTACCAATAGAGATGCATTCTGATAAATGCAGCATCTCTTGTGTTGGAGCCATGATTTATGTCAACCAGCTCGGTTCAACAGCTCACTAAGGTGTGCAAGTGCTATTTTTTATCTGCAGACTAATTAGCAGATGTAATCGGATACAGGTGTTTGTTTTAGGACTGAAAGTACCTGGTGAGTCCATAATATTTTCCTCAGAATTGAGTGATTCCATATTTTTCCTCTGTTTGATCTGTAAAAACAGTTGCAATTGACTACAAATTTTTAAATGAAAATAGTTTTGTGAGTGTCATTTTTTTTGTTTGTTTTTTGTTTTTCAACTCAATTAAACAATTGAATGAACATCTTCCAAGAGTGGTGATTCCAAACTTTTTGCCAGGGGTTTGTGTGTGTGTGTGTGTGTGTGTGTGTGTGTGTAAAAGCAAGCCAAAACAAGATTTTTTTAAAACCGTGACAGAGGCAGTTTAGGTGAGCTCTGCAAGGTAAGCACTGTGTAGCTAACAGTATCTGTGTGGCTAACTCATTGGTACATACAATTGCAAGAAATAGTATGGGAACCCTTTGGAATTTCCTGATTTTCTGCATTAATTGGTCATAAAATGTGATCAGATCTTCATCTAAGTAACAAAAATAGACAAACACTTAACGTCTCCTTAAACTAATACCACACAAACAATTATAGGTTTTCATGGTTTTATTAAACACAACATGTAATCGTTCACAGTGCAGGGTGGAAAACGTACGCGAACCTTTGACTTTAATAACTGTTTGACCCTCTTTTGGAAGCAATAATCTCAACCAAATGTTTCCTGTAGTTGCAGATCAGACCTGCACAACGGTCAGGAGGAATTTCCGACCATACCATTTACAAAACTGTTTAAGTTCAGCGATATTATTGGGATGTCTGGTGTGAATCGCTCTCTTAAGGTCATGCCACAGCATCTCAGTCGGATTGAGGTCAGGACTCTGCTGAAGCCATTCTGTTACTGATTTACTTCTGTGCTTTGGGTTGTTGCATCACACATTCTCTGTTGAGCTTTAATAAGATAGATGGTCTTAAGTTCTCGTGCGAAATGCCTTGATAAACCTTAAAATGCATTTTTCTGTTAATCTGTCCAGGCCCTGGGGCAGCAAAGGAGCCCCAAACCATGATGTCTCCTCCACTATACTTCACAGTTGGGATGAGGTTTAAAGGATTTGTCGGTGTGCTGTAGCTTTTTTTATCCACACATAATGTTGTGTGTTCCTTCAAAACAACTCATTTTTAGTTTTCTTCTGTCCACAGAATATTTTGCCAGTAGTGCTGTGGAATATCCAGGCACTCTTTTTCAAACTTCAAACATGTACCACTGTTTCTTTTTGGACAGCCGTGGCTAAAGAAATATGGTAAAATATGTTTTTCTTATTGTTGATTTGTCAACAGAGATGTTAGCATGTGACATTTCTATATGTCTTTATCTGACACTCTATGATTGTTCTCTACCTCATTGAACATTCTGCACTGTACTCTTACATCATCTTAACAGGACGGCCACTCCAAGGGAGGATAGCAACAGTCTTCTCCGTATCGTACCATGGATTGATGAACATAGACGCTTTTAGAGATACTTTTGTACTTTCCAGCCTCATGCAGTCAATAATTCTTAATCGTAGGTCTTCCAAGAACTCCTTTTCTTGCGAGGGATGGTTCACATCTGGAAATGCTTCTTGAGAATAGCCAACTCAAAACTGGTGTGTATTTTTTTATATGACAGGGCAGCTTTAACCAACACCTCCAATCTCGTCACATTGACTGGACTCCAGTTTGGCTGACTCCTGACTCTGATTATCTCATGGAGAAGTCATTAGCCTAGTGGTTCATATACATTTTCCACCCTGCACTGTGAATGTTTACATGTTGTGTTCAATAAAACCAAGAAAACATATAATTGTTTGTGTGGTATTACTTTAAAAAGACTGTCTTTGTCTATTTTTGTTACTTAGATCAAGATCAGATCACATTTTATGACCAATTAATGCAAAAAAAAAAAAAAGAAAAAGAAAAAGAAAAAAAAACAGAAAATTGCAATTCACATAGTTTTTCGAAATATATATATATATATTTTTTAGCCATGACAGAGACAGTTCAGGTGAGCTCTGCATTTTGAGCCAAGGTAAGCACTGTGTAGCTAACAGCATCTGTGTGGCTAACTCTTCACATGGAATGTAAGTAAACTAATACTCTAACCATGCTCAATAAATGGGTTTTAGTAGATACTACACAGAAACACAAGAAAAACAAAAATGTTATGGTTTATTTCTTACATATTTTAAATCATGACTGCTGAAATCTCTGAGCAGGTGCAGAGCTGTGTAATGGTGTCTCTTTATCTCACTTTAAGATTTTAAGTATATACCTTATGGAGGCATAAAGAAAAGCAAACTAAAATGAGATTTTGTTACCTGTGACTAAGGCAGGTCAGGTAAGCACTGCATTTCAAGCCAAGCTACATGCTATGTGGCTAACAGTGATTGTTTAGCCTACTCATTCAGATTTTATGATTTTATGCTACATGGAAGATTAATAAACCATGCTCTGTTAAGGTGCTTTAGTAGATACTACACAGAAACACAAGAAAAACTAAGTAAAACAAACATTTTATGGTTTATTTCTTACATTTTTCAAATCATAATGAACGAAGTTGAGCTCTGAGCAGGTGCAGAGCTGTGTAACGGTGTCTCTGTCAGTCACTTTAAGAATTTAAGTATCTACTACACAGAGTAATAAAGAAAAGCAAACTAAAAGGATTTTGTTAACCATGTCTGAGGCAAGTCAGGTAAGCTCTGCATTTCAAGCGCTATGTAGTTAACAGTGTTTGTTTCGCATACTAATTCAGAGTTAAGTACACACTACATGGAACAATAATGAACCATGCTCTGTAAAGGTGTTTTAGTAGACACTACACAAAAACACAAGAAAAAATTAACTAAAATAAGACTGTTATGATTCGTTTGCGTATGTGGTCATCTTTACACTTTGGGGTATGAGTTAATTTTTTTTGAGTGTGTAAAGCAAGTAAACATTTCTTCAGCTTCAAAAAATTCAAAAGCTGAATAGTTTTTACATTTTTTTGGTTAATAAACTATTTAAAGTGTAATTTAGCAAGAATTAGCTGCAGTGATAATTATGTCAATGGAAAGTCTGTACTTGGATAGTAAGATAAAACACACACACACACACACACACACACACACACACACACACACACACACATGGTTATAAGCTCATGCCTTCAAGATTTAACACACCACATTAAACACAACAAAACACTAGCATGCACAGATCTGGTAGCACTCCATCTCCTGCACTCCGCCAGTCTAAAACCCATACTGACTTCATTTCCCTTGTGTCTCTTCCCCAACCTCATCTTAATATCAGATTAGCACTTCATTTGACAAAGACAGGGGGCTTGATGTTTCAGGAAACGAGGCTGCACTGTGACAAATACCGTATCGTCTTCTCTTATTGCAGAGCCCCAGAAGAAATAAGAAACCTGGCTTACACACATACACTGAGGCTGTGGTGCAGTTCTGTGGTTATGGTCATAAATTCAAGTCCAAATCCTGGAGCAAGATCCTTAATCCTTAACTGCTATTTCGGTGATTCGATCAAAGTCATTTTTGAATAAACGCTCCTGGTAACTGAGTAAAGATACACATAATTTCAGATAAAAGTAATGATTTATTGTGAAAGCCATTAATAAATGTGAACACCTGAAATGGGCTTGGACCAAGGACACTCAGAGAGCGTAAAATTCATCCAAGCCCAGCAATCCCAATATGAGTGAGACAAAGTGTCTAAAATTATCCTATTTTACAGTGTTAAAGAATTCTTTAAACAATTCCTGTATCCAGAAATTGATCCAGAACATCTCCAGAATCCAGTGACATCTTGCTTGTCCAAAAGAGACAGAAATGGTAGAAAAATGACGGAATCTTAGGATATCTGCACATAAAGTTTTGCAAAAACTAACAGAAAGTACAAAGCATTCCCTGCTAGGTCTGCTGCAATACCACACTTCCAAAAATAAATAAATAAACAAACAAACAAACAAACAAACAAACAAACAAACAAACAAACAACCTAACAAACAAATAAATAAATAAAATCATTGTACCTCACAAAGTTAAAGAATTCTTTAAACAATTCCTGGATCCAGAAATTAATCCAGAATCAAATGCTGTCTTTCTTGTGTAAAGCTTTCAGAAAAATCTGTACAGAATCTTTTGCAAAAAATAACAAAAGGTACACAGCACCCCCTGCTGGTCCTGCTGTAATACCACGCTTCCAAAAAATAAAATCACTTCATCTCACAACACTAAAAATTCTGAATCCAGATTCTAATCATCTCTAAAATTTAACTGAGCCTTCCTTGTCCAAAGCCCCGCCTCTGGTAGAGATTTCATGAAAATCCACACAAAACATTTTGTGTAATCATGCTATCAAACAAACAAACAAACAAACAAACACACAAACAAACACACAATCATAAACAAAAACATCATCTCCTTTGTGGAGAAAAGTAGCTGAATGGCTTCTGAATAGTGGACAAACTGTGCAACAAAAACAATTGCAACAACTTCTTTTCTAACTCTCATTTAAACACAGTGCTTATTGTAAAAAGTAGGTTCATTGACAGTTTGCTCATATCACCAGGTGTTTATATAAAAAAAAATAGAAAGTTGAAATGTTTAGAGTCTTTACATGTTGCGTATAAGTACAAGCGCAGAGCTGTTAAACTGTGAATCTGCTACGATATTATATACGTCGCCTGTTCTGTTTCCAGCAACTCCATGAGAAGCTCCACAAGTATAGTGACAACGTGAGAACACACACTTCACACATTTTAGTGTGTGTTAATAACAGCAATGCCAGACACTGCAAATTAGTAGCAAGTGCTTAATTAACCTCAATATTTTGTTTGGCTCAAAATAAGTACAGTTCATTATATAATAGAGCAATATTAATAATAATAATAATAATAATAATAATAAATAAAATAATAATAATAATAATAAAATCTCAATATGATCTGAGTGTGTTAGTCATTAATGAACTTTTGCTTGAGAGGAGAACAGAAAGGCAGGTTTGGGCTACTGTAATTCTAATAACCTCTCACTACCGCTGTGTTGAGCAGAAAAGCATTACATAACAAGGGACTTGCCATCGTTGTTGTTCAGGTAAGATGGGAATCTCCATTTGGAGCCAGCTAACCGCAGGGGCATCAAGTTTAATAAGACCCTCCAACTCGTTTGGAGGTCGTAGAGTAGGACATTCTGATAGTATGAGCCGCAGCGTCTGTGTCAGTCCACTGTTGCATGCGCCGATGGATTTGAGGTTGGCACGTGTCCTTTTCCGACCAGTACGAATGTAGTTGAGCTGTACCCAGGCGTTGTCGACTAGCTGGTGGCCCCTAGGCGGGCTTAGGGGATCTCGATAAATGTGTGGAGGTGGGTGTCTAAGATTCTCCATTCTTCCCGCCAGCTATCCTTTACCTACAGCGGAAGATGTCTTTGCAGAGTCATGACTCTAGTTTTAAAGCGTTGCCTCAGAATACGTTGAGGGGCTGCGGCAACTTTAGGAGGGGAAACCAGGCTGCCCCCCTTCGTAGCCCTCACAACAAGTGCCTGACTGATAAGTTCATTTTGCCACGGTGGGAAAAAAAAAAAAAAAAAAAGGATATTAAGCATTGCGCACCCCTCAGTGAAAGTCTTGCTGAACCACTCAATCCTGCATTTACGAGTCATTTCGCACCAGGATTCTGAC
>JAQMYF010000008.1:7256889-7261889 GCA_030014195.1 Neosilurus mollespiculum
ACCCTGTGGATGTACAGTCGGAAGTGAAGGTTTATCTACACCCTGATACCCTGTGGATGTACAGTCGGAAATAAAGAATAATCTACACCCTGATACCCTGTGGATGTACAGTCAGAAGTGAAGGTTCATGTAAACCCTGCTACCCTGTGGATGTACAGTCGGAAGTGAAGGTTCATGTAAACCCTGATATCCTGTGAATGTACAGGCGGAAGTGAAGGTTCGTCTACACCCCGATACCCTGTGGATGTACAGTCGGAAGTGAAGGTTCATCTACACCCTGCTACCCTGTGGATGTACAGTCGGAAGTAAAGGTTCGTCTACATCCTGCTACCCTGTGGATGTACAATCGGAAGTGAAGGTTCATGTACACCCTGATACCCTGTGGATGTACAGTCGGAAGTGAAGGTTCGTCTACACCCCGATACCCTGTGGATGTACAATCAGAAGTGAAGGTTCATCTACACCCTGCTACCCTGTGGATGTACAATCGGAAGTGAAGGTTAATCTACACCCTGCTACCCTGTGGATGTACAGTCAGAAGTGAAGGTTCATCTACACCCTGATACCCTGTGGATGTACAATCAGAAGTGAAGGTTCATCTACACCCTGCTACCCTGTGGATGGACAGTCAGAAGTGAAGGTTCATCTACACCCTGATACCCTGTGGATGTACAGTCGGAAGTGAAGGTTCATCTACACCCTGATACCCTGTGGACGTACAGTCGGAAGTGAAGGTTCATCTACACCCTGATACCCTGTGGACATACAGTCAGAAGTGAAGGTTCTGCTCATACGGTATCAGTATCAGTTTCGGACCAGAACTCAACCTGCCAGTGACACAGAGGTGTCTAAAAACCCAGGATGACATAATTGGGGCGAAAAATATTCAGACACTAGATGTAACTGCAACATAAAATAAATCAGGTTCAAGGTAAAAATGCAATGAATCAATCAATCAATGAATAAATAAATAAAATGTTCTTGCCATTTTTGATTGTTCGTTTGTTTGTTTGTTTATTTTTTATCACCTCAGACCTATAATGAAACATTTCTCTTTTGATGGGTGTGGTCCCTTCCAGGATAACTCTGCCCACATCAACAGATCATGACAGTTTATTGGATGGATTGATGAGGCTGAACATGATGTAACAGATCTCGACCCACTTGATCGTTGTGGAAGATTTTGGGTCAAATGTTCTGTTCATCCATCCATCAATGCTTCTGTACATTCATCCGTCCATTCACCGTTCTTTCATTCATTCATCCATCCACCTATCAATCCATCCAACCATGCATCTGTTTGTCTGTCCATTCTTCCATCCATCCATCCATCCATCCATCCATCCACCCATCTGTCCATTCATCTTACCATGCATCTATTCATTCATCCACCCATCTATTCATTTATCCATCCATCCATCCATTTATCCATCCATCCATCTATTCATCTATCCATCCATCCATTCCTCCATCCAACCATCTGTCTATTACTATCCCTCTATTTTTCCATCTGTCTGTCCACTCCTTCTTCCATCCACCCATCCATTCGTTTGTCCCTCTATCAATCCATTAATCTATCCATCCATCTATTCATGTGTCCATCTATGTGTCCATGTGACACACTGGTGGGACATCTTGACTGAAAGCGAGAGAAAAACAGATTCTGGCCCCTGGTCGAGCATCGATAAATGTTCGCCCCGTTACACGGGACAGTCCATGAAAAAAAAGACGTGCCACTTTAAACACGATACACACCTCGTCCACCTGTCATTAGTTCCACTGACTTATGAATGTCATACATGCCAGAACACCCCCCACCCCTAAAGTTCTGAACCTCCCATGGCTCTTTTGTCTGAATCAATCCGTTTTTAATTCCCGTGCCTTCACGCACATTGACAGGAGAATGATGAAGTTAATCGGTACACCGCTTTAGACGTGCAAACTACTAATTACAGTATAAATGCAACTCCCAAAATAGAGCTGATCGTCCTCCAGCAGCTGCTTTAGCAACATGAGCTCACGAGCAAATTCAAGAATTATCAAGGGGCATATTATAAAAAAACGAGGTTTTAATTGTTCCGATATAAAAATAAAAACACAGACGAAGGTGCTTCTGCTTTATAGGGTTCGTGAAACACTCTCTTCTCCTCCAGAAGTAAAAGCACACGACCTTCATGTGTGAGCAACAGGAAAGTGTGTGTGGGTTCTTTTTTATCTGTCCATCTTCACTGCTCAGATGCTTTTATCCTTTTATCCTGAATTTCATTTGTATTTATCGTTCACTTTATTAAATCATTGAGTTCTTTTGTGGATACACCTCGTACACCATCTCAGTTCCCCTCCGATACGCCTCTCAGTCCTGCGAATTTACACTTCAGCCTCTCTGAAGTTTCTGATCATGACCTCATCACAGAGCTGAACTTCTGTCCTACACAGCAGATGGCTGAGGGGTGATGACGGCGCTGTCCGAAAGTGTTCCATGTGTTCCAGATTACTGAGAACTAAGCTACTGGATATTTCATCCTACTGGACACATCGACATTCATGCTTCTTTCATTCATTTTCATTTATTCCTATTGTATTTAGTGACCCGTCCTTACATTTATTTTCCCCATCCCCTCATTCATCCATCCATACATTCATTCTCTTATACACCCATCCACCCATCTATACAACCATCCATCAATTCCTTCATCCATCCATCCAACCATACACTCATCCATAAATTCACTCCCTCATTCACCCATCTATCCATCCATCCATACAAACCTACATACATACATACATTCCCTCATACACCCATCCACCCATACATTCATTCCTTCATACATTTATTCATCCATCTATCCATACATACATACACCCATCCATAAATACACTCTCTCATACACCCATCCATCCATCTATACAACCCCTCATCCATCCATCCATCCATACATACATACATACATTCCCTAATAAACCCATCAAGCAATTCATCTATACATTCATTCCCTCATACATTCATCCATCCATCCATACAACCCTACATTCATTCCCTCATACACCAATCCATCCATCTATCTATACATACATACATGCATACACCCATCCATAAATACACTCTCTCATTCCCCCAGCCATCTCTCCATCCATCCATCCATACATACATTTATTCCATCATACACCCATCTGTAAAGTCACTTTCTCATACACCCATTAATCTATACATACATCCTTTCCCTCATACACCCATCCATCCTTCCACCCATCCAACCATACACCCATCTATAAATTCACTCCTTCATACACTCAGCCATCTATCCATCCATTTATCCATCCATTAATTCCCTAATACACTTCCACTCATTCATCCATACATTTATTCCCTCATCCATCCATCCGTCCATCTATACAACCCTACATTCATTCCCACATGCACCAATCCATCCATACATCCATCCATCCATACATACATAAATAAATTCCCTAATACACTCATCCACTTACTCATCCATACATTCATTCCCTCATCCATCCATCCATGCATCCATACATACATACATTTATTCCCTAATAAACCCATCCATCCATCTATACAACCATACATTCATTCCCTCATTCATCCATCCATCCTTCCATACAACCCTACATTCATTCCCTCATACACCAATCCATCCATCTCTCTATACATACATACATGCATACACCCATCCATAAATACACTCTCTCATTCCCCCAGCCATCTCTCCATCCACCCATCCATCCATACATTTATTCCATCATACACCCATTCGTAAAGTCACTTTCTCATACTCCCATTAATCTATACATACATCCATTCCCTCATACACAAATCCATCCATCCATCCATCCATCCATACATACATACATACATACATACATACATACATACATTAATTCCCTAATACACCCATCCACTAATTCATCCATACATTCATTCCCTCATTCATCCATCTATCCATGCATACATATATTAATTCCATAACACACCCATCCTTCCAGCTATACAACCATATATTCATTCCATCATACACCAATCCACTCATTCATCCATACATTCATTCCCTCATCCATCCATTCATACATACATAAATACATTACTTCCCTAATACACCCATTCATCCATCTATACAACCATACATTAATTCCCTCATACACATATCAATCCATTCATCCATCAATCGATTATTTATTTATACACTCATACACCCATCCTTCCATAAATTTTCTCCCTCACACACCCAGCCATCTATTCATCCATCCATGCACCCATACATTAATTTCCACCTACAATCATACACCCATCCATCCATATATCCATCCATAGATTAATTCGCTCATACACCCAGCCATCTATCCATCCATACAACTATCCACACATTCATTTTATATACATATACAATAATCTATCAACCCATGTATGTAGCCATCCATTCATCCACTCATACACCCTATTTATACATTTATTCCCTCATACACCCATGCATCCATCCATCCACTCATATACCATCCATAAATTCACTCCCTTATCCATCCATCCATCCATCCATCCAATCACCATCCATACTTTTAAATTCAAATTCAAATTCAAATTCAAATTTATTTGTCACATGCAAATTATACACAGTACAATATGCAGTGAAATGCTTTTATTTCCTCATACTTTTATTATTACTTTTTTTATTTCCTCATACTTTTATTTCCTCATACACCAATCTATCCATCCATCTATTCACTGATACACCCATCCATACATTTATTCCATCGTACACCAATCTATCCACCCATCCATCCATTCACTTATACACCCATCCATACATTTATTCCATCGTACACCAATCTATCCACCCATCCATCCATTCACTTATACACCCATCCATACATTTATTCCATCGTACACCAATCTATCCATCCATCCATCCATTCACTTATACACCTTCCATACATTTATTTCATCGTACACCAATCTATCCACCCATCCATCCATTCACTTATAC
>JAQMYF010000008.1:7264389-7271723 GCA_030014195.1 Neosilurus mollespiculum
AAAGATCCTCCCTGTAATCATCCAACACCGCAGTATTTATCAGATGATTCAGGGGGAAAAGACCCGGATGCTGTTCTGGAAAATCAAAATCCAAAGTCTCCAAACACTGGAGAGTGGATTTCCTCCACAACTTAAACACGTCGTGCATATTTAGTATTAAACACATATCCAGATTCCTGATATGAGAAACTGTCTTATGCATGATGCCTTTTTTCATCTAAACACCTCAGACAGTTCTAAGATGGATAGTCCATGTGTAGCAATACCACGTGCAATGGCTATATTATTATTATTATTATTATTATTATTATTATTATTATTATTATTATTATTATTATTATTATTATTATCATCATTATTATTATTATTATTATTATCATTATTATTATTATTATTATTATCATCATCATTATTATTATTATTATTATTATCATCATCATTATTATTATTATCATTGTTGTTGTTGTTGTTGTTGTTTGTCCTCTCTTTAAACGAAACCCGAGCGCATTTCGATACTACTCTTTTTTCTCCCCAGCTTTTGACCAGCACTGACACATGGTTGGTGTTTGGCTTTCTCCGTTTGGTTGCTTTTTAACCCCCCTGTGCAGCTCGAAGTAGCAAACTTTTCGCACCTCACCTCGGTCATGATGAGCTCGCGCGCTCTGCCTCGTTCCCCCGTGGTGCTTTGATCCAGAGAGTTTTTTTTTTTTACGCAAACATCCCGCGTTAATGAAGCGCTCGCATTAGGACGCAAACACGCAGGAAGCAAACGCGGGGAGATTATTACCCCACACATCCACCCTCCCTCTTTTTTTTTATCTTTAATTGCTTGTTTGGAAACAGATGTTCGGACGCTAATTTCGCCTCTAATGGGATGATTCATTGAGACGGGCAACGGCTGCAAGTCAATGCAATAAATTAGTGCAACAAAGAAAATGCTAATCCCTGCTGTTACTCTTAGATTAAATCTAAAAAGGTTTAATGCACAGATTTAGTTTTATTATACACATGCACAACTAATAAAGACCAAGAAAATCAGTTCATTTAACTAAACACAACATAAATAAATAAATAGTTTAAAAAAATAATTCCAAAAGACTCACTGATTTTTATTATAGCCTCCTATCCCTACTTAATATTTTAATACATTTAATATATAATATATTCATATATAATATAAAATAAATAGAATAAATATCTATCTGTAGGAGGTTTGCTATTTGTTGTGCATAGGCTTGCGTGCTATCTACTTAAAGATAGCGCTGATTGTACAGAGTGTGTGGTGTGTTATTGGCCGGGTGTGTTGGGACGTCCCAACACCTCCTCTCGTTTTTTTTCTTCCCTCCGACTGTGTGTGTGTGTGCGTGTGTGTGTGTGGCCAGAAGTTCCTCGTTTTGCATAGAGCAGCCTCCCCATTGGATAGCTTCGACGTTTTTAGGGAGGAGTCTTACTGGCAGCAAAAGAGCAGAGAAGGGAAAGAAATGAACGCGCACGAAAAAAGTCCCGCGTCTTGACGGATGCCCTGAAGTTCAGAAACTTTTTCCAATGCGCGCTTGGGTGAAGAAAGTAAAAGAGTGAGTGAGGTGGCTTCAGAGACACAGGCCCTGGGCGAGAGCTGAACATTTTGTGGACTTTGTGTTTTCCCTCGTTGGACTCATTCTGGTTTTTTTTTTCTTTCTTTCTTTTTTTAAAAAGGAAAATAAACTTCAACTGGATTTGTGCCTTGCCGGATCCCTCGGTGGTGCCTTTCGGTTGTTGGCGGAATAATCACCATGCAGGCGCGCTACTCGGTGTCGAGCCCTAATTCTCTGGGCGTCGTGCCGTACATTAGCGGCGACCAGAGTTACTATCGCGCGGCGGCGGCCGGCGGCGGCTACGCGGGCATGGCAGCGCCCATGAGCATGTACTCGCACGCCGCGCACGAGCAGTACCCGGGCGGCATGGCGCGGGCGTACGGGCCATACGCGCCTCAGCCGCAGCCCAAGGACATGGTCAAGCCTCCGTATAGCTACATCGCGCTCATCACCATGGCCATCCAGAACTCTCCGGATAAGAAGATCACCCTGAACGGGATCTATCAGTTCATCATGGAGCGTTTTCCCTTCTACCGGGACAACAAGCAAGGCTGGCAGAACAGCATTCGCCATAACCTGTCCCTCAACGAGTGCTTCGTCAAAGTTCCGCGCGATGACAAGAAGCCGGGCAAGGGCAGCTACTGGACGCTTGACCCGGACTCGTACAACATGTTTGAGAACGGCAGTTTCCTTCGACGGCGGCGTCGCTTCAAGAAGAAGGACGTTGTGAAAGAGAAGGAAGACCGGCAGCTCAAGGAGGCCACATCCTCTCGCCAGCAGCAACCGCAGCAGCAGCAGCAACAGGGCCGCGAGCAACAGGAGCCGACTGCTGCACCACCACTGCGCATTCAGGACATCAAGACGGAGAACGGTGCGTGCACGCCGCCGCAGGCCGTGTCACCTGCACTCGGTGCGGTTCCCAAGATCGAGAGTCCTGATAGCAGCAGCAGTAGCATGTCCAGCGGCAGCCCGCACAGCGTGCCGTCATCCTCGGCTCGCTCAGTTGGCCTGGACGGCGGCGGTGGCGGAGAGCAGCAGCAGCAGCAGCAGCAGCAGCAACAGCAGCATCACGCACACCACCAACAACAACACCACCCACACCACGGGCACGGTCACGCGCAAGGCTTCAGCGTGGACAACATCATGACGTCGTTGCGCGGCTCGCCTCAGGGCGCTGGGGAGCTCACGCCGTCTCTCGCGGCCTCCACGCGGACAGGTATAAGCCCTTCGTTGTCCCTTAACTACTCTCCGAACCAGGCTGCTGCATATAGTTCGCCCTGCAACCAGAACGCCGTCTCCACTACCTCGCACGCCACCTACCACTGCAACATGCAAGCCATGAGCTTGTACGCGGCGGAGCGCGCGGGCACCACCGCCGCCAGCACCACCTCGGTAGACGAGACTTTGCCAGACTACTCGATCACGACCACCGCCGCCTCGTCATCCTCGCTGGGCCACACCGGCCACCTTGGCTCGAGCCAGGAGGGACATCATCCTCACTCGCATCAGGGCCGCCTCGCCTCGTGGTACCTGAACCAGGCCGGAGACCTGGGCCACCTCGGCGCCACCTACCCGACCCAGCAGCAGAACTTTCACTCGGTGCGAGAAATGTTCGAGTCCCAGCGGATCGGCTTGAATAACTCCCCGGTGAACGGAAATAACAGCTGTCAGATGTCCTTTCCCCCGAGCCAGTCCATATACCGCACGTCGGGAGCTTTTGTCTACGACTGCAGCAAGTTCTGACCATAAATCCATTTTTGTGCGATATATAATTTTTTTTTGTTATTTTATTCCCCTCCCCATGCCCCTTTATTCTTTTTCCCCTCCATGAACTGAGAATCTTTAATACTTATTACCCCTCTCCTCGCCATGGACTGAACACACAAACACATGGTGATGGTTTATTATGGACAGTGTTACTACAAAAATAACACGTAAGTCTCCTTTTTCGCTTTTGCGAGCTATATGCTTTGCTTTAAAAAAATAATAATAATACGTCAGCTTTCCACGGACTTGTTATTACGTGTAAATTGCATATAGTAATTTATTTCTGAAATGTAACCGGAATATTATGGACCAAACACCCGAACCTAATTGTTTCTAAAAGACAAAAAAACTGAGTTGCCTTTAATTGTGCAGAAATGTTCCACGTATAAAGGGAACAGAAACGTGTATATCGCAATATTCATTCAAATTATCTCATTTTGTTGAAAAAAAAAAGTATTCTGAAGGAACTGCATTTGTTGTTTAATAAATTACCATTTTATTTGAGTTAAAAACACGTAGGCTGTGCCTGATTTCTTAAAGCACCGTTAAACATTATTATTCTTTTGTGGCCTTTAAAATTAATCTTAAACTCAGACTGTGAAGTTGAACTAACCTACATGAAGTGTTGCAACGATTCAAAGTGTCAAAGTTTTATAGATCAAAAAAAAAAAGAAAAGAAAGAAAATCAGTGGCACAGGTTTCTCTGCTTTTTGTGGGGAAAAAACAAAAACAAAATAAATGAAAATCATGAAAAAAATAACAAAAATGTGCAACATTGGCATTATTATTATTATTATTATTTTTTTTTTTTAAATTATTATTATTATTATTTTTTAAATTATTATTATTATTATTATTGTTATTATTATTATTATTATTATTATTATTATTGTTATTATTATTATTATTATTATTATTATTATTATTATTTATTTATTTTTTTATTATTGCGTTTCTTTAGATTAAATTTATAGCCAGCGATACCTGAAGCTTCTTAAGATATTAGATCAAATCATACATCATCATCATCATCATCATCATTAATATTATCATTATTATTATTATCATCATCATCATCATTATTATTATTATTATTATTATTGTTATTATTATTATTGTTATTATTATTATTATTAGTAGTAGTAGTAATAGTAGTAATAGTAGTATTACTGTTATTGTTATTATGTTTCAAAGATGTGGATAAATATACATTTTCTTCATGGAAAGGACAGATTGCAAAAAAGTTATGACGCAAGTATGATATTTATTAAATTATGGTCTTTAAATCACACACACACACACACACACACACACACACACACACACACACACTAGTGCGTTTAACATTTTGCTTAGCTATGAAATATTTAATTTCAACTACAAAAGCAGACATTAATTGATGGTTATAATGGAAATGATTATTATTATTGTTATTAATATTATTATTGCTATCATTATTATATCTTTTTAAGTAATTGATTTGCACTGCTAAAGCGTACTGTGTGGTTTGTTTGAGTTAATAGGCAGACATGATAACGCAGCACTGAAACACAGACGGTAGTTCCTATGCAGTGAGGTGACCCGTTACCTTTGTGTTTACATTTTTAATAATCCACGCCACGGTCTCAGGTTGTCAATCATTGAGCTGTGTGTCATCATCCTGCTGACCTCAGGCCTCTTCTGCTATCAGTCTGACTCATTTAGGGTTGAGTCTCTGCTGATTGTCCACGTGTTCTCCTCTCTCTCTCTCTCTCTCTCTCTCTCTCTCTCTCTCTCTCTCTCTCCAGAACTATAAATGGCGACATTTCAAGAGATTGCATTAGAAAAGTGCATTTAAAAATCACAGTATGTTTTTATAAGGGGATATAAATGGATACAGTGGAGGCGTTAAAAACTTTTTAGAATGATATTGTGTCACACAGACAACAGCAAAGAACAACAACAATAACAATAACAATAATAGTAATAGTAATAATAATAATAATAATAATAGTAGATTCAGTTAAATCATAGTGGCTAAATGAATGTCCATTGCAGGGTTAGCGATCGAGGCATCACAGGTCCACGTGTGTTTCACGTGAGATATTAAGTTGCACGTTGGAAGTGTAAAGGCGGTGCAACGGTGTTGAAACCGTTACAGTCCTAAATGCTTGTACTGCTGTTCATATATTATACAGAATCATCATATCTGTAATTTGGTGTTATTTTAATGTCTTTACTGATTTTTTTTCTCCCTGGGACCTTATGAGCAACACTGGACTCGATGGCATGGTGTAAGACGTGCAGACCTGCTGATTAGACACGGTTATTACGCACATGTTTAATTATACATGCAACATATTATTAATTATTATTATTATTATTATTATTATTATTATTATTGTATACAAGTAGAAATTATAATTTGTGGTGTTTATCTTAATGGCGCACTCAGACACAATGAGTCATCAGGACTCTCTCTCTCTCTCTCTCTCTCTCTCTCCACTCGAACAGTTGTAATCATGCTCATAAAAGTCATTAGAGCTTTTCCCGAGCAATAAACAAAACGTCGTGTTAGGGCCGAGATTAATGGCGCCCTGGTCGAGCAGGCCAGGTCAGGAAGGAATAAAATTCAATCAGCGCACTCCAGTCGTTTTTCACGAGATGGGAAAGAAACAAGGTGGTGTGTGTGTGTGTGTGTGTATGTGTGTGTGTATGTGTGTATGTGTGTGTGTATGTGTGTGTGTCACCAGGGAAAAAAATGTCTGAGCGCCATCAACAATACAACCCTCAAGAACACCCCTAAATCTTCATGATTCCGACTTCTTCCTCCACTGCTGAGCAAAAAAGAGGAGGCTTGTGTCCCAAACCGCACACTACCGGCTTGAATGGGTGTCTATTTCTCCTGTTGGTTCCCTTAGCAACCGTGTACTATTTTGAGCATACTTATGTGCTGGAGTTATATTTGGGACGCAACCGTGCGCTTTTACTTTTCTTCTCTCGTTCTGATTCCCTAAAGGCCTCATACTGGGGTTGATCTCTATGTGCAGGTTTTCATCTTTCATTTCACTAAAGAGATATTAAGGTGGATATTATAGCCTTCTATAGGCCTGTCTGGCCTGTTTTATCCACGTTGTACTGCTTAGTGTTAATACTTTATGGAGCTGTGTGTAGTGTGGGAGTGGTGCAGGCTTGCTGCAGGCTTCAGCCTTACCTGCGTCATTTCAAACCAACAGTCACTAGAGTTTAGCGGCCATCATGTTTATTAAGCTATTATTCAAGAGAGGCTGAGTAGTATGACTTTAGGAATTTAGGAATTTAATATAGGACCTAATGCAAATTACAAACGTATGTAAATGTGTTAATATGAAAAAGAAAAAGAAAAAGAAAAAAAACGAAACCTGTTCTAATTGCTTTGTTATATTATATTATATTATATTATATTATATTATATTATATTATATTATATTATATTGTATTATAATATATTATAATATATTGTATTATATTGTATTATATTATATTATATTATATTGGATTATATTATATTATATTATATTGGATTATATTATATTATATTATATTGTATTGTATTGTATTGTATTATATTATATTATTTTATATTATATTATATTTTATTATATTATATTATATTATATTATATTGTATTATATTTTATTATATTATATTATATTTTTGAACTGTAATTAGTTTTTTCCCTAATTGTAGCCGAATGCAGTATATAATTTACGAACACACTCGCACGCGCGCACACACACACACACACACACACACACACACACACACACACACGATGTGCATGTATTGAGTATTTTGCACATTTTTTTCCTGCTGTTTGCTGTTTGTCTCTGGAGATTTTCTGCTTGTTTAAATCTCACTTTTAATGTTGCTGAAAAAGCGCTTGTGCGCACGCGCGGGTTCTCATACGCCTCCACCGGGCTCCGGGTCAGAGAGCAAAAACAAAAGCGACTTGTGTAGAATGAGTGTTTACAT
>JAQMYF010000008.1:7284177-7298914 GCA_030014195.1 Neosilurus mollespiculum
TTCATTTGAAATAATTTGTCTAAATAACTGGAAGCCACACTGTGTGTGTGTGTGTGTGTTTGTGTGTGTGTGTGTGTAAAATTAATATATATATATTATATAAATAGCAGCTTATACCAGAGTGTTGCTGAAATCTCTAATCTGATTAACGATCAAGTTTCTGTGACGGCAGCTCTGACCAGAGTTCAGCTGCAAATCAGGGGTTTATTTTAATGCACTTGCTGGATTACATTATCATTTCTATAGCAACAGCTCATTCACAGGGCGGACACTCCATCTTATCCAAGATTAAAATAAACAGGATTTTTAAATAGGTACATTCATTCATTCATTCATTCATTCATTCGTTTATTTATTTATTTATTATTTTAATTTATCATTATTATTATTATTATTAATTATTATAATTATTATTATTCATTCATTCATTTATTTTCTAAGCTGCTTCTTCCTAATTAGGGTTCCAGGAGGCTGGCGCCTATCTCAGCCAACTTTGGGGGAGGGTGGGGTACACTCTGAACAGCTCGCCAGGCCATCGCAGGGCAACACACACAACCATTCACACTCACACTCATACCTAGGGGCAATTTGGAACAGCCCATTAGCCTAATGTGCATGTTTTTGGACTGTGGGGGGAAACCGGAGTCCCGGGAGGAAACCTGTGCAAGCACGGGGAGAACATACAAATCAACACAGAAATGCTCGAGCCCGGGAATCGAACCCAGGCCTTCTTGCTGTGGGGTGGACGTGCTACTTACTACTCCACTGTGCCTCCTCTTCTTCTTATTATTATTTTTTATTATTATTATTTAATTATTCATAATTTTATATTAATATTCTCCAATATAAAAACCAGCATTAGCTTTTTCAGTAATCACACTGCTGTTATATTTATTAAAAGTATGAGAGTGGCACAGGGAGGTACAGTGGCGTAGTGGTTAGTATAGCCATCCAACAGCAAGAAGGTCATGGATTCAAGTGCGGCGTTTGCATGTTCTCCAATCCCTCCTGGGTTTCCTCCAATAGTCCAAAGACATACACATTTTTTTTTTTTTGATATACTGTATTAATCCCACAATGCTTCTGCATTTACACCATTCAAAGTGACCCACACACTAGGAAGCAGTAGGTGCCTGGAGAGCAGTTGGGGGTTAGGTGCCTTGCTCAAGGGCTCATGCACTTCAACCATGAACATGGAGGAAGGGAAGGTGCAGCTTACTCCCCCACACTGCGACACATTTTTCCTACTGGTTGGGGAATTGAACCAGCAACCTATTGGTCCCAAGGATAATTAGCTTTTCCAAACTGACCCTAAATGTGACTGTGAATAGCTGTGCGTGTTGCCTTGCCTTGCGTTGGTACCCTGCCTTCACCCAGGATCGACTGAAACAGCCGCCAGCCACTCCTCAACCCAAGTAGGATTAAGTGGTTTGGCAAACGAGTGAGGAGAGTGAGGGAAGTGGTATGACCAGATGGGTACAAAAATGAACTGCCCAGACAATCTAATGATTGGGTCAGAATCAGTGATAGTGTCATCTAAAACACCAACATGAATGAGATTATCTTTGACATCACTTAAATGTGCTAGAACCAACAGGCAGCAGAAGTAAAAACTTATGCCAGCTGAGAGCTCGAAAAACAACACAGTGTTGCTGAAATGGTTGCTGGTGAATGACAAGGGCGCCCAGCTGAGATGATGGACAGAGGATAAACCAGTTCTCTCTCATAGAGTTCTGTAAATTTAACAAGAACACACCCGAGTCTTGGCCTTGGACCTTATTATTGCTTAAGTTGCTAGTTTCATGACTCATAGTGTTTAATACCAAACCTCAAAACTATGCTACACCTGCCCAATGCCCACCCCCCAAACCTTATGCAAGACCAGACCAGAGCTGCCCTAATCTGCCCTATTCTACCAGAATTATCTTGACATGAGAAGTACTCTAATAATATTATCAGCATCTCTTATCCGATTATTTAGAAAGACCCTCCAGGAATTGGTCTTTTGGGTTGCTTCCTGCCCAAACCAATCCAAAATCAAATGTTAAGCCAAGAGGAAATTACTGTTTTTTCAGGGGCAAGCCTCCTCAGTGCTCTGTATCTTGAACTCTCTCCCATCCTGCAACAGGTCCACCTGGTCACCCTCACTCAGGTGTCTTCTGGCTGACTGTAGGAGCCAGCACCAGTTGGCAGCATAGAATCATGGTTGTTAGTGATTGGTCATGGGCAGGACCACGGTAACCATTGGTTGGTCATGAGAAAAGCCATGGCTTCTAGTGATTGGTCATGGGCAGAACCATGGTTACCAATGATTGGTCATGGGCAGGACCACAGTTACCAGTGATTGGTCATGGTCAGGACCACGGTAACCAGTGATTGGTCATGGTCAGTACCACGGCTACCAGTGACTGGTCATGGGCAGAACCACGTTTACCAGTGATTGGTCATGGGCAGGACCATGCTTACCAGTCATTGGTCATGGGCAGGACCAGGTTACCAGTGATTAGTCGTGGTCAGGACCACGGTAACCAGTGGCTGGCTGTAAACCCAAGTCAGGCATTGCACTGTGAGTCAAGCAAACCTGCTTTCTAAACTTATATAATTGGCCGGAGTTCAGCTGCAAATCAGGGGTTTACGTTAATGCACTCGCTCAATTACGGTATCGTTTCTATAGAAACGACACCAGGTCATCGCAGGGCTATATATATATATATAGGCCCTGCGATGGCCTGGCGAGCTGTCCAGGGTGTACCCCGCCCTCGCCCAGAGTCGGCTGAGATGAGCGCCAGCCTCCCCGTGACCCTAATTAGGAATAAGTGGTTCAGAAAATGAATGAATGAAAAAATATATATATACAAGAGGTATCAGTAGGAGGCATACTAGATCAGAACTGAGATCTAGCCACGCCCACATTGGGTTAAAATCTGGGTACAATTACAGGGACGAATATTTGGTGGACTAAATAGACACCAATACAGATAGTGCTGTCGTGTATCACCTGTAGCTTCTGCTTATGTCAATTAGATTTGTATTCGTGTACAATTGGGATGCAATCAGACACAAACCAAAACCTGATTAACTCTCAGGCCATCTTTTGACTCATATCTCTATCAGATAATTGCAAATCCCAAACTAATTCATCTGATTCTTTTCATCAGGTACTCGAGTTGAGACCAAAAGCCAGAGCAGGCTTGGCTCCTGGCTGCCATAGCCATGTGCTCTGGCAGCGTTTCCCCATGCTCTCCAGCCGGAGGTTAATGAAGGTCTGCTCCCGGCATTCACCCATGTAGTGCCCTGAGTCTCCTGTCGATCCACTGTGATTTTCAGGCCAAGATACATAAAGCAGAGCATGAGGGAGTAATTGGCTCAGTTTTATCCCCGCCGTGTGCTGTTATCAGAATAAACAAGGCCCGAGACACATCAAAGAGATGCAAGATTGCTCTGAGAAATTCCGACACGCTTCTTGGGATTTTGGCAGACGGGGCTGAGAGCTAATTGGGAATGAATGAGTGCAGTGGATTCAGGACGCTAATGCAAGCGGGATCACACACAAACACTCAGAAACACACTTATGTAAATACATATGCTAACACTGAAGGATTTAAAGGATAGAGTTGAGTTAGTGTAGCACTGAAGCAGGCTGATGATGATGTTGACCTTTTTTTTTGTCACTGTTGTAAAATTAGAGGGACTTAGAAACATATAAGGAAAAATTTAATTTCTGGACAAATGACTAATAAATAAATAAATAAATATTAATGATAATAATAACTTGGAGTTTTTTGTTTGAGTTTGGGGCGGTTATCATGGTTATCATGTCTGCCTCACAGCAAAACGTTCTAAAGTTCAAGTCCCAGGCCCGGCGAGGACGTTTCGGTGTGGAGTTTGCATGTATTCCCAGTACTTGCATGGGTTTCCTCCGGGTACTCTGGTTTCCTCCGACAGTCCATGCACACGAATTGGCTATTTTTGTATTTCCCCTAGGTGTGAGTGTGAATGGTTGTGTGGGTGTTGGCTCTACAACAGTCTGGCAAGCTGTTCAAGGTGTAGCCCACCTTTGCCTAGATTTGGCTGAGATAGGCTCTAACCTCCCTGCGACCCTAATGAAGAATAAAGCGGTTGAGAAAATGACCTGAAAATGAAAGGTATAGGTAGCACCCCAACAAAAAAGTAATCGTAGCATTTAGAACTGCTTTTAATTAAAATAATAAATTTGATTTTTTTTTTTTTTTTGCTGATCACTACACCAACCTGCTGCCCTCCCCTTATCTCTGTATATTTGATGTGTAAGCTGTACAGATTTAAGGAACATAATTGTCTGTTACCTTTTCAAGTAAAGCATTAAAGGTACACTACTCTATGTCATAGATTTATACTAAGGTCTGCAATGGCCTGGCAAGCTGTCCAGAGTGTACTCCGGTCTCGCCCAGAGTTGGCTGAGATGGGCGCTGACCTTCCCGCAACCCTAATTAGGATTAAGCACATCAGAAAATGAATGAATGAATACTAAGATAACAAAAAGCTGTACACTTGAAATTGCCATTCCAACAACTAGGAATGGTACAGTTTATTTATTAACTATTATGAAATGTGGAAAAGAGAATGTAATGTACTTTTAGTATTCTACTAGAAAAGTAAATTTTTAAATGTGTGTGAAGCATACCATAAACAGACTAGAAATTCATTCGGAGAGTGCAAACCTCCTCCAAGGTAGTGCAATCTTGTCTTTTATATGGGTTATAGTAGCACATGATGGAGAATTATGGTGCCCCCTTGTGGCCTGTTCTGCAATTATTTTTGAGCTTTGTATTGTTTTTTACTCCCAGTACATTCTGGGTGATTCCTTGCCCTACCATGCAATGTTTAAAAAAATCCTTTAAAAATGTCCTGCTTCCAGATCCAGATCATGCCCAAAATTTAATCAGTTCTTTGTTGGAAAAAGACCCACATTTGGTTAAAATTTTGTAGAAATCCGTCTATTAGTTTTCATTTATTCATGGTCACAGACAGACACACAATCAGACCCTTTGGTGGAGGTAACAAGGAAACCTAGAGTTACACTTAGCATCCTTTTTCTGAGAGTCCATAGTTGTATATAGTACTTCTGTGAGCACAGTGTAAACATTACAAAATTTAGATTACCTCGGGTTTCAGGGTTTTTTTCCCCCTTTTACTTCTGAAAAAAATTTAATTAGACTAAATTATGAAATATTCTGAATTATTTATCCCCAGTATTTATTTAAAAAATGCCTTCTGTGAGCTATTTTTCCTGAGCACTGCAGAACTGAGAGTGTATGATGAGTTGTATCCCACAAGGAGCTGGAAATGTCCTACACACACATACACACACACATACACACACACACATACACACACACACACACACACACACTAAATAAAACACCTGACCTCATCCCAGTGCCCTGCTACCATTTCTCTTGCCCTCCATTGCTTCTCTCCTGGGTACATGCATCCCACTAAACCTCCTATAATCTAATGACGCACGATGAGCTGATACTAAATGGTTCGAAAGTAGTGTGCAGTGGGGTTCGAGCGAAGACTGTTTTTGGCACTTCACTGTCCGCCATTCTGCACAGCCGTGCACTCTGCATGTCTTCCCGAGTCTCAGCGCCAAATCTCTCATAGCTACAATTTCCATGGCAACTTTGATCAAGTCGCTACTGCAGCGTTGGTTCCATATTGTGAGTACAGGTCTGAGAAAAATGGAATGGTATGTATCAACTCTCAGGAGGATCATGGATTAGGGATGAAAAGTAGAAAAATGCAGATGAAAGAAAGAAATAAAAAAAAGATCTGTATGTGTGTGTGTGTGTGTGTGTGTGTGTGTGTGTGGGTGGGTGGGGGGTGGGGGGTGGGTGTGGGACGGGGGTCCAGCAAATCCTGGCTTCAAAAACAGGAAATAATCAATACCTTTTGGCAAGAGGTTTTCTTTTTCTTTACAACTTTCTCAGAGGAAAATGACTAAGAATATTCTGGAAGCATGAAAAGGTGGATGAGTGTGAGTGTGTTGACCATCCATCAAAGTGCAGAACAAAATAACAAACGGATTAGTCATATTTCTAAATCATGCCACTATCAGCACTTGGAGTGCCAATAATATTGCTCCATTTCTAAATATAAGTCAGCTGAAAGAGACCATATGAAAAGAGTTCAGACACATGTAGGATGTAGGACAGCTACATCTTTCTTTCGTTCTTTTTTTTTATAAGGGCACAGAAATAGACATGGTGATCGTCTATAAACGTAGGATTGGAACATTCTCCTGAGATCCTAAAAGAGCTTCCATTCTCAAAAAAAAAAAAAAATCAAATAGAAATCAAACAGCTGTATGATGGCAACTTTTATAAACTAGACTCTCCCAAAGCTTAAAAGTACACAAATGATGTAACTAGCTTAGTAGGGATAAATCAAACCCTTTTATATATGTATATTATTTGTTTATGTGTTCCACTGAGGAATAACCAGGATGTAAGGGGGCGAGAGAAAAGAGCCTGGTGCAAATAGCAATTCGTGACATTTGCGGCATCACATTTTTTGATCTGTGAATGTCGCAAAACGAGGCTTTGATGCGGAGTAGTCTCAAACTCTTCTCAAACAGTCTGCACATGTCGCGAGAAGGTCGTAGAGTTGTCGTTTTTCATTTGCAAGGAGAACAAGTTGGAGACTTCCATGAGGAAAGTTTGAGAAAAGTCTGAGACTTGCTAGCATCTGTCAAATTCAATGTAGTTTGTCATCATTCGCATTTTCTTCGCATTTTGTTCGCAATTATAACAAACCAATAAAAAGTGAATGGTTTTAGAACAAAAATCTAACAAAACACAACTGATTTATGACAGGAGATATCCAAAAACCACTAGCAAATTACTCACATATCAGTTGCAAATTACTCACATATCAGTCACAAATTATTCACAAATCAGTCGCAAATTACTCACATATCAGTCACAAATAACTCACAAATAAGTCGCAAATTACTCACAAATTAGTCGCAAATTACTCGCAAATCAGTTGCAAATTACTTGCAAATTACTCGTAAATTACTCACATATCAGTCACAAATTATTCACAAATCAGTCGCAAATTACTCACATATCAGTCGCAAATAACTCACAAATAAGTCGCAAATTACTCACAAATTAGTCGCAAATTACTCGCAAATCAGTTGCAAATTACTTGCAAATTACTCGTAAATTACTCACATATCAGTCACAAATTATTCACAAATCAGTCGCAAATTACTCACATATCAGTCACAAATTATTCACAAATCAGTCGCAAATTACTCACATATCAGTCACAAATAACTCACAAGTTAGTTGCAAATTGTTGCGAGATTTTCACGCATTATACATATTTAAGCCGCAAAATATTTGCTTGCATGAGGAGTCGCAAAAGGAGACGTGAATTTAAAAATTCAAAATAAGTCAATTCATATCAGTCACTTTGTTTTTTGGATTCCCCCCTATTTTTATACCTAATTTAGCCATATCCAATTCCCACGCATCAAGTATTGCCTTCCCTATCACAGACACTCATGATTGGCTGATGATCGCTGTGAGTGACAGGGAAGTGAGCGTATGCCATCCCTCCCTCCAGTGAGAGCTCGGCCAATTAGCTCCCATGGACTCCTGGTCATGGATGGCTGTGGCATCAACCTGGATTTGAACTTGCGATCTCCAGGTTGATAGTCATGCACCTTGTCGATGCGCCACTCGGGAGCCCATGTCAGTTGCTTTTCTCTTGCACATCTAATGTCATCACCCCCTAACTTAATAAAACATGAGATGGAGTACAAATATCCTGTAAGAAATCTTAATTTTTTTTTACACTAATCAAAAGATGGGTTCAGCTTTATACCTTTTCTAACACTTTCTGTTAATAAAAGCACATATTCCTAAAGCATTATAGCATCATATTTTACAATCATGCTGTTAGACCTTTTGTTATAATGGCCCGTGCTACAAAAGAGCTAAAATGACTGTCTTCCACGGTGGGAGGAGAATACTGTTAAGGTGCGCTTATACAATACCGATCTTAATCCCGATTTGAAAAGATCATATTCTGATGTTATTCTGATGTTAGTTTAATGTTTCAGCTAATTTTGCTCTGATATATACCAATGTTGTCCAGTTTTTTCCTATGTTGCTCCAAACACAATAAAACCCACCAAAATATTTCACTTTTCCCGAAAGTTTGCCCTGAAATTCTACTATGTCCTCCGATGTTCTCCGATCTACAGTATACTGATATTTTCCAATGTGAACCGATGTTCTCTGATTACCTCCGATGTTACATTGGAAAATGATCAGGGAAAATCGGGATCAAGATCGGTATCATGTGAGTGTACCTTATGTCTCCTTTATCAATCTAAAACTACCCTGACACAGACATCCAACGATATAACTGTATGCAGTAGAAGATCCCAGCTTTGGTTGTTTAGGCTGAATTAAAGAAAGTATAACACTTCCAGTGTATTTTTACACAGTGAGCCGTCGTGCTGGAATGTGTTGCTATCTAGTGCATGAATAGCATCCTATGCATCCGAAATACGAATACCTAAAACATATTAATGTTAAATTCACTAATCAATCATGGGCATCTAAAATCTCATGTATGCAGAAGTATGCAGATAGCATGCTTTTTTTCTTTCCAGAATGTATTACGTTGCTTTTTTGAAAAGATCTCATGCTCTGTCTCAGAAATAGATTCGATTCCAATCCGCTGATGTATTTTATGCTTTGAATGTAAGAGTGCGATGTTTAAACCAATCCTGGCAACTTAGTGATACAGAGTGCCAGCACTGAATACTGACTCATATTTAGTCCTCTGATATAAACCTAATGTTGAAATATAATAAAAAAGGGATGCGTAGCTCACATGAGGTTAGTGTTCGTGAGTGCATGGCAGGAAAGTGCTCTTCTCAGGCTCTCGGTTCAAAAAGGATGGATAGGGAGAGGACGTCACACCAGACCTGTGTGAAGAGTTTTAACGGAGAACATTCAACACTACATTACACCACACGCACACACACATACACACACACCTGTCGTCTGTGTGAGCGCCCACACGTTGTACTGCACTTCATCTGTCATCTCTCAGAGCCAAAAAAAAGAACGTTCTGTCAATCATTCAGCCATTTCTTTACAGTATGAGTGGCACGAAATTAAACGTTAACTATCCGTTCATAAGAGCGATAATGATGTGACTGCCGCTTTCGAGACCTTTCCAAAGGGATAATTTGACGCTAGGCCAAAAATAGAGCGAGAAAGGGTGAAAATATAATTCAGATTCACTTGGCATTTGGCATTTGTAGAATTAGAGGGACTCTCACCTGCTGTGCCGATTGAAATGTAATTAAAACTAAAGTGGCTAAAAACTAAAACTGAATCGTTCCTCGTTTGTTTTGATCTCCTCTCTGTCTGGAAACTTGAAACTCAGGCATGATGGTATATGTCATATATATAGAGAAATGCAGCCCAGAGAGGGAAGAATAGAGAAATGGCGAATGAATAAAAGATCACAGTGTTCACATTATAGTCTACAGTAAGGCTCTAATGAGCTCGTCAAGCCAAGATAAAAGCAGCGTGCACACGGCACAAGACTCTACAACCTAAGACCTTCATATCTTAACATCCTCCCTCCAACAGCTGACAAACAGCTAAAGAAGAAATGAAGGGGGGAAAAAATCATGGTTAAGTACCTGACAGGTTATTATAAATATACCGGATGTCTCCGGCTCAGAGCGTATTAGCAGTGCGGAGTTCCTACAAGACTTTAAGGGCAGTAATTAGCAAGGCTAATCTCTGCTGTAATTTTTCAATTAGATATTTAGACTCCATTTAGAGCACGTGGAGCGGCGCACCTGTTCCTCTAATTTACTGTTCGGGGGAAAGAGGACAGGACAAGACTCGCCAACATTCCATTAAAGTAAGATTCATTTTGTAGAGTAGTCAGGGAAATGCACAACTCCTGGTGGTGGGATTGTATTACATATTACAACCTCATGTTTGGTGTTTACCTCCACCACAAAAAAGACGCTTTGTCGAAGGAAGTGTCTGTTTGTCTGTCCGTCTGTTTGACTGTGAACAAAATTCTGATCACACCATTTGAGGATTTTCACCAAACTTGGTGGGGACTCTACCCTACCTGTGTCCCAGTGCTGATTTGAGTTTGGAATGTCTGGGGAAAAGCTAAAGGTCAGAGCACTTATAACTCTGAAATGAGCACCAATAGACATGCTGTTACTATGAAACACTAACATGAAACCATATATGGACTTTCAAATGAGACCACCTATGACCATAAGTGACCTTAAAAGGTCATAACCTTGGGCAGTGTTTTTTTTTTTCGTTTGGAAATTTGGTCAGGTCCACTGTAGATCATACTGTAAGGCGACTGTAATACATGGGTAAATAAAAAAGTACCCACATAGGATCTGTTTGCTACATTCTATGAGTGCCCTCCAGTCCATTTAGTTTTTTAAGATAAAAAATTTTGAAAATGCGCTACCCTAGTTTTATCTTTTTTGGAATCATTTGCCACCTTTTGTGTCAAAACATTTGATCTCAGACTTTTCTGCTTTCAAAGAATCTGAGTTATGCTGCTAAGATAAACTGTAGAAGTGTAAAATGATACATGTGGATTATATTGACAGACACACAGAGCCAAAAGAAGATGTAAAACAAGTGAATAAGAGATACTAACCCCACCAGCTTTTTTGTATTCAGCCAGAAGATAAACGCATGTACTATTTGCAAGTAAATGTGCACTTAAAAAGACAAGATTTGGGTTTTTTCCCATTTTTTTGACCCCTAAATGTTGTGCAATGTTGAATAGCTGTCAGATTGTCAAAAAATTAGGTTGGGGCATGTTTAAGTTTTCCTGCTGGGCCTTCTAATTAGTTGGCCTTTACAAACCTCCCCCATGCACATTGGTATCTCCGCGCATCACGGTCTGCTCCCTTTGTACTGATAGTGAAGCTTTCAGGTGACCAATCAGAATAGAGTAGACACAGAGAGCGGAAAGACCATAAGAGGAAGGAGGAAGCCAAACAAGCTGTCTTGCGCATGCACTCAGCGTTTCCTGGAGATCTGTGGAGGTCTTTGGATTAGGAGTTGTACTTTGGTGCTCCACTGGTGTCCGAAATTAAAATGGGTATAATATCAGACCTTTAAGGAATACTTCTACCATCTAGGGATACAAGTTGCTATTTGCTAACATATGGAAAAGTGCCAAAGCAGATGAAATAGTCATTCTGTTTTAATTTTACACATTAATATGACTACTACTGCTTGGGACACTGGATAGAAGATTTGCTGTGCTGTATGATGTTCATTGCAGATACTAATTCACTCACTCAATGATTTACTGAATCGCTTAATCCTATTAGGGTCACGGAGAGGCTGGATCTCTGAGCACTGAGCAAAGGCAGGGTACACCCTGAACAGGTTGCCAGAGCGTTGCAGGGTAACACACACGCAGCCGTTCACACTCACACCTAGGGGCAATTTGGAACAGCCAATTCGCCAAATGTGCATGTTTCTGGATTGTGGGAGGATACTGGAGTACCTGAACCCTGAACCGACCTGCTGTGAGGCAAACATGCTAACTACTAGACCACCCAGCAAGTACCTAATAAAATAATAATAGAAATATTACTAATAATAAACAACACAGGATGGACATTCCTTAATTTATATACATTTACATACATATCCTCCGGGTGCAGCCCCACTCTCTATTGAATATCAATGACATATGTTATGAGGGATTGCACAATGGACTGAGTAACCATGGAAACTCTGCATGTCCATCACAGCGCTCACGGCTCCATACTGCTCTTGCCTTTCAAAATGAAGCAAATGCAAAACATGACACAAGGTCCATTTGTCTGATGGAATGCCTCGTGTTCATGTCCAATCGCTAACCCCAAGTCTACCCGGTCTCATTACAGCAAAACAAATCTCGTTTGCTGGTTATCTTCAGAGCGGGTCATTTCGGTGGATGTCAAGCGGAACAAGAGGAGGACAAGAATGGGGATAAAGGGTCTACATGCAATCAGGGCTCATTTATGGCGCTCTGCCTGCGGCCCTCTCTCAAGTGCATTTCCCTGATGAAACATTGTTCAGATCAGGATGCAATCAGTGAGCTATTGCTTTTTTTATTTTATTTTATTTTTTTTTTAACATTTCAGCTACAGTTCATTAGGTGTTTATTAGCAATTAGCAATACATTTTTTTTAATAGCACAGTGCTTTTCATTCCTCAAATCTGATTGGTCAGAAGGTGTGGACAGTATTTCTGGCTGTGACTCAAATCCAGGTTTATATTTAATGTGCTCGCTCTAATATATTATTGTTGCTATGGTAACAGCACATTCACAGGGCCTTCAACTGCACATTTCCAATGATCTGATGAGTTTCAGCAAAAATATAAAGTAGAATCATTTATATGGTGGTTTGTTTATTGAAACATTTATCAAATATTTTATGGAAGGAGTCTCCAGTGTCAGTAATTTTGTGCTTTCAGGTTTATCAGTGATACTTTCTTGTTTTATTAAGCCTCGTTCTCACATAGACTTCACTTTTGCCTTCTGGTGGTCAAGCAGCATTATCCAGTGAGTGTTCCAGGCACTTCTGAAAAAGTATGTGAAATCCAGGAAGCTACTTTAAGAACCAGCAGGGCGTGGCTTCTATTCCTGGAACGTTTGGTCGTACTTCAATTTGGCGTGAGTCAAGCGGAAGATCAGTTTAACCGCATTGCTTTTTGTGAACCGTGGACTGTGTCTTCATTTGGTGGCATGATAATGTAGTGGTTAACATGTCCACCTCACAGCAAGAAGGTCTTGGGTTTGAGACCCAGACTCAGTGAGAGAGTTTGAATGTTCTTCCCATGCTTTCATGGGTTTCCTCTGGGGACTCCAGTTTCCTTCCTCCCAATGCATATTAACCTAATTGGTTGTTCAAAGTTGCTCCTAGGTGTGAGTGTTGGGGCTGTGATGAATTGGTGAGCTGTTCAGGGTGTACCCTGCTGTGTATAGGCTCCAGCCTCCCCATGACCCTAATAGGATTAAGTGGTTCGGCAAATAAATGGAGGTGAAACACTGCCATTCACCTATAGTCCTACAGGCGGCGCACTGTGAACTATTCACACATTAGCAGGCAGACTATCATCCCGTGTAGTAGCACAGAGCTAACTTTGTGTAGAAATAACATTGAACACACTTTTTTCTTTTGCATGGTTCAAGGTTTTAAATTTGAAAACGGAGTTAAAAAAAAAAGGAAAATCGAATTGTGATGCCTACAGAATCGCAATACAAATCAAATCAGCATGGAGGTATGGCGATAATATCGTACTGGATCCCATCCATATAATTTGGTAATATGTTTCAAACTGCATAGGAAGTCACTCACACACACACACACACACACACACACACACACACACACACACACACCCGCGCACACTCATACTTTTCTTGAGAATAGGTCACTTATGTGATTTGAGAAGTCCCCCAGACTTTCCGCCTTTGATGCACTTGTTCTTCTGACTTGGTTTCTTTCCAGGGTGGCACAGGCATTGACTATGCAATGCCAGGTGGTGCGGTCCCGGGCCAGAGACTCCCATTCACCACATAAAAGAAGTGTGTGCGTGGTGACGATGTCGGATGCACAGTCCACCATACTCTTCGCAAACGGGCGCCATGGACTGGGGCGAGAAGGAGATCAGGACGCTGGTGGTGGGCCGATGCTGCAGGTTTTAGTTTGAAGTATTTCTTCTTCTAGCTAGCTGGCCGTTTGCTCACAGAGAGCTAATCTCCCCTTTGAAGGGTTTTGTTTTTCATCCAGCGGGGTGACTAGCTACACTCCCGAAGCCCAGAGCTACTGGACTGTCGGGAACCGGTTTAGTCGGCGGTCACCCAACCATGCAGCAGGTAGTACTGGATTACACGGTACCAGTAGCAGGCTGAGCCTGACCTGACCTGGGCATAGGAAGTATAAGAGGAATAAAACACTTCAGGATGTGCTTTTAATAAAAAAAATAAAAAAAAATAAACTTTAAGATTGAAACAAAAACTGAACCATCACTCCACCTCCATCACTGATAATATTGTTTAGTTAACTAATGTACACCAGTGACAGTCCTTCACGTCAGTGCTAAATACGTATGTTATTCATAGCTAGTTTTACCATTATATCAGTTACCCACCCTGTAATAAAAGTACTGACACCCCACAATTAAGTCTTAGCCATCTTTCAGAAACATATCAACTTTTTTTCTGTTCTCCGCTAAAAGAAGGCGTTTGTTTAATAGTGTGTTATCTGATGTGTTGCTCGGTGAGACAAACATCCTTACATCGACCCCTCCTGATGCTGATGCTAATGCTGGTGCTTTGGAGCCTTTAAAATGAGATGCCGGGCTGCTGTGGGTCGTCATGGAAACAACAGACATAATACGGTTATTATTTGGAAAGCTAAATTAGTTAGAAAAAAAAGAAAACAGATTTAATGAATGAACAAAGTGTTTTAAATACGGTGTTAAAAAAAAAAAAATCACGTGTGTATCTGGTATCACTCACCCTCTCTATGTGTTATAGTGCTGGGGTGCCAATACTTGTGTTACATTTGGGTTGGGGGGGGGGGGGGTGTTAGCAGAAATTTCTTTATTATTATTATTATTATTATTATTATTATTATTATTATTATTTTTGTGTTTTT
>JAQMYF010000008.1:7324390-7339943 GCA_030014195.1 Neosilurus mollespiculum
CACTTCGACTCAGACGCCAGCAAGGTGGAGGTGGGGTACTGGTATGGGCAGCTATTATTAAAGATGAGCTAGTTGGACCTTTTCGGGTTGAAAATGGACTCAAAATCAACTCTCAGACCTACCCTAATTTTTAGAAGACAATTTCTTCAAGCAGTGGTTCAGGAAAAAGTCTGCATCTTTTAAGAAGACTTTGATTTTTATGCAAGACACAACATTCCACCACATGCATCAAGTACTCAACTGCGTGGCTGGCAAGTAAAAGCCTTAAAGATAAAAAACTAATGACATGGACCCCTTCTTCACCTGACTTAAACCCTATTAAGAATTTCTGCGCCCTTCTTAAGCAGGAAATGTACAGTGAAGGTAAACAGTGCACCTCTCTGAACAGGGTCTGGGAGTCTGTGGGTGCAGCTGCACAAAAAGTTGATTCTGACCAGATCAAGAAACTGACTGACAACGTGAATTGAAGGCTTGTGACTGTTATCGAAAAGAAGGGGGGCTATATTGGTCACTGAGGTTTATTTTTTATTTTTTTTTTCAGAAATGTTCATTTGTAAATTTTAAGTTTGTTTATTATTCTCACTTTAACAGGTGAAAATAAACAAGTGAGACGGAAAAATCTTTGTTTTTCATTTAGTTGCTTAATAATTCTGCACACTAATAGTTGCCAAATAATGGTGCACATGTAGATATTCTCTTAAGAAAGCCAAAACTTCACTTTTACTACTTAAATGTTCAGTTTTGAGAGTTTGTTAACATTTTGGATTGACCAAGAGCACTGTATAGTTGTACAATAACAATTAATCCTCAAAAACACAACTTGCTTAATAATTGTGCACACAGTGTACAATAATCCATTTGTGCCTTGTATTGGTCCCCTGCACTATGAGTTCCCCTTTAGCTGTTATTGTAAACAAACACAGAACCAAAACAAGATGTAAAACAGGTGAGTATGCAATAAATATCCTGTGAGCTGAGGTGGATTCGCCTTTGTATTCAGCCAAAATGAACTGATGAACTGATAAAACACTTCGGATATTTACTAGTGAATGGTCCGATTTAAACTGAAGTAGAACTTCAACTAGAAAACCAAGACAACGTAGGTATAATAGACTAAAAAGTGGTGTACCACTCTTTCTGCCTGCCTAGTAGCTGGCAAATATATTTTCTCATGTACATTTTCTTTTGATTCCTTGAGCTCTAAAGAACCATTAAAGGACATTCCTAAATAGTATTAGGACAGAATGGGTAAAGACCTGCGAGTAGCTGCTGACAAGACTGTTGACACTGGAGCAGCGGCTGGGCGGTCTCCACACATGGGCACCTGACACTGTTGATCCCACAGTTCTCCTAAAATACCAAAGCCACACAACCCTATTTTAGTAATGGTCTACACACAGAGTATGGGTATTAATAAAAATCTATTTTAGACATTCCACCAATTACAACTGTAAACTAGAACTAATGCCTGGCAGTTATATGCATCCACGCTGTAAGGCTGCAATGACCTTGCCCTTTGACCTTCAAGAGCTAGTCAGTTTATTCTTGAATTAAAGAGGACTTGAATGCAAAAGACTTATTTACAAGTTTTTTTTAAAAAGTCCCTCAAAGCATTCTCAAGAAATTAAATTTACAAGAATGGCACACAAGACGGCAGTGACCTTGAACTTTGACATGTGACCTTCAAAATCTAATCGGTTCATCCTCGAGTCAAAGTAAAGTTTCTTTATATACAAAGATTAAAAAAAGAAAAACCCTTTAAGAGTTCAGGATATGACATTCAAAAAAAAAATGGCACACAAGGCTGCAGTGACCTTGACCTTTTTTTTTTTAGGTGACCTTAAAAATCTAATCAGTTCATATTTGAGTCAGAATAAACTTGTATGCAAAGATAACAAAAAAGATATGTTCACAAGGATGGTACACAAGGCTGCAGTAACCTTGACCTTTGACCTCCAAGATCTAAACAGTTCATCTTTGAGTCAAGATGCACCCAGAAAAGTACCAACTTCAAAAACTGTACTTCAGAAAATGTTGTTTGTGTGCATTGTACATATCACTTGCAACAATAAAACATATGCCATTCATGTACATGGTTCATTGCAGATATCATGCACATGACGTCTACAGATATTTGGTATTTATAAAGCTTCATTACATGACCAAAGCTGAGCCCTAATTATCCTTTGCATGCATGAAGTCATAAATAGTACTAATTTCATGCCATGTTGATAATAAATGAGGCGACTTTGACATGCATGAGAGCAACAGAAACTCATTAACAGTTGTTGGTGCCACAATTACCACAAGAGGAAGAAGTGAGAATCAGAAAAGAACTGAAGTAAAATAAACAGCAAAGACATACTGAGCAGAATGAAAACTGCTGTAACGTGTTTTACATCCATACATAAAGTAGAGACATTACATGAGACAGAGATGTATGTGACTGCCTGGGGGCTAAAAAGGAAAACCTAAGATAGAGGCCTGATGTTTACTATAGATCCTTTAACAACAACCTGTATAAGAGTTTGTGAAGGTTCAGTCAACTCCATACAGAGCCCAGGACCTTCTTGATGTGAGGTGGAAGAGCTAACCACTATGCCACCGAATATGCAACTAATATGACAACGTAAATGCAAGTGTCTGGATATGACACAATGGAGGAGCTGCTGCAGAAGGCACACTGGCTTCTTTTAGAAATTAAACATGATTGAAAAGAGTTTGAATCATGATGATCCTGGGAGTCAAAGATGCAAAAGTAGCTGTGCTGTTTGGGTATTAGGGTTGGCCCCTCCTCAGTCAATCACAGCAACGCTAGCCAATCACGAGCATCAAGAGTTTATGTATGGATAACTTGGTAAAGAGCCAGAGAAATTAAAATAATTTATTTATAAATTAGAAAACAAACCCTGTTCTACATTACATGTTTTTGTATGCGTAGACCAGAAAACTTTTCAGACAACCTGGCAAAGGTGGGCCACTCAGAGTCCAGATCATATCCCCTGGATGCAACATCAAACTGGACCTCGTTCAGCTCGTACAGGTGATTGACGATGTCAACGTTCAGGTGGGACTTCAGAAAAGGACTGCGGGCATAGTACCAGTCACTGCATTACAAAGGAAAACAGGAGAGAGTCACTGGATAGGATGGAAAAAAACAAATAACTGGGTTAAATGCCAAGTTAAAAAAAAAAAAAGATTCTACAACATTCTTGCTGTTTAAAAAAAGTCTCAAGAGAGGAAGAGAAATTCTTTTAAAATGTCATGCAGAAGTAAAAGCAAATTGAGAAGCAAGGGTCTCACCAAGGCATGTGCTGAGGTGTCAGAGTTTAGCAACTCAGAATTATAAAAGAGGAAAATGTCAAACAATAGTGATGGCACGGATATAAAATTTGGGCTCAAATAATGAAAGAGTGGTTCAGGTAGCATGAGGAATCATTTTCACATATGTATTGGCACCCCAGAGTCCTGACCTTAACCCTACTGATAGTTTTCGGGATGTGCTGGAGAAGATTTTATGGAGTGGTTCAATATCTCCCTCATCAATTCAAGATGCAACAATGCCATGGTGATTACATGCTGTAATCAAGGCATACAGCAGTCCAACAAAATAACAGGGTGCATGACTTTGTTATGGCGGGGATGTGTTCATGTATACAGTATATACACCAATCAGCCATAACACCACTAAACAAGCTGTGCAGTGTGATGCTCTCCTGGAGAAACCTTCTGTCCATTCATTGAGGAACATCCTACCTAAAGATTGTTATAAAATTTATCTTATAAATTTTAATCTGACTGAGACTCGGCACATTGGTAGGGCGTACTGGACAAACAAGTCCATTCCATGGAGACCCCCACCTGTATGTCTTGGTACCAGATACCACAGCATACTTTCAGAGGTTTCATGTGGTCCATGCCTAGCTGGCTAGCTGCAGACCAGGCAGGTGGTCATAATGTTACGACTGATCCTTGTGTGTGTGTGTGTGTGTGTGTGTGTGTGTGTATATAATATATATATGTACACATACACGTCAAAAATGTTGACGCACGATATCCTAAACCAAAGCTTTCACCTGAAAATCATTATTTCCTTTAATCTGAGGTTGTTTTCCACTGTATACTTACAGATGTTATGGTTCCCCAATTTTGGTTAACTTTGTTATTTTTACTTTCACTTCAGTAAACCTACACACTAAACGATGGAGCCTGTAATGGGCTTACATTTATAACCATACTTGTCTAGTTTTGGAGTAACTAACCAAAACCCAGCAGAAATTTTCAGCCTTTTAAGCAACTTTGGAGAAAATCGCATTTAGAAAGTTCAACAACGCATTTAAAACTTTCCGACCGAATACCCACTTTGCTGTGATTGGTCACAAATGTGTAGTATATACTGCACAGGGACACAAGGAAAATCAAACCAAAACTTTAAAATGTGTTTTATAGCATGATAATAATGATGCTGTCTACTCCAAGTGACCATGACAAAATGTCAGTGTCTGATGTTGTGATTCAAGCGATACATATTTTTAATCCTGAGACAGTGGAACAATCAGATCGCGCGCTGAATATGATTAATGTTCCTCGCTTCACCGCTCCTTGTAATATTTTGGCTGATCAGTGCAAGCAAGTAAACAAATTTAGACACTCCGGTCTTATTCCTAGTATGTATGAAACTTAAATTCAAAATTAAAGAACTGCTACGGTATATAATTAAGAGTAAACTCAGACCTAGTTTTGTACATGTGTTAACGTATCAAATTTCTATTCAAATATATAGAAACTTACTCAAATTACAATTGAAGTTTATTCTGGAAAAGACTATTTGAAGAAAATTCTGCACCAAATTTGCTAAAAATAGGCAATTATTGCCTTTTGAATTTTTTTATTTAGAAATACGATTTTAAAGTTTTTAATAAAGAAGAGTGATAGACAAAAAATTAACATAAATTAAAGTGTTGTTATATAAAGTGTACCGGTATTGGTCATCCTTACAACATAATTCATGTGTACGTAATACGTTTAAGCGATACAGGCGCTTATTTTAACATTAATGAAGATAAAAAGCCCAAAACTGGGTGATTTCATACCATGAGTTACTAGCAAATATTGAACCTATGGTTAGCCGGCGGTTTTCCTTAGCAGAGACGTGAACACGTTGGGCGGGGTTGTAAAGCAAAATTTTAGGTGATTTAAAAAAAAAAAAGTTCAAGAAGCAACTATGGCAGCAATTTGGAGTAAATGGGTGTAAATGGTGACCTTTTTGAACCAGAGAGGGCAGAGTCTTGTGAAGACTCTGAGATGTCACATTCTAGTGACTCTGAGGATGAGAACGCTGCCACAGACAAGAGTGACGGTAAATCCAAAATGGCTTTCGCAGCTAACGTTTTGCCAACTAGGCTTTCCTGTCGTCAGTTGGTTTACGAACAAAATGAAATGTTTTCTATGTGATCGTTTTAAATAGCTAGTAACACTAATTCACCACAGGTACACTTTAAATTGAGCACAATGCAATAAAAACCTTAAAAATGCCATTAGAACAGTAACAGTAATTGAAAAGGTGCTTGAACTTAACCATAGTTAATTATTACATGTTTTTAGTAACAGATGTGCAAAAACTACTAAATGAATGAACAGAGGATGCTTGTTGCACTCAACAGTGATAAAAGGCGCACTTTTTTGGAGACTCAAAAACTCATGGTAATTAGACACAGCCATTAGTAATAATGACTAAGTAGTGCTTGATGCCTGATATGAGACATAAACTGTATGTATGTTCATCACTGACACACTGAAACAGTACCAGCAGCTTCATCACCTAGAATCTTCACAATCAGTACTTTATTAATTACCATTAAATCAAAATAGTCACACAGCTTTTAGTGAAGCAACACTTTACACTTCCTATTCTGATGTCAACATGTTCTGATAGGAAACTTACACTTCCTGTTCTTACCATGTGACTCTCTGGTTCATGAGACATTGCTGAAGAGTGTCTGCTAGTCGCTGGTGCACCAGGCAGTACCGGATAAAAGCCCGTCCTTTTCCAAGAGACGTTTTCAGCTGCAGCAAATAAAACAAGTCCATATGCATTATTAAAAAATAAAAAACAGCAACAATATCAGCCTTGTGACCAAACTACTGAACATGAGCTGTGATTACAAAGAAACCTTGTTGTACTGCAGAAATTCAAAACAGAACGATTATTTTCATGGAATTACAAGCTAAACCTTTTTTCCTGACTTAGCCGTTTAGTCACTCCTGTGACTGGGAATCTGTCACCTTAGAGTACAGTACGGCAGATGGCAAGGCTACACAAAGTGGCCAAATTAAAGAACATACGGACAGCAGATGTCGCATCGCAGCTGATGAATAATGCTCACTTCATTTGGGATTTTAAATTCTTCTTTAATGTAATTCAAAGGTGACTTATTGTAAGTTGTGCCTCAAATACTCAGAGGTTAAAAAACACATACAGGCAAAAAAAAAAAAAAAAACCCTGACTTTCAATAGGAACCAACCGACAAAGGACACCTTAACAAACTAACAATTGCTGATTTACTTCAATTTACATTTACTTTTCCTTTTACATCACTTTACCAAGAACAGCTTTTTTAATGGAGCACCAACATGATTTGGATGGTTGTCCTGTGTCCATGCCACAGGAAACCTAATAGGCCTGCCACATCACCAAGGTGATTCTGATTGGCTGTTATATATCTATGACTTGCATGAGGACGTGAGGACATAAAGGACAATATTCAAAAATAATGATAATAAAATAATATTATTAGTAAGGAAACAGTTCAGCCTCCCTCTGAAAAAAAGAAAAAAGAAAAAAAAAAAACTCAGGAAGGCAAACACTTTCGTCGAGCAAAACAACATGAACCAAACAGTAACACTTAACATGAACTCGTTAAATGGACAATTAAACTAAAAAAAAAGTAGTTTAAACTTTGTTCCATTGATTCTCCTTTCGTTTGTATATTTAAAACATCTTATAAAGAAAGATACCACATATAGAAATTGATTACCTCCGAGATAGACTTGACGAAACGGATGCCATCATTAGTCCCTTTGTTCTTGGCCAAACAATCACAGAAATAGTCCCAGTAATCCTTCCTGTTACCCAGCAAAGTAGCTTTCTCTTTCTGGTCAAACTGGAAACAAGTGAAGTTGACACATAAGTGCAGGTGAAAGAGAAATAAAGTGTATAGAGATGTATTGTCACAGATAATATATAAAAATGTACTTGTAGTAAGTATTCCAGTTTGGAGGAGAACTTGTGGAGACTGGGGCTGTCATCTGTAACAGGCTCTCCAGTCTCTGCATGCTCTTTGGTCAACTCAGCAACTGCTTCTACACAAACAAACCATCCAACATGCAACATTATTGAGACACAAATGCAAAAAATATGATAAGGAATAGGGAAATACAGTGTCTTCTAGACATAGAGAGTTGAATACAGATGCATGTCATGATCCAAAGAAACACAGAGGCAATCGTAAGATGTGTGAGTGTGTGACAGAGGGATGTGTTTGGATACCATGCAGATCTCTGATTATCCTCTGAAGCTGATTTTCACCAACCGTTTTGGACATCATGGTGACATTGGAGGACGAACACAGTTTACATGGTCATCCTACTGTGTTCTAACGAGCAAACCTAGAAAAAAGCGAGATGGATGGATTGACTGAATTCAACAAAGTAATAAAGAAAATTACAGGTGCATAGCTGGATTGCAGTAAGTCGTTAGGCGAATTAAAATTGTATTGGTCTCACACACAGCCATAAACAATGTGATGTGCCAGGAGATGTGCTTTATGGCTGTGCACAAGAATATGAAGAATAAATAGGCCTGGGAAAATAGGACTTTATACAACGTATAACGTTATACAACGAATTAAACGTTATACATGCAGACATAAAGGAAAAATTACATATACACACACACACACACAATTTAATTATAACATTACACTTTATTTAAATAACACAAAGCAAAGTTTGTAATTAAAAAATAGGGCGCTTAAGACTTTGACATTTTTGTATAATTAAGCAAATATAAATACATTTTTGACATGATGGAGCCAATTTTGCCACAATAATAACAAATAAGTATGGTACGGTCCATTGTAGGGGTGTTCAAAAAGACCACTTATAATTCATTTCTTGAAACATGTTTTAAAAAGTTTACGATAAAAATATTTAATACTTGAATGTTTAATCCTTTAACCTGGAGTGTTTAATTCTTTCGAAGAAGTTATTAAACTTTTGACTTGAACGGGTTAAACCATGGGACACCCCTCCATAATCTCAGTCTCATCCCACAGGGGGTCCTTTAAATGTCTTTTTACAGTTCAAAGGTCATTTAAAAAAATGAATTAATTAAAAAAAGTTATTTAGTGCCAAGTTAAAGGTTAGTTACATAAGAACTTACCACAGATCGTAATACTATTTAAAAACAGGAACTGAAGTTACACAGGATTTATTATGTAATATTTTTAAACCAATAAAGTTTAACGGAGATAAAAAAAAAATATTCCTACGTCATCAGCACGCGCTTCCCAAAACATCCCGGGTGGTGACTCAGGAAAGAAAAGGAAATTCCCGACTCTTCAGATAAAACAGCGATTTTAAATTCGCTTGACTTTATTACAGCCTCTTTCCCATGATAAACAACCCTGTTTTTTTAAAGTATAACAACCAAAACATGTTTTAAGAAAGAAATAACCTGTTTATCTTTGAAGATGGAGCACCACACCTGCTCACAATGTTCCTGAACAAACATTCAAAACACTCACACCACTTCCGCTAAACATAAACCACTTCTTTAATATTACAGGGATTATATCCATAAAGGAACGAGGACATTTAATAGAAATACAAGTGTATAAACATACTGTACTTCCGAAAGGAAAGATGATCCTCCATATCGATTTATTTACAGGCTAGAACAAGTGCAGCTATCTGCCAGTGGGTGGGATATAAAAGGATGATTGGCGGCGCAGTCAACCAATCAGAGAAAAGAGCGCTGTCCGTCTAGCAAGTTCGGTTTCGCTGTATGGAGGAGGTAAATAAGGTCATGTGACTGGAGGCCAGCTGAGATTACAGGCAAAGTGGAATTAGTTTAGAGATGCTTTTAAAAATTCAATTTTATTTGTCACGCACAAAATCATACACAGTACAATATGTTGTGAAATGTTTGTTACGACTGTCCACAAATCTGAAGAATAAACTACCAATATCAAGAAGAAAAAGAACAATAACTATAACTATTTGAAGAACTTTATAGTTAAAGGTCAATATAAATATAAAAATGTGAAATAAAAAAATATATATATTTTATACAGAATAAGAAGAAATATAAAATACAAAAATATATAAAATGAAATATAAATGCAGTGGCGATTTTACGAGTAATACTGTATGTAAAGTGTGTAAAGTGTAAAATGTTTTATTAACTGCAATGGCCTGGTGAGCTGTCCAGGGTGTACCCTGCCCTCGCCCGGAGTCGGCTGAGATGGGCACCTGCCTCTCTGAGACCCCGATTAGGATTAAACGGTTCATGAAATTAATGAATGAATAAATGTTTTTTTTTGTTTGTTTGCTTTTCATCAAAAACACAAAGTTTATAGATATTTTTTAGTATAAAAATTATTTTTATTATTTGAAAAATATAATATTTTGTAAAACTAATTATTTATTTTTTTATAAATAAAAACTAACATAAGTGTCATATAATTTAAAAATATTTATTTATTTATTTGTTTGTTTGTTTGTTTGTTTGTTTGTTTGCACTTAAATATTACTGATTTAATTCTTACTACATAAAGCAATAAAAACATCATCATTCATTAATTTTCTGAACCAAAATCCTAATTAGGGTCGCGGGGAGGCTGGCGCCCATCTCAGCCGACTCTGGGCGAGGGCAGAGTACATCCTGGACAGCTTGCCAGGTCATCGCAGGCATTAAAAATATAATCAATAATTTTTTCTTCATAATTAAAAAACAATTTGTCATCTCAAAACAAAACTTTTCAATTCCGTACTGAGAACGTTCACTAGTACACCGAAACCACAAAGAGAACTGTGGTCTGAAAACAGAAATAGAGAAGCAAGAAAACAGTCGTCTGTGTTTTTGTTGTTGATATTAATGACTGGAGAAAACATGGCTGTTAATAAATTAGCTCAAAATTCATACAGCATGTTGTCAAAACTGGAGTCTGTATACGTCCAGCTCACAGCAAGAAGGTCCTGGGTAAGTCCCAGCTTAGCGGGGGTGTTTCTGTGTGCGGTTTGTACATTGCCTGGTCATATCCATCCAATCCATTTTCCAAAATCCATCCATTCATCCATTTTCTTCCACTTATTCAATGTCGAGTCACGGAGGCGACAGGTCTAGGAGGGAAACCCAGGCCTTCTTCTTCCCAGCGACACTCTCTACTCCTCCTGGGGATCCCGAGGTGTTTCCCAGTATGTTATGGTGAATAGGGAGGAAGTCAAAAGGCAAAGCTTTTCATTTACCAGTCCATCTATGCTCCAACCCTTACCTATGGTCATGAGATTTGAGCGGTGTTTGGAGGCTGTCTGGGCTCATCCTTAGAGATAGGGTAAGGAGCTCAGACATCTGGGGGAAACTAGATAAAGCCTCTGCCACATCAAAAGCAGTCAATAGAGGTGTTTAGGGCATCTGATTAAAGGGCTGCCTCCCTTTAGAGGAGGCTCGGGACAGACTCAGAACTTGCCTGTCTGGCCTGGGATCACATCAGGATCCCCCAGAATAAGCATTTAAAATCCGTGTGTCTACTAACATTACATTAACTAACATTAATCCAAAATACTCAGAACTCACCTTGTTCTGACACGTCAAACGTTCGATTTTGGGGTTCTGGGAAACGAAAGTGTTTCATGGTATTTAAATCAACAAACGGAACTATGTATTTGTGATAAAGTTTCAAAAAGGATTGGAAGCAGTATCAGATCTCCTGATCCATAATCACTAAATCAACTGCTCTTTTTGAGACCATCTTCAGAATCTTACTTAAGGTATGGAAAAAAATGAATAAGCTGTAGTATAAGGTGCAGGGCAGGATGAAGGTAAAATGTATTGATTTGTTGAGTTTGTTGTATGTGAAGGAATCAGTCAATATAAAATTGTGGCAGCTATAATAATGGTACTCTATTTTTACAGTACTTAATTTAAGTACTCTTTCTTTCATATGTTGTCCATTTTGTACTAATACATACTTAATTATTTTTTCTTTTAGCATAAAGATGAGCTTTGAAGACAACCGTTCTATGACAGAAAATTCTAGCTATAGTTATGATTATAATGATAATGATAGTGAACATGGTGAATGGTGCCACAAGATTGAAGTGATGATGTTTGGAGAAGTGGTCACCCCAGCTGTTTTTATTATGATCATGGTGTTCAGCTGTGTAGGCAACGCTTTGGTCCTGTGGGTGCTAATTAAATATGAAAATCTCCGATCCCTGACCAATGCGTTCCTCTTGAACTTGGCCATCTCGGACCTGATCTTCACCTTTGGCCTGCCCTTCTGGGCCTTGGACCTCGTCTTGGGTTGGATATTTGGAGAAATCCTCTGCAAATCAGTGAGCTTCATCTTCTACCTGGGCTACTACAGCAGTCTCTTGTTTCTCACAGTTATGACCGGGCATCGATACATTGCCGTGGTGCACCCACTGTCTACACTCTTGAACAGCACCACCTACTATTCCATTGGGATTTCTGTACTTATCTGGGTCCTGAGCTGCTGTGCTGCAGTCCCTAATGTCATCTTCAGCTCTGTCTTCGAGCCACAAGATGAAGAAAGCAGATATCACTGCAGTTATAACAACATTACTTGGAGGCTATTTGGCGTTTACCAGCAAAACTTCTTCTTCCTCACTGCCTTTTTCACTATTGCTTTCTGCTACATTCGAATCCTCTGCCGCCTGCTCAGACCTACGGCACACACCCGACCCAAGACCGTCAAGCTGATCCTCTGCATTGTGATGACCTTTTATTTAGGCTGGGCACCATACAACGTAACCATGTTCCTCGATTCTCTGATTGCATGGGACGTCTCGCCATTCAATGAGTGCCATGTGAGCACCAGGGTGGATTATGTTTTCCAAATCTCCCGACTGGTGGCGTTCTCTCACTGCTGCCTGAATCCAATATTTTACGTGTTTATGGGGGTCAAGTTCAGAGCTCACCTAATGAAGGTGCTGAAGAATTTCTGCAAAACAGACGATCAGCCACATGATAGACGCCAAAGCCATGTGATTACTTCGAATGGGGAGGAGATTTCTCTGTAATAAATGAAGTTGAAGCAGCTCCTTTATAGTAAGAAAACATCCAGATATGGCTCTGAGCCTCACTATATTAAACTATTCCCCAAAATTGTGTATGTATAAATAACTTTTTTATTTCATTCATCCATTCATTTTCTGAACCGCTTAATCCTAATTAGGGTCACAGAGAGGCTGGCGCCTATCTCTGCCGACTCTGGGTGATGGCAGAGTACACCCTGGACAGCTCGCCAGGGCAGAAACACGCTCACGCTATGCAGCCTGCTCCTGACGAAAATCAGCAATGGTTATTTTACATGCCTCTCACCATAGACAGTGAGAGACATGGCCTGCTGGGGGGGACAGCAGTGAGAACCCATTGATAGTGGGGCTTGAACCCCCAACTTTGGGATCAGTAATCCAGCACCCCATCACCAGGCCACCAGGTGGTCGAACATGAACACTTTTTTGCATTTATTATTATTACAATGAGGATTGTAAATAACTTTTTATTACTTGCATGCAAAGTATATATTTTTATATTCTGATACTTAAAGGCATAGAAAACATATGTTTTTGGATGTTAAGGACATAACCAGCCAATCAAAAAAATTGGAAGAAATAGTGGGCGGGACTGACTGTGACAATGTTCATGATTAGAATTTTATTTTTATTTTTTTTGCATTGGGAAACTGAACTATGTGGGGGTTTTTTTTTGGCTTTTAATTGTTGTAATATTTTCTACTACAGTATAAAAATAATTTGTGCATCACCAAGGATTTTTTTTATATTTTATTTTTTTGTAACTTTTAAAGTGCGTGTATATTTATAATATCTATGCACTATAATTTACGCTTTATAATTAAGATAAACTGTACAATGGGACATTTCTGTGTGAAAGATCTTACTAATTTAAAAAAAAAAATTTTACAGTAGTGGAGTTGAACTTGAAGACTTGTAAATATTTTTCATTGCAATTACAATTCATCCCACAGGCAGCAGGGGGTTCTTTAAGAATTTGTGTAAAAATCATAAATGATGTTAGGCCATGTACTGTGCTGGAAAAAAAAATCAATAAATAAATAAAAAGAAAAGAAAAAAGAAAAAAAAGCCAAATGTTTTCATATTTTTATCATTACAATGCAGTATAGGAGTTTAAATTTCATGAATATTGAATAAACTATGGAAAACTTGAAGGTGCCAGGACTTTTTTTTCTCATCTCCTGTATTGTATTTTTAACATTTGCTTAATATATTATCATTGATTCATGTATTAAGATTAAAAACAATAACTTATGCAAATAAATAAATAGAAATACAGCCTTCCCTGATGTGCAAAATAAGCAGCTTTTTAGTGCTGGGTTTAAACTAACAACCCTTCAATTAGTAACCCAGAGCTTTAACCAACTGAAGCATCACCACCTCATGCTTTTATTCATTGCCGGAATCTAATAAATGCAATAGTAGATAGATAGACAGATAGATAGATAGATGGATCGGGATCTAAATAACCATTCTGTAGTCCTCACCAACTTCTATACTTAACACACATACAATTACAACAAAAACCCATTTAAAAGTATTTCAATATTATATTATGAAATGACAATCAATAGTAATTTTCCCCCAAAATGTAACTAGCAAGATTTTATGAAAATCCAGGCTTTTTTTTTTTTTTTTTTTAACACATAACAGAAAATACACAGCACCCCCTGCTGGGTCTGATGTAGTACCACACTTCCAAAAAATAGGAATTCCCATTGCTGCCAAAAGTCATTCTGGATCAGATCCATATGAAGTTTGGTCTGACATTAAAGCCTCAGATTCTGAATGTACATCGCAACTTTTGATCAGATTGGATGTGTTTTGACAGAGATGAGATTTCTTAAAATGTACCCATTATAAGAGATTGGGATTTATTGAAATTTTGATAGTGTTTGTTTGTGGATTCTTACCAAAATTTAATGGGAACATCCTTGGGTGATGACTCATGGAGAGTGGTACAGTGGTTTTCCATCACTAGTTTGTTCAGTGTCAATGTTTTCCGGGCTGGTACTGGTCGATGGCCGCCCTGACCGGGGGTCATCTTCTAAATTCTTTCAACCATGCTGGAATTTCTTCACCCAGCATTTGATAGTTGCAGAAGAAGGGGAAGACTCCCCGTAAATGGCAGTCAATCGCTCTTCAACCTGTTTGGCAGATCGACCCTCCAGGACTAGAAACTTTTTCACTGCTCTATACTCAGTTTTGTCCATTTTGCCAACTCACTGGGGTCATGTCTCTTCCACAAGGTGTTGTGACTAAACAGTTGCCGCCAGCAATATGATCCTACATGGAATCAGTAGCTCAGACATTGAGGTGCATCAGGTGTGGTGCATTGTACAATCTAACTGGAAAAAATGTGTGAGGCTCAAAACGTTTTGATAACCCCTCGTATAAAACCTCCATGGTGGAGGTGAAAGTCACAACTGTTTGGAACTAGACTGGAAAACACTGGAATGAGACCAAAGTGGAAATGGTTGGTTATGATAAACAGCAGCATGGCATGTTTTGGTGACAAATAAAAAGAGCAAACCACCACAAACACCTCTTACCAAGTGTGAAGCATTGCAGTGATCAGGGTGACGATTTCGGCTGGTTTAGCAGTCAGAGGGAACCATGGGAAACATGCAGTGTCTAAGACTTCATAGAATTCCACTTTCCAACCAAACTTGAGGCCATAAGCTAGCTTCATTGTAGGATTTATATGAACTAATACATATGGAAGAAGAGCATTCAGAGAGCACAAACCTCCACCAAGTTATAAAGATAATGTTAGGCCAATAAAAACAATCTTCTTGGCGTTGGTAGTTACATAGCCACCATTTGCTGTTGCACTTTATTGGCATTATCTCCACCAGCTTCATGAGGTGGTCATCTGGAATACTTTTTAGTAAACAGGTGTGCCTTGTCCAAAGGTAATTTGTGGTGATTACTTCCTTCTTCAAACATTTGTGGTGATTAGTTGTGTTGTTCTGTGTTGAGGTTGTGTTCCTATACAGTAAACAACTGTCAAGATTACATCAAGAACTGAGAGGGTTCATCATTACTTTAACACATGAAGTGTCTTTTAAGTAATAAAAATAATGAAAAACCACTGAATTAGAAGGTGTGTTCAAACTTTTGACTGGTACTGTATCTCACTGTTTATTTAGCTAGAAACTCACCCACTTACAGTATATTGCAATTAATAAGTTTTTAGAAGTGGTCATCC
>JAQMYF010000008.1:7340043-7359268 GCA_030014195.1 Neosilurus mollespiculum
AAGTGCTTGTCTATTATAGTGAGGAATTTGTGTCCGATGTTGGTGCTTACGTTTTTGCTGAAAGGAGGATTGTACCATATATATATATAAAGAAAGGAAGTTCATGGCTAACATCTGGTGCAGTTTAGAATTTATTTTTATTTTATTTATTTATTTTGCTATACTGTATTAATCCCGCAAGGGAAATTATTACTTCTGCATTTAACCCATCCAAAGTGAGCACACCCACATAAACAGTGAGCACACACACACACACACTCGGAGCAGAGGGCTGCTACACATTGGGTGCGCCCGATTAGGTGCCTTGCTCAAGGGCACTCCAACCATGGATTTGTAGGAAGGGAAGGTGCAGGTCACGCGGGAATCAAACCAGCAACCTTTCGGTCCCAAAGCCGCTTCTCTAACTATTGGGCTACGGCTGCCCCATGAAGGCTTCAAGGACACATCTCAACATCAACGCTTTGGAGAAGGCTCTAAAAATAAGGGCTTTGTCATCGAATTACTGCAAAGTAGCTACTACTGAACAATAAAAAGAAGATAACTGAAGATAAGAAGATAACAACAAAAAATCGACTTTAGACTGATGGAAATCTGTACTTTAATCTCCATACATCCATCCATCCATTTTCTAAGCTGATTAGGGTGATGTGGGGAGGCTGGTGACCATCTCAGCCACCTCCTGGACAGCTCGCCAGGCCATTGCAGGGCCAACACGCATACAACCATTCACACTCACTCTTACACTTAAGGGTGATTTGGAACAGCCAATTAGCCTACTTTGCATGTTTTTGATCTGTGGGAGAAAACCGGAGTTCCCAGAGGAAACCCATGCAAGCATGGGGAGAACAGAAATGCGCAAGCCTGGGAATCAAACCCAGGACTGTCTTGCTGTGAGGCGGACCTGCTAACCACTGCTCCAGCGTGCTGCCGTACTCCGGGCCGATAAGTCCAAAATCTGAGACGCAGCATCCTGAAACAGATGGTATTTTCATATGTGGTTTCCACCCTGAAGCATGGAGGAAGTGGTGTGATGGTGTAAAGATGCGCTGAAGGCATGCTTAACCTGTATCACTACCACAGCCCTTTGCATTGATATTACATCCCATCTGGTTTGCCCTTTATGAAAACATCATTTCCTTTATCACCTGGCAATGATCCTAAAAAAGAAAAAAAAAAAAAAAAAAACACAAGGCCACCCCACCTAAATCCAGATGAGATGGTTCCGGATCAGTTGGACCATCGAATATCCTTGTACACATGGAGCAGTAAAATACATAAGCATCAGCACTCAGAAAGCGCAATGCTCCACCAAGCCCAACAAGCCTCCATGTTAAAAAATTCTTTAAAAAGCTTCTCGAATCCAGAATTTGGTCCAGATAGTCTCCAAATTCTAATGAAGTCTTCCATGAACAAAACCCCGCCTCAGGTCGAAATTATATAAAAATCTGCCTATTTTATGACAATAACAGAAAGTGCACAGCGCCCCCTGGTGGGTGTGCTGTAATAATACCACGCACAAAGAAATTGCTCTATCTCACAATTTTAAAAAATCCTTTAAAAAGTTTCTGAATCAAGAATTTGATCCAGACTTTTTCAAAAACTAACAGAGTCTAAACCCCACCTCTGGTAGAACTTTTATGACAATTTCCTTGGCGAAGGTAAAAAAAAAAAAAAAATTGAAATTGAAATTTAAAAATGTTAAAACATCACATGTGAAGATATAATATTGTTCTAGTGTTTTACTTCACATTGTGCAACATGTCTCAGTTTTAAAATGAACAACACATTTGCAATAGTGGTTTCCTGAACAGGAAACAGTGAGCCATTTCACGATTGTGTGAAAGTGAAACTTGATTTGAGATGTAGGCATGTACCTCAGACACAGTACGTGTGACTGAGGTTTTTTTTTAATGGTTATTGTGATTATTTTTGCAGTATTACCTCCTGATTTCCTAGCATAAATGCTAAAAAAATACCTTAAAACCTAGCATTTTGGAAACAAAGAAGACTCCTTTAGGAATTTTCCCCCACATTTTTATGTTCCATACCACTGAAAATTCTATAAATCTGTAAGACCAACTAAAAACAGTACAGTACAGTATTTAGTGAATTATATTTTATTTTAATTACACAATAGCTCTGTTTAGCTCACTAACTTCCTATCAAAGCTTGAGGGTAAACCATAAGTCATCTATCATCAACTGGCTAGCCAGGGTAGCTCAACATTTTGTCACCTTAAAATCAGCATAAAGCTATGCTCACTCACTCACTCACTCACTTACTCATCTTAGTCCTATTAGGGTCACAGGGAGGCTGAAGCCTATCTCAGCCATCACTGGGGTGGTTTACATTCTGAAGAGGTTGCCAGAGTGTCACATACAATCATTCACACTCACACCTACGGGCATTATGAAACAACCAGTTAGCCTAATCTGCATGTCTTGGGATTGTGGGAGGAAACTAGAAGAAACCCACACAAGCACATTTAAACTCCACGCAGAGGCATCCTCACCAAGCCCAGGACTTTCTTGCTGTGAGGCGGATGTGATAACCACGACACCACCATGCCGCCCCTTAAAGACATATTCTCGCACTTCTTTTTTCAAGAACACTTTTGCTGTATTATGTTAAAATGTTCAAAGCTTTTGATGTAACAGAATAAAAAAACTAGCACTTATAAAATGGCTAATCAAACTAAAATGGCCTGGGATTACAGTAGTTAAGTAACAATTACTGTATCCATTAAGTAATACATATATCTACTGGAATATATATAGATATAATATCCCAATCCCAGGAGCTGCTGTAGAAAATCTATAAAAGTGCTAATTTATAATTATTATGCAACTAAACTCTTCCTGATTCTAATTAATTAATTATAAAATTTAGAGTCCCGTCTGCATTGTTTATATTATCACACATTGAATATAGTAGTGTTTCCATAGTGACAGCTTAAAAAGGGAAATTTGTGTGGCGAAAGGAGTCCCTTGTGTCAGCAGTATTACGGTCAGGAGCATACTTGTATCTTTCACACCCCCGGAAAAAAAAAAAAAAAAAAAAGCACAGTGGAATAGTGGTTAGCACATCTGCATCACAGCGAGAAGGTCCTGGGTTCGAGTTCTGGTGTTTTAGCTTGGAGTTTGCATATTCTCCCTGCACTTGCTAGAGTTTCCTCTGGGTACTCCGGTTTCCTCCTACAGTCCATGGACATACACATTAGGCTAATGGCTGTTGACCCAATGATGGTGTGTGTGTGTGTGTTGGCTCTGTGATGGACTGGCAAGCTGTTCAATTTCAGGATGTACCCCGCCTTGCCCCAGAAGCGGCTTAGATAGTCTCCGGCTCACCTGCAACACTAGTATAATGAATCAATCAGAAAATAAATGATGGAAATGGTATAAGGGGAATAAAAGCTGTTATTGGAATACAATCAACACCCCGGCTGTAATAGGAACTCTGCTGTACTGTCTGTGATTAAGTCACTAAATTTTCATCAATTTATGAGTTTAATTTAAAAATGAAATATATATGTAGACCATTATTTCTACATCATGCACCAAAACGCCAGGTGCTTTGGGTCCTATCACCTTGCAAGTAAACAAAGGGGAAGAAAAGGTAGGACAATGCAGGTAGTGACTTTCTGTGATATATTTAAGGCATACGTATCTTTGTTGCTGTCATTGTTGTTTTATCATGTTGGACCTTATCATGTTCCTGTGACACTGATACCTTATTAGTTGTCATCCACCACTGAAGAGTCTTTGTGGTTTGCCACTGCACAAGTTCACAGAAAACCCTGTTTACAAAAGTGTTAGTTTCATAGCTTGTTTTTTTCTGTGTAGACGAATAAGTAAACTGCATGCAAAGGAGTGGAGAAACAAAAAGAGGAAGAGCTCTTCACCAAAAACTCTCCTCACGATTATTTTAAGACACTTGAAACTTTTCAATCTCAGGCTGGACGTCTAGATGTGAGTCCGTGTTCTGGCGTGATTTGGAGTCACCTTAAACCAACAACCCGGCTGAGCTGCAGAAAAATGAAAGAAATGAACTACACTGTCTATTGGAATGGCACTGATTTTGAGAACTACTCGGATTACAATGAAGAGTTAATCATCCAGTGTCATTTTGATCCATATAATCAAATCACAGCAATAAGTTATATTGTCATCTGTTGCTTCAGCTTGCTGGGGAACAGCATGCTCCTCTATGCTCTGGTTCGCTTCGAAGATCTCAAAAGGGTCACCATGTTTTTTCTCCTCTGCTTGTCGATTTTTGATATGTTGTTCACGGTGACGCTTCCTTTCTGGGCTGTTGAGTACCTGTATCAGTGGATCTTCGGGGATCTTTCTTGTAAGATCCTAATCGGAGCCTATTTCATCGGTATGTATGGAAGTCTCATTGTACTGACAGCCATGACGGTCGACTGCTTTATTTTTATCGTTGTGCGCAGCCATTGGTACAATCGCAGAAGAAGGCTCATGTGTGCAAGGGCAGCTTTTGCATGTTCATGTGCCATCAGCATAGTAGCCTGTCTGAAAGATGCTCTGTCCTCTCACGCTGAGAACCTCATCTGCGAGGCGAGATCTTCTGAACATGACCATGCAGGGTACTACACACAGTTCATCATGCTCTTCGTCATTCCGCTGGTGATCATCATCCTGTGCTACGGCAAAATCCTGCACACACTGATGTCAAGTTCAGGACGGAGAAAGTATAAGACACTGCTGGTTGTGATGCTCATAATCATGGCTTTTGTTGTATGTTGGGGTCCTTATCATATTGCTATTATCCTGTTGTCCTCCCTTAAACTTGTGGATTGCGAAAGGAAAGCTCAGTTCCATCAAGCTTTTGTCACCTGTCGTATACTTGCCTATTTTCACTGCTGCATCAATCCACTGTTATTTCTGATCAGAGGAAGGTCGAGACAAATCCTGTCCAGGCTCCTGTTCTGCCAGCCTCAATCCAGGAGTTTGGAACCGTCAGACAGATCTTCGGACCCGAGCCACTTCAACCTTCACCAACGTTTTAGTGTGGCAATTCCCCAAAACGTAACAGAACTGAAATCGCTTTAAGAAATGATGATGAACTCAATCATGATGACTCAAAACTGGTACATTTCTTCTTTTTTATAACTGATTCCATTTTTTATATGAACATATTACATACAGTACTGTTAACATGGATATGTCTAACTTCAAAATATATCATACTTATGTACTTTTTTTTTTATCTGATTTGATTTGCATTGAGATTTTTTTCAATTTATGAGCTATTTTTTATAATAACTTCACAAACAACAGGTTCTTTTGCTTTTATTTCTTCATTGTAAGGAGCAAAGTAACAACCACAAAAAAAAAAAATCAGAGTTCAAGAGTTCTCATTATTTACTTAGAGCATGTATTTTCTTTTTCCTCTCTTAACTCATTTTATTTTTTATATGACTGCAAATAGCATTAAAATGCATTAAATAAATTCTATATGAAGTCAGCTGATCAGAGTGAATTTCTAAAACTATTCTACTCTCGATTGAAATATGTTGAGTGTTATGTGTTGCATTTTTAATTTTTTTAGCCTTCCTGTCTGTCTTTTGCCAAACTTATAAATACCTTGAGCAAACAGATATTCCTGCTCAGAGGTAGTAGCTGTTACAGTTCAAATAAGTAAGAAATTCAATAGTGCACAGTTTGTTAGAGAATACTAAAGTAATTTGCCAACAACTGCAATTTTTATGTTAAGATTTAATGTTATGGATCATTAATGAAACAAGTTAATTCGTGTTATTATTACTTTTTTTTTATCTTGCTATACTGTATTAATCCTGCAAAGGAAATTATTGCCTTTGCATGCAACCCACCCAAAGTGAGCACACACACTTGGAGCAGTGGGCTGCTACACATTGGGGGTTAGGTGCCTTGCTCAAGGGCACTTCATCCCTCTTCCGCCGCCACACATTTTTCCTACTGGACCAGAAATTGAACCAGTGACCTTTCAGTCTTAAAGCCGCATCGCAAACCATTAGGCTATGGCTGCCCCCAATTACTTACAGCTACAAGTAGTTTTAGCCCCGCCTCCAAGTGCAAGGTGAAAACTTTAACACTGCAAAACCTTAACACTGGATACTCCTTCCAATAATTTTACAAAACATACATTCAAATTTTCCCCCAGTGCAGCTAACTGGGTTATCAATTGCCGGCCATGTCTCTCACTGTCTATGGTGAAAGGCATGTAAAAGAACCATTGCTGATTTTCGTCAAGAGTAGCTGCATAGCCGTCAGCGTGTTTCTGCCTTGCGATGGCCTGGCGAGCTGTCCAGGGTGTACTCTGCCCTTGCCCAGAGTCGGTTGAGATGGGCGCCAGCCTCCCCGCGACCCTAATTAGAATTAAGCGGTTTAGAAAATGACATGACATGACATTTAAATTTTTTCAGTTGTATTTATTTTGTTGTTGAATTGTAGCACTGTTTACATCTTTTGAGGTCAGTTATGTTTTACCCTTGATTTTATTTGAGAGCTTGATTGTTAGCAGGATTATGCAAATAGTTATGCAGAGATTTTCATTAAATTTCTATCACAGATGAGGTTTTGGACAAGGAAGACTTACTTTCAAATTTGAAGATTATCAGGTTCAAATTCTGGATCTCTAAAGTTCTAAAGTTTTAAAAGGAGTCTTTAAAATGGTGAGGTTTTTTTTTTTTTTGTGGTATTACAGCAGGCCCAGCAGGTTAGGTTCAGTTATTTGTATAAAGTTGTGGATTTTTCTGAAATTCCTCCCAGAGGTGAAGATGATCCAGATCAGATTCTGGATCCAGGAAATTTTTAAAGGATAATTTAACATCATGATTTTTTTGACCTTGAGGGTTATATGGAGAAGGTCATGTGGAGAAACATGACCCACGTTCCTGTTACTATTAAACCTACTGTTGCTACATGAGCACTGATGTATTATATTGTGAGCATTAATACATATAAACCTTGCAGCCAGAATGACAATCATTACTCAGTATCTTTGGACCAATTGGAATTAAGCACACAGTTGTACTACGCTTTAAATCTTTCAGATTATTTTTTGAGGATTGTGGTAGAAATTGAAGTAAAATCGGCTTATTCTTTTCTCTGAAACTTTCACCTTAATGTCTGTATAAATGGTTGCAATATTGAGTTCTATAAATATTTTTATGGTACAGTGATTAACACATTAACAATAAAGTGATGAACTGCTATATCTGTTGGTTTCAGCAAGACATCTGATAAAATTAGATGGAGCTGGCAGTTCTTATCAGCTGTCAGCTCATTAAAAAGCACTTTTCTTTCTTATCCATGTCTTAAAACTGCAGGTGTAGACAGATATTTAATAGATAGTTCATTAGGTTAGAGTCTTAGCCTTTTACTGTGACTGTTTATACTCTTCTCATTTTAAGAGAATTAAAGCTACTTAGCCTCAGAAAGGTTTTTTTCATCAACTAATGAACAGTTTTTTCAAATATCAGGTTTATATCCCTTCCACTTTCACAGATTTTATATAAATTTAAAAAAGATCTCAGCTTCCAGAGTTAACTTATGGTTTATCATTTAAACAAATAAAATAATAATTATAATAATTATAATAATAATGATAAGACAGGCTGTTCTAAATCTTTTTCACCATCTCTTTGTGATGTACCTTACTTTTTTCTTACTACAGCCTAGAAAACTACATATCTTGTACTTGTTAGACTAATTCATCATCAGTTACATTTTGGCAGGCACTTGGTGGACCACTTCTTTGTCCATATCAACCAGTGTCAAATTGTTCATACTACTGGAAAACTGTATTTCTGTTTTATTATCTGTTAAAATTTATTAGTACTTTGAATAAAAATAAACTATAGCTACAGAATATTTAATCAATCCCATTCTTCTGATTCTCAGTATGTTGCATATTAGAAACAAACTACTGCAAATAATCCAAGCAGAATCTTCACTGTCTACTTTCTGCTTTCTTGGTTTCAATGAGCTTTTCGACTTCCTGCTAAAAAAGAAAAAAGAAAAGAAAAAGGCGTCTTCTTTTAATATCAATTGGCAAATAATTGTTAAATAATTAATTTCTATTAAGGTTTCACAGTGGTATCTAATGGTTTTATTAGTATTGATGAGTATCCTTATTCTTGATTTAGTTATAGGCTGTCTGAGGAAACACCTCAGCAAGTGAAAATATTTTGAAAACAGATTTAAAAAATTATAATTCATTAGATCATTTTCTAAGCTATGTTTTATTAGTGGATGAGATTTCACATTTTAACAATTTTTTTCTAGAAAGAAACAAAACAATACTTTCCAGTAGAAATAAACTTTCCTTTATTTTGGTAAAAGTAGTTTAGTATTTACTTAAGTTAAACTCAGCTAAAGCATTTAAATGTACAGTATATATATATATATATATATACACACACACACACGCACGCACGCACCCACACACACACACACACACATACACACACACACGCAAAATATAAATTAACTCAATTTACCAATGTTCAAGATATTTTGACCAGTATTGATTTGGTGCAAATTGGGTTTTGTAGCTATCTCATGTATTGTGAAAATTTAAGAATCCATTTAAATATTTCACAATAATAATGTAGATTCAACAAACAAATGCTAAAAAGGTGATAGCTAAGTCTGAGCCTAAGTCTAAGCCTTTAGCCCAAGTTTTTAGATTCTATGCTGTAGACAAAATCTCTGCCTTTTGTTTTTTAAGGGTAAGCAGACTTTAAAAACGGATATAAATTGTAGCTGAGATAATGTACTTTAATTCACTGCATTATATTATAAACACACATATATTGTGCAGTAGGAAATTTGAGATATATAATTTATTATTTCATCTTTATTGCTGTATTTTAATTAGAAAATGGAAGCATTTAGCTTGGAGCAATACTTAGAGCCAGCTCTACCTGATTTTCTTGACTTAAATAAATAAAGTTTATTTTATTTTAAGAGGACAATTTAAAGTCAGTTGAACCTCTTTTTACACAACAGTGAAATACTTTACTGTTTCTCTTTATTAGCACCAGTTTATTATATTATATATTTAGGGGCTTTTACTTATTTATTTATTTATTTATTTATTAATCAACAAAAATGTACGTACTACTTAAGAAGCACACAAATTTTACACATGGGTTAATATGTTCACACACATGTTCCTTCTTATAAAGTATGTAAATGTGAGAAGAAATGATTTCCTCAAAGAGGCTCAATTTAAAGGAAACTGCTACTAAAGTTGAGTGCATGCTCATATGCATCATAGTGAAACCACAAGAATGGATCTGAGAGTCAGAATGGGAAGATTGATGAGCATAAAAGAAACTGATTGTGCAACCAAGGGTAGACATTTTGAAAACTAAGGAAATATTCTTAATGCAGTATTATACAGTTTTTACAGATAAGTTGCTGTTATACAGTAGATGGCAGCAGTGGTCTGAACTGTTTGGAGTCTTTGTCTTTGCACAGATTTAGAGCAAAACCTTTTGGAAACAATTTCACAACACAATATTGATGTTTATGGCATTTGGCAAATGTTGTTATCCAGAGCAAAGTACATTTCATATCGGTTAATGTGTAGTTAAGGGTCAAGGGCCCAACAATGGCAACTTGGTGATCTCTTGTAGTACAAATTGCTAAAACATATTGCAGATTACTGCGTATGATCCTGTGTAGCCTCAGAACGATTAGAGTGTACTGACTATACATACTGACCCCTATCCACCATAAGAAGCACCTGCAATAAACAGGTGATCATCAGAGCTGGACCATGGGACAAGGTACCGTGTCTTGATGAATGCAGCTTTCTTTTGCATCATGTGGACTTCTACGTGTGTATGCATCACATTCCTTAAGTAAGTATACCTTAAGCATACCATAGAATGAACCAGGTCGAACTCTGGGAAGGATTCAAGTCCTAAGAAGCAGTTTGATGCTCTGGGCAATGTTCAGCTGGAAAACCTGGGGTCCTGGCATTCATGTGGATACATTGATTCATGGGCATTCATGAGGTGTGGCCCAACCTTTGTCTTAATACCACTAAATCTTACAATATGTACCTTTAGGAAGTTCCTTGAAGGAAAAATTGATGTTACTAGAATCCCAGTTACATCAGAATTAAAATATTGTTTTAACTGGTTGTCTTTTAACAGGTTGTCACTGCTGTCCCCCCAGTGTAGCTAACTGGGTTATCAAAGGCCAGCCATGTTTATCACTGCCTATGGTGAGAGGCATGTAAAAGTATCTCTTGCTTTCGTCAAGAGTAGGCTGCATTGCCGTCAGCGTGTTTCTGCCCTGCGATGGCCTGGCGAGCTGTCCAGGGTGTACTCTGCCCTCGCCCAGAGTTGGCTGAGATGGGCGCCAGGATAAAGCGGTTCAAAAAATGAATGAAGGTTAACCAGGAGTGGGGATTGAACCAACACTGACATTGGTTTTGTGGCCAACACTTTAACCACTTGGCCATCCTGGTACCCGTGAGAACTGCCAGTAGTCTTTTAAGTCACTTTAATGCCTTAAGCACCGTGTACAGCATTGTTACTCTTGGGAGTCTTTCAAACTTTAGTTGTCAGAAGTCGTTTACAGAATCACTACAATGGGAAGTTCTCTGAAAGCTTCCCTCGTAGAATGATTGTTTGAATTTGCTTAATGGCTTCCAATATCATGATGGATAACAGAAACTATGTGGTACAGTAAATCCCAAATGTCAAAATAATAATGTTATGTTATGACATTTTTAGAAATACACAATGGACAAAATCATGGAGAAGAACATTTACCTGTGGTTCTGTAATAATGCAAATGTAGTAGGATGAGTTTCGGTTCCTGCTAATTGTTAATTGGCAGGCAGCCGATAATGGCGTAAGTGCGTGTACTATAAAAAACGTCCAACAGTATGTTCCATCTCGATTGCCGTAGTCATCTATTTCTGGCTTCCTGTTTATTGGTTGCGACGGGAGATCTGTTTACTTATCGCTGCCTAGTTGTTATATGCGCACACCCTGGATGTTCATGGTATGTCACTATTTGTGAGGATTTTTCTTGCATCGTGTTATCGGGGTTTTGGTAGTAAACAACTGCTTTGGCTTCAGGTTGCTGTGTGTCATAGCTGCGCTGCTGCCCCATTGACCCTGTTTCTGTCAAACGCTGCGGAAGTGGTATGTAAAATTTCATGCGAGGGTTGTTTGGTTTAACTGTTGCATTTTGTTTAAATATTGTGCTGTTTTATAGGAATTCATATTGCTCTTTATCATCGTTGCCTTGAGTGGGGATACTGCTGTTTTGCTTTATCTTAGTTCTTACTTTATCTGTCCAACTGTTGCTACCGCCACTCCAGTTCCGCTACGGGGTTTGCCGTGGTTGCTTGGGTTTGGTGGGGTGATTAGTAACTGCTACGCTTATGTGTGCTTAACCTGATAGGTAAACTCTTCCTTTTTTTAATATTGTTTTCGTGTATGTATGGGTGTTAGTGATCAACCACTCTTATTATGAATTATTTTCAAGATCTTACTTAAGGTATGAAATTAAAATGAACAAGCTACAGTAAAAGGTGCAGGGCAGAATGTTTAGCGTATTCTTTTTATGTTGTATACTTTGTACTAATACATTTTATTTCTTCTTTTAGCATAAAGATGAGCTTTGAAGACAGCCGTTCTATGACAGAAAATTCTAGCTATAGTTATGATTATAATGATAATGATAGTGAACATGGTGAATGGTGCCACAAGATTGAAGTGATGATGTTTGGAGAAGTGGTCACCCCAGCTGTTTTTATTATGATCATGGTGTTCAGCTGTGTAGGCAACGCTTTGGTCCTGTGGGTGCTAATTAAATATGAAAATCTCCAATCCCTGACCAATGCGTTCCTCTTGAACTTGGCCATCGCGGACCTGATCTTCACCTTTAGCCTGCCCTTCTGGGCCTTGGACCTCATCTTGGGTTGGATATTTGGAGAAATTCTCTGCAAATCAGTGAGCTTCATCTTCTACCTGGGCTTCTACAGCAGTCTCTTGTTTCTCACGGTTATGACTGGGCATCACTATATTGCTGTGGTGCACCCACTGTCTACACTCTTGAACAGCACCTCATGCTGTTCCATTGGGATTTCTGTACTTATCTGGGTCCTGAGCTGCTGTGCTGCAGTCCCTAATGTCATCTTCAGCTCTGTCTTCGAGCCACAAGATGAAAAAAGCAGATATCACTGCAGTTATAACAACATTACTTGGAGGCTATTTGGTATTTACCAGCAAAACTTCTTCTTCCTCACTGCCTTTTTCACCATTGCTTTCTGCTACATCCGAATCCTCTGCTGCCTGCTCAGACCCACGGCACACACCCGACCCAAGACCTTCAAGCTGGTCCTCTGCACTGTGATGACCTTTTATTTAGGCTGGGCACCATATAATGTAACCATGTTCCTCGATTCTCTGATTGCATGGGACGTCTCACTATTCATTGAGTGCCATGTGAGCACCAGGGTGGATTATGTTTTCCAAATCTCCCGACTGGTGGCGTTCTCTCACTGCTGCCTGAATCCAATATTTCATGTTGTTCTGTGGGTCAAGTTCAGAGCTCACCTAAAGAAGGCATGGAGGATTTTGTGCAACAAAGATCAACTTCAAAGCCAGCTGATGACCTCCACTGAGGAGGAGATTAGCACACACTAGCCAGTTAGCCTAATGTGCATCTTTGGACTGTGGGAGGAAACCAGAGTCCCCAGAGGAAACTCATGTAAGCACAGGGAGAACATGCAAACTCCACAGAGAGTCAAACCCAGGCCTGTCTTGCTGTGAGGCAGACGTGCTAACCGATATGCCACCGTGCCACCCCCGATACCTGCCTGAAATGCTAAATAAAAACCCCTAACACAAAATGTGACTTTTCTTTCTTTCTTCTTCTTTTGTAGTGGTGGCCATTGTTTACTATTGGAGTGCTTATGGGAGTATAGTGTTTTTTACAGAAGCATTTTAGAACTAGTTGTTAAAAGTTGTTACTTTTGTGCGAAATATCTTCTGATATAAATGATGCTTGTTGCAGGAATACTTCTCTTTGTTACCTTTATTTCTTTAAACAATAAAAAAAAAAATTCTACACTTTAAACCCTGTCTCTGATTACTTGGTCTCAATGAAGCTGTCTGTTTTCTCTGTCTATTTTCTTTCTATGGCCATTACAATCTGGGAAGGAAAAAGTGCACTTTTTTAAGGGCCCAGCATGTTCCAAAGTCAGATCAGCATATGTTATTTTACCTCTCATTAAAAAACAAGAAGAAAACCTTTGCCAAGCCAGAAAAAAAGTACAGAAAGAGCACAACACTTCCCACTAGGCGTGCTGTAATACCACACTTCATGACTTTTCTCTATTTATTGGGGTGGGTGGGTGGGTAACCTCTGAACACCACTTAGGCTCAAAGCTTTTTCTAAGCAATGCTTAGAAAATTCTCTGGAAAATTATCAGTTCGGTTTTATTAGGAATTGACTGGTAATCTAAAATAATGCACCTATCAAGAGAGGGATTTGAACCCATGAGGACATTTGCCCATTGGTACTTTGGTCCAACACTTTAACCACTCAGCCATCCTAGGAGAGAAAGCCCATCAACTTTTGTAGGGAAGAAGAAAAGTCTGAACCAAAATACAAACACACATTGTTTAAGAATGTTTTGGCAATGCATAAATACGCATTATGTGATCAGTAGAGCCCATTTCTGGCTTCAGAGCTTGTGAAAGAATAAAGCTAAAGCACTCACCTTACAGTACCAGGAGTGGGGTTTGAACCCACGAGGACATTCATCCATTGGATCTTAAGCCCAACGCCTTAACCACTCGGCCATCCTGGTACAGGGCTGCACCTAGCTCAATAAAACTTATAGAAGTCTTTCAAGAGTTGGTCCTCACTTCCTACAGAACACGGTCCAGGGTCACAGTGATTCATGAGCTGCTGCTGAGAACTTCCTTTACTTTGTTTACCTGCAATTACGTAGTGTTACCATTTCAAACTTTCCAAATTAAGCATCAGGAGTGCGGTTCCAACCCATGGGGACATCGATCCATTAGATCTTAATCCAATGCCTTGACCACTCGGCCATCCTGGTACAGACCTGCAGCTGTAAACTCATAACAGTCTTTCAAGAGTCGGTCATCAGTTCCTACAGAACACAGGTAAGGGTCACAGTGATTCCCGAGCTGCTACTGAGGACTTCCTTCACAAAATGATTGTTACAATTTGCATAATTGTTTCAACAAAATTACATAAGGTTACCAATTCAAAATAGAGTAAAGAGCATGTGCCTTGAAACCACATGGACAGTCGTCCATTGGATCTTAAGTCCTACAACTTAACCACTGAGGCATCCAGGTGCAGAGGCGGCCTAGTGCACAGCCACCTGTGCTTCACTCATAGGTTTCTTTCAGTCAGTCATTAAGTAAGCACTCAAGACTTACAGGAAGGGGAGATTTCTGAAGTAATCTGGACCTGGGTACTGAGAATGGGCATCACTTACAGTTTGATTGATAGGCTCCATAAGAAATTGGACAATAACATCAGAATTTTGCCAAACAAATTACCAGGAGTGGGGTTCGAACCCACGAGGACATTTATCCATTGGATCTTAAGTCCAACGCCTTAACCACTCGGCCACCCTGGTACACGGAGGAAGCTATAAGCCTCATAGCTGTCTTTCAAGAGTTGGTCATCAGGTCCTACTGAACACAGGTCAGGATTACAGTGATTCATGAGCTGTTGCTGAGAACTTCCTTCACTAAACGATTAATAGAATTTGCATAACAGTTTTAAAGTAATTACATAAGGGTTCCACTTTGAAATTGAGTGCCAAGAGAGGAGCTTGAACCCACGTCTGCTGGATCTTAAGCTCAGCATCATACACACTCAGCCATCCTGGTACACGGCCAGTAGGCCTTCATCCATAGGTTTCTTTCAGTCCACCATTAAGTACTAAACACAACTCAGGCTCAGGATGATTCCTGAGGCTCGTGCATTTACAGTAGCATTATATTAGGAAGTAATCTGGAGCCTGGTACTGAGAATGGGCATCACTTACAGTTTGATTGATGGGCTCCATAAGAAATTAGACAATAACATCAGAATTCAGCCAAACAAATTACCAGGAGTGGGGTTCGAACCCACGAGGACATTTATCCATTGGAACTTAAGTCCAACACCTTAACCACTCGGCCACCCTGGTACACGGAGAATGCTATAAGACTCATAGCAGTCTTTCGAGAGATGGTCATCTCTCTGGTATGGAGCTTGGTACTGAGAATGGGCATCACTTACAGTTTGATTGGTGGGTTTCATGAGAAGCTGGACAATAACATCAGCCAAAAGGGCAAACAGGAGTGGGGTTTGAACTCACCAAGGTAGTCACTCATTGGATTCAATGCCCAACACCTTAACCACTCGGCCATCATAGCAAAGCCAGCACAGACGGCTCTTGCAAGATAATCTTATCAGTTTGAAAATGAAACTTACATATTTTACATATTACTGTAAGGAAAAATGATGTCTACAATCAACAAAGAATCAAATCAAAAACATGTAATCTTATTAGCAGTACAACATCTCTCTATTTTAATATTATTATCTATTTAACAAAAGGTTGTTTGTTACCTGGACCTGCTGTAGCTGTTGTAACTGTAACTGTCATTTTTTAAAAATCTGATTTTCTTTAACTGCTGTTTCATTTGCAACTTTTTCCCTGACCTTTATAAATGCGCTGTAAGCTGAAGTACATGATGGCAGTGGAGCTTCCAATTAGAGCACCATAGTCATAGAATATGGCGTGGGTGGTTGTCCCGTGTCTGTCTGGTGTCCACACATGCCCGCCAGAGGAACCCCAATAAGGCTGCTGCATTGCTGAGATGATGCTAATTGGCTGATACATATCACTGACTTGCATAATGATGGGCAGCCAGAAATAAAAAACAAACAAACAAACAACCCCCCCCCCTCCCCCAAGTTTAATTAGCAATAATGAAATCGAAACCTAAAAAACTAGAGTCTCATACACCACCGCTCAGACTCACACAGAATAAAAAACTCACAATCAATCTTGGGTAAAGGCAGACACACTTGCAGGTAAATAAATATTTGTGGAGTAAACATCGAAATTAGAAGCCTGACAGAACATGAACTCATTAAACGGATATTTAAACGACCAAGACAGGCGATACAAAGGAAAGCAGAAATCAGTTAGTGAAAGGAAAGGTGATGAAAAGCAAACCTAGACTCAGACACCTATCAACAGAGGCATGTATCAGTAACTCCCTTTTTGGCCAGGGCCTAAAAAATATATTTTTATATAATTAATATAATTTCATTAATGAGTTTGCTTTTTTTTTTTTTTTTGGCTTTAGTTTATCTTTCTTTTTCTTTTTTTTCCAGAAACAACTTTGACAGGTATTAAAAAACAACAACAACATACCCATACCCTTGCAGTGATACACTAATAAGCGCTGTCACGTCACAGCCAGAAAGTTTTGAGTTCTACCCTTGCAGCTGATCACGGTCAGAGTTTCCATGCTCTACCTGTGCTTATCTGGGTTTCCTCTGGGTACTCCGGTTTCCTTCTTCAGCCCAAAGACATGCATATTAGGTCATCTGGCTACTTTAAACTGCCTGTAGGTGCCAAAAGTTGTTTGTCTTTGTCTTTACTTTGATATAGATAAAGTGATCTGGCCAGTATGACCCCACCTCTTGCTCAAAGACAGCCAGGATTGGTTCCAGGTTCCCCAGTGACCCTGATTGGTATGCGGTATGGGTGATAAATGGATTGTCTGCACACTGAATCAGACTTGACTGAATCACACTGCCTGCTACAAAGCTTGTTTTCTAAACAATATAACTAAATGATATTAAATAAAGGTGATGTTATGTCTAAAGCCGGTGATGTTATGTCTCGCTCTTTTTTTCCTTAAATTATCCTAAATTACTTGTTTTCTCGGCTGGAACATTTATGTAGTACATTTGTACACTCTTTTATTATGCAAGACTTGGACAGATTTTGCCTGCTGCCCATCACAATAAAAAAAAGGGTTAAAAAATTCAAACAATATAATTGGTGAGTAGAATATCGGATGTTATAACTAATATTTGGTTTGCCAGAAATTCGAAGTAGCCCGTATAAAGTGGGTGCTACCAATCAATAACAATCAACAAGTTGTCACTAGACTGGTAAAAATATTCGTAATTGATAACTAGATGTCCCACATTCCGAAACATGCACAGTAGGCAAATTAGCTGTTCCAAATCACCCCAAGGTGTGAGTGTGACTGTGAGTGGTTGTGTGTGTGTTGGTCCTGCGATGGCCTGGCGAGCTATCCAGCACGTACCCCGCCCTCACCCAGAGTCTGTTGAGACTCCCGCGACCTTAACCTCCTTAGACCCCACTGTCCTCATACAAAGGCAATTGGGTATTATTCTTTTGCCAAACTTCTTTCTGCTTAAAGATGTTGATCAAGTTCAGTATTATCAGGTGTTAAGGAACAGAAGCGGTGAGGAGAAATGGCAAGACTCACAACATTATGGTTTGGGTCTTAGGAGGCTAATTAGGATTAGCTTAGAAAATGAATAAATGAATGAATGAATGAATGTCAAGCAGTTCTTGAGATATAGGCGTGTGTAGCTACAAAAATTTAAATAGGTAAATAAATACATAAATACAAAAAGTAATTTGGGTGGTAACATAAGGCACTTTTAGACTAAGTAGTTCTATGGAATGGATTGATTTGAGAGGAGATATCCCCTGAGGAACTCCCCCAAAAACTAAAACGTTTGCATTTGCACTGCCAGTGGGAACGCCAAAGCAACGTAAGCCAACCGATGCAACAACAATAACAAGACAATGGAGGACGCCATGATCGGAGCTGAATATTTGTTACTGCATTGAGGGTTTCTCCCTGTGCTTCCTTGGGTTTCCTCCTGGTACTCCGGTTTCCTCCCACAGTCCAAAGACATGCACAGATTAGATTAATTTGCTGTCCCTAGGTGTGGATGTGAGTGTGAATGGGTGTGTGTGTGTGTGTGTTGCCCTGCGATGGTCTGGTGAGCTATTCAGGGTGTAGGCCACTTTCACCCAGTGCTGGCTGAGATAGGCTTCAGCCTATAACATATAAGTGACTGTTTGGTGTGTTACTACAACAAAACAAAGATATAACTTTTTCTTCTAGCACAGAGTTTAATAAAATAAATAAAATGTTGATTATGACATTTAAAGGCCGCTATTGTAGAAAAAAAAAACAGTCATTTCTTAAAGGGTCACCACCTTTGTTTAGTATCTAGGCTACTGCACATCTTATGTTCCCAAGGTGCCAGAACTTATCTCGAGCTTGAACATATTCTATAAATAGTTAGGAAACAGTGTAGGAGGGAGGAGAGTGGATAAACCAACACACCACATCTGTTTCCTACTTTGTTGAAAGACATCCTCCTTCGCTGTCTCCGTTCCTCCCTGGCAAACGTGTTCTTCAGGTTTGCAGCCAGGAGCGAAGCAGCTGTTGTTTTCTACTCGACTGCGTCTCATCAGCCTTCTCTGGCCTCCGTACTCACTGTCCTCCATTCTTTCGGGCTACTTCTGTCTTTATTTACTAACTGTTTTCTTCTTTAAGCAAGTCTTCAGTAATCACATGGTAAATTAGCCTTGACTCTTATTATTATTTGTTTGAATTCTTGCAAGTTATTTGCTGTAGAAATACGAACACGGTCATATTTATCACACCGGAATGCATTGACGTGTGCTTGAGGTAAGGATGAGTAATACTCAGAAAAAAAAAGGGAAAGCATAGTGGCGTGGTAGCATAGTGGTTAGCACGTTCGCCTCACAGCAAGAAGGTCCTGGGTTTGATTACCAGGCTCTGGGCGTTTCTGTATGGAGTTTGCATGTTCTCCCTGTGCTTGCGTGGGTTTCCTCCAGAAACTCCAGTTTCCTCCTACAGTCCAAAAACATGCACAGTAGGCTGATTGGAAGTTCCAAATTGCCCCTAGGTGCAAGAGTGAGTGTGATTGGTTGTGTGTGTTGCTCTGCAATGGCCTGGCAAGATGTTCAGGATGTACCTCACCTTTGCCCAAAGTCGGTTGAGAAGGGCCTCATTCTCTTTGCAACCCTAGTAGAATTAATTGCATTAGTGGCATTTTCGCAAATTCCTTTTCCTATACTGACCATATCACCTCTCATATTATATTTTATATATATA
>JAQMYF010000008.1:7379843-7390753 GCA_030014195.1 Neosilurus mollespiculum
CCCGAGCTGGGAATCGAACCCAGGACCTTCTTGCTGTGAGGCGGACGTGCTAACCACTACGCCACCGTGCCGCCCATGACACCACACATGTTAGTAGCAAAGAAGATACTGGATCAGTTAGCAAAAAAATTTGACTGGTTTCTGATTCTATTTTCATGGAGCTGATAAGTTGATAGCATGAAGTTTTGTTGTTAATTCTGAGAAACGTTGGCATTAACTATATGAAGCTTTGGAGTTGATTGTGCAGATTTTTTTGACTGATTGTATGAAACTTTGTGTTTTCTCTGTTTAAAGCTTCAGAGTTGTATATGGGGCCTTGGAGTTGGTTATATGAAGTGATGGAATTGAGTGTATTAGGCTTTGGAATGAATTGTGCAAGGCTTTGGATTTCACTGCCAATAAAGTATGGGTATAGCCTTAAAGTTGTATATGAAGCTTTGGAGTTGACTGGGTATGACTTTACCCTGGGTTTACACTGGAGCGTGATGTCTGATATCTCAAAGATATGAGAGAATTTTGAGGAGCGTGGGGGGTCGTGGGACCGATGATCTTGAGGGAACTTGATGGATTCGTGATAATTGCACTTATCATGGCAAACTTTTTGACTGTCAGAAGTCAAAAAGTTGAATGTATATAGTGTTAGAGTTGAATATGAAGCGTTGGAGTTGACTTGGTATAGCTTTAAAGTTGTATATGAACCTTCACAGTTGTCTGTGTACAGCTTTGTAGTTGTATATGAAGCTTCCATTGTTGATTGGATATAGCCTTAGAGTTGTCTATCAAGCATTGGTGTTAAACCAATTAATTGAGTTGATTAATTGAGGCATTAGAGTAGCGTATTTAAACTTTGGAGTTGACTACATGTAGCTTTTGAGTTGGATAGGATGCTTTGGAGTTAATTGTGTGAATATTTGGATTTGATTCTGGAAAGCTTTGGAGATTATCTTGTGATTTTTATTTGAACCTAAATGACTTCCTATCCTGATGACATTGATTCCTTTCCGTAGTAATAACATATCAGTTTTATGAAAATAAATAGAAAATCATATCTATACAAACAGCTCAAATATCTACCCTTCTCCTCCCTCCTTCTGGGCACATCCAGGCCCTGGAGCTGTGACTCTGGAAGTTTCTCTGCTGTCCTCAGGCCCGATGCCAACCTGACCTCGCTCTGCCATGCAAATGAGTTCCTGGCTGCTAGTGTTGTGTCATCTCCTGGCTGTCACCTGCACCCTCCCCTCCCACGATGCACTGCTTCAACACTTCTTAGGCTCCTTAAAGCCATCTAATTAAAACACCAAATCCCCCCTTGCTTCCCTTCCTCCCTTTTCGCTCTCTCTCTCTCTCTTCTACATTCACCCCCATTCCACAGGAGAAATCATTATTAGGAGTTTAATGGGGAGATTTTCCCGGCCCCGGCCATCTGTGGCCCGCGCAGAGCTGGAAATTTTGGGAAGTGCCAACAATGTGACGAAAACAACCCATTTTTTCTCTCCCTCATGCCATTATGCAGCTGAAGGAGGTTCAAAAGCACTAAATCACCATTATGAGGCCAGAACATTTTTCACTTTTAATCACCCTGATTGATATTAACAGCCTATTTATTTTAGCGGATGCCTCCAAGGGAATCTGTTCTTGTTCCAGACCAAGAGTTTGCCCTGATAGCTTTTGATATGGTTTTGATTATGGATTGAATTCATTTATCAGTGTGTCCAGTTTTGTGTCAGAGATTGAGATTGGTTCAGAAGACACTGTGTGAATGTTGTGTATTTGACTGGACTGACATTAAACTCATTTATTCATTCATTCATTCATTTTCTGAGCCGCTTAATTCTAGTAAAGGTTGCATGGAGGCTGGTGCCCATCTAGCCAACTCCTGGAGAAGGCGGGATACACCCTGAACAGCTCGGCCTTTTGCAGGGCCAACACACATACAACTGTTTACACTCACTCTCACACCTAGGGGCGATTTGAAACAGTCAATCAGCCTCCTGTGCATGTTTTTGGACTGTGGGAGGAAAACCGGAGTACCCAGAGGAAACCCACACAAGCGTGGGGAGAACATGCAAACTCCACACATAAACACCTGAGCCTGGGAATCGAACCCATGACCAGAGGACTGGTGCTGTGTGATGGACGTGATAACCACTACACCACCACGCCACCCCTACTGTGTCACCGTGCCACCTTGCCACCTTACTATGATGCATGAATGCCTTAATAAATCCATATAATATTTATGTGAGTGATGTGCTGTTATAGTATCAACACCAGGGTGTTAACATTATATAATCAACACCAGGATGCTGCTATGTGTTATTGTTAACACTCAGAAATTGATTATTTTCCAGTAACAGGACATCCTGTTTGGTGTTTTATTCCAATTACACCACAAACCATTTTAATTAACCATTTTTTTATTAATTCAGGAGTGGGTGGCATGGGGGCACAGTGGTTAGCATGTCCGCCTCACAGCAAGAAGGTCCTTGGTTCACTTCCTGGGCTCGGGCATTTCTCCTGTGTGGAGTTTGCGTACTTTTGCGGGTTTCCCTGGGGTACTCCGGTTTCCACCCACAGTCCAAAATCATGCACAGTAGGCTAACTGGCAGCACCAAATTGCCCCTAGGTGTGAGAGTGAGTGTGAATGGTTGTGTGAGTGTTGGCCCCGTGATGGTCTGGCGAGCTGTCCAGGGTGTACCCTGCCTTCGCCCAAAGTCGGATGAGATGAATGAAATGAATGAATGAATAATTCAGGAATACGAATGAATAATTCTACTGTGTTGTAGAATAATAGCCATTAAAAAACACTTTATTTTGTCCTATATTACATAGTTTCCTTCTCACACCACACACTCCTACGCTAAAGTGAGCCATATGCTCTCATACACTTTCTGTTCTTCTAATGAGCGAGATAGAGAGACAGTCCATGCTTAACCTATGAACTATGGGAAAGGACCTGTGTATGCCTGCCAACCAGTCTCTCTAGGCTCTCTCCACACACACAGAGAGAGAGAGAGAGAGAGAGAGAGAGAGAGAGAGAGAGAGAGAGAGACGCCTCCTGTTAGGAGTGCAGCTGTCACACTGCCTCGGCAATGCAGATCTGAGGGAGTGAGAGGGGAAGTGTGGTGTGAAAGGCCTCCAGGTTCTTCAGTCAGGACTCCAGAGACACACCTGCTGAACACACACACACACACACACACACACATTCACACACACACATACACCTCGAGCAGGCAGGGCACACCTAGTCTTCACATCCTGTTCAAATGCATGGCATTGTGCCCAGAGTAGAGGATTAGACATCACTGATTCAATTCTCGACCTCCTTTACATCTTGCAAGCGCCACGCACCCGGACTGTCCTTATGAGCTCTCATTAAAACTTGAAAGTTGAACTTTTAGCACACTCGACTGATCTGCCAGAAGGTGCTCGAAGGTGGGGTCCAGTATGCACACAGTAGCATCTTGTCCTCCTCTAAAACAAGCAATTATTTAGGTTGGAGCACTGAAACATCACATTGTATTAAGCCGGAAGTCAAAATCTCCTAATGCCTGAGCTGAATTGCCGAATCGCAGAAATGTCATCAATATCAGCATTTGTTGTTTAGGTTTATGGGAGAAATTTAGTCTTTCCATATAAGCTCATTCCATCTGATCTCTCACGCTTACTCATTTGCCAAACTGCTAAATCCTATTAGGGTCGCAGGGAGGCTGGCACTTTTCTTACCCAACTCTGGGTGAAAGCAGGGTACACCCTGAACAGCTTGCCAGTCCACTGCTTTGCCAACACACACACAACCATTCACACTCACACTTACACCTAGGGGACAATTTCAAACAGCCAATTAGCCTAATGTGCATAATGTACTGTGAGAGGAAACCAGAGTACCCAGATGAAACCCATGCAAGTACAGGGAGAACATGCAAATTCTATACAGGAATGGCCACACCAAACCCGGAACTCGAGCCAGGAATCTTCTTGCTGTGAGGTGGAAGTGCTTACCGGTACACCACCGTGCCGCCTGATCTTCAGTCTGAAAATTTCTGGTATGTGGGAACATATGGTTAATGGTAGGCTGCATGCCACAGAATGGAGATTTAACCCTCAATATAGGATATATAGGATATAGGAAATATAGGATGAAATAAATAAATAAATATTATTTTGTCTTCCTCACAAACCCTGAGCTATTCAAGTCAACTAAAAACATATTATTTTATTTATTTATTTTAATTTTAACTTTTTTTTTCATTGTGGAAAACTTTGGAGATTATTTTGTGATTAAACTGTTTCGTTCAAGTGATTTAATTTGTTTTTGTTTTTTTTAATGAATGTGCACATTTTGAAATGCACTTTGACATGCTGTCCCCATATTACTCATAGAATTCCATATGAAATGTGTGTGATTTCACTTTTATCATCATTCAGTGCTGGAGAAAAATGAAAGAGGATACAACTGGTGTGTGTTTTAATGATATGAATAAACCACAAGATTAAACGAACTTAATGATTGGTACTAGTATTTTTTAATACACAGTAATATGAAAGAAAGTAGAAAAAATCTATCTTTCTATCTATCTATCAATCTGTCTGTCTATATATCTGTCTATCTATCTATCTGTCTATCTATCTATCTATCTATCTATCTATCTATCTATCTATCTATCTATCTATCTATCTATTTGATTAGTTGCTTATTTGTGTTTTGTTTGTTCTATTTATTTATGTTCATAATACACCCAATTTAAGGAAACTACTCGATAAATTTAATGCAATTAAGTCGTCAGAAAGGTTCAACAGTTAGCCACGCCCCTTTCCTTAACACTCACTTAAATTTGTAAGTTCTTATAGGCCTATAAAGGCGACTTATGACGATTCCTACCAATTAATAAAAACTGCTTATCAATAATCCTAATAATTATATTTTTTAATACTCTCTACATTGTTTTGATTATTGTTGTTATTATTATTATTATTATTATTATTATTATTATTGTTGTTGTTGTTGTTGTTGTTGTTGTTGTTGTTGTTGTGTTGTTGTTACCAACTTTAATTTTCACAAACTAGTAACCCAATTTGTAAACCTGTATTGAATTGCTTGAGGAGTGTAAGATAAAAAAAAAAAGATCTGTTAATATAGGTTCAAAAAATTGGGATTATGCCTTCTAAATTTCCCAGTTATGGCATCTTTCACATTCCCTAAAACATATTTAGACTGGATCGGTTTATCTATATAATATTCAGTTATTTATAGGTGGTTCTTGCACAGCTCGAGCTCTATTTTAAACACGATTCGATTAGAAATCAAAGACAGGGGATGTAATATAGTATAAGTCAAGCTGTTTAGAATGGCTGCATTTTAACTTCAGGAGCAAAATGATTAAGTTTAGTAGAGATTACTGACATTTTATCAGCCATCCAGTTAAATAATAACATCGTTGCTGTGAGAAAGAAAAGCTTTGATGTCGGTTAAATGTGATCCATTTTAATGTTTAGTTAATAAAATGAATATTAATCTTCTATACAATCTTGTGTGAATATGTATTTATTCTAATAGAATATTATGAACTCGGACACTGTTTAAGAAAAAAGATATGATCTATTATTTTTTTCTTAACACAGAACAACACAATGTCGCAATGGGTCCTTCTGGTTTGTTTTTTGTTTTTGTGTTTTAATGTCGTGCTATTTTAATTTCATTGTTTTACAGATGTTTCGGACTTGTATTTAAATTCAAGCAGAAACATCTGTGCGGCTACTCAAAATTAAAAACCAATAAATAAATTGATACAATAGATATTCATAAATGATTTCGCCATACATCCCAGATTTATTTTGAAGTTGATTTTAATTACAAAGAGGGTTTTTTTGTCCCCTTCGTGGATGTGTTACACTTGGATCATAATTCCTGTCCTCTGATTATTCAAACGAACAGAATCAGAATCACATTTACACACCACATGAAACATATTTGTTTTTGTTTTGTACATAAAATGAGACATTTGAAGTGTGAAGTTTTGCAGATTTGACTGTTCACCTACAATACAAACACTGAACACAGGGAACACACACACACACACACACACACACACACACACACTGCGTTTCTGAATCACTGGATTTACTCTGCATTTAGAAATACGCGGATCCTTTTTTCTTCTTCTTCTTCTTCTTCCTTTTTTTTGCATAGTTGCATGTTTCCCCCCCTTTTATTGCTTATATGCAGATTCTGGTGAATATGTTTATTCGAACAGACAGATATTGATATTATTTGTTTGTCAAATACCTAAAAAATAATAACTCGTGAAAAGAAACATTTTTCATGAGTTACTATAATTAATAATAATAGCAATGCAGGCATTGTACAGTATATAGTGTTCCTTAATAAATAGACAACAGCAAGAAAAAGAAGCAGTAGCAGTAGTAATAATAATAACAATAATAATAATACAAATAATAATAATAATAATAATAATAATAATATTATTATTATTAATAATAATAATAATAATAATAATATAAATAATAATAACAATTATTATGATGATGATGATGATAATAATAATAATAATAAGATAATATATCTCATGAAGCACTTTGTTCCTCTTAAGTGCCTCAAAGAAAATTGCTATAAAATGAATTACAAAGTTCAAATAAAAGTGTAAATAATTAAAAGGAAATTAAATAAATACGAGGGATTTAACAATAGGACATTTATTACTGTGTAATAAATAAGGTAGAACATTTAAGGTAGAACATTAGGTACAGCAAATAATAAACTATGCAGTAAAACCAGGCAATAAATAATAAATAATAAATATATTTAAGACACATCATCAGACACATTATAAGGAAAATGAACTATTTTGCGTCTCGTCGGTTAGTGCCCTCAGCTCTGCTCTTTAATTGTGGTATACCGGGTTTAATTGTTCCTGGGTTTGGAAGGGCTGATTGCGCATGCGCAGCTCGTTAGGAAAGTGGTTGTCAGGGGACGCGGTGTAAGATGAAGGCCGGTTGATGGAAGCGCGTCCTGGTGCGCCGCAGCATGTCGCACCGTAGCGGCAGCTCGCGGTGCACTCGGCCTGCTCGTCGGGTTTCTGAAACGAGAACACGCCGTTATAGTTCATCGGCGGGCTGAGCTGGCTGTCCGGAGACGCACTGTTGTAATACGAGTCATACATGTTGCAGTAGGAGAAAGGCCGGAAGTGTTTGGAGGCGTCTGCGCGGCTGGTTTCTGCATTTGCGTACGGGTACGGGGTGTCGCACGGAGGTGAAACGTCACCGGGACTGGCGAGGAAGCGGCCCGCGTTGAGCTGCAGGCACCCCGCTACTAAGTTGGTGGTGGGTTGAGATAAACCTTTGCACAGGGTTCGCGCAAACGCCACAAGGTCAGGCCGTGTGCCAGCGCTGAGCGTCTCTGATAAGGCCCGGATGTAGTTCTTGGCCAGACGCAGGGTTTCTATCTTGGAGAGCTTCTGTGCACTGGAGTAGCATGGCACGACCTTGCGCAGACTCTCCAGTGCGCTATTCAAACCATGCATTCGACTGCGCTCGCGTGCATTTGCCTCCTGGCGCCGCACCCGGGCCCTGTCCGAGCACGTGGCACCTGACTGGCGTCTTCTTGGAGTGCGCCTCTTGCTTAGGCCGCTCTCGTCCTGCTCTTCATCTTGGTCTTCGTCTCTCTCTTCTTCGTCTCGATCGGAGCGTTCGTCGCGTAGATCTAAATTGTCAAACCGTTGTCGGCGATGATCGTGCCGCTCTGATCTCAGACTGTCATGGACGCTTGAACGTGGGAAGCTTGCTCCGAACTGAGGCTCACGCATTGCGTCTGGCTCATCTGGTGGTGCGGTCAACATTGTCCCTGCAGACAAGGACAAAATGAATAGAACCCACTGTTAGTAGGAGTTTCAGGCCCCTCTGACACTTTACAACACTGGAGCAGTTCCATTGTGTCTTCTTGGGAATCTTGTATATTAAGAATCCTTGGAAAGCCATATCGGCTTTTCAAACAGGGGTTTGAGACCAGAGTGCTCGGAAATCAAATGTTGATTGCTAATTTTTGTTTTCTTTTTTTTTTCTCGGAGGTATATTTTAGAATGAAAGCTTCATTACAACCTCATTTAATTCAGAATTAACTATACAATAGGACTAAAAATAGCAAAAATGATTCTAACACATATATAATGAGCATAATGAGTTAATTTATCATTGGAGGTGTTAATTCGGTCGAATTTAAGAAAATGATGATACCTCACACTCTCTCATAATTAGTTTAAAATGTTAAAGATTTTACGGAGCAACAACAACAACAGAAAAATATATTTTGTTGTTTTGGCTCCCTTTTATTGTTTTTGGAGGGTTTTTTATTTTTTCAAAATAAAACCTTATACCTAATATCCTGTATGGTGCAGAATGAAAGTAAGGTTCTTTGTTGTACCAACAATTTTTATATTTTGTAATATTTTTTAATCTTAAAACACTTTTTGTTCTTGTGTATTTAGTATACTGTGAATTTGACTTAGTGTTAAAATTAATTTCCTGAAGGTCCTTTTACATCAATGGTGCTACTGGGAATCAAAATATAGGCTTCCTTATCATAACCTTAAATTTCTTTGGATACTATAAGAGTTAGATCAGCCCTGGGACTTCAGCTGTGCAGACATCCTCAATAGAACCTTAAGGTTGTGTCCTTATCTATATCTGAAATGGTATTTAGATAAGACAGCAAAATCCCTAGAGCTGAATTAACAGATACAAAATTAGCCCAGATGGATGCAGTGGAACTGTAAGCGTTAAGACAATATGTGTAATAATAATAAAAATAATAATAATAAAGCGATCGGGGCATTCAAATATTAGGAAAATAATTTAAAATTTGCTTACCTGCTTTTTCCTATTAATATTTAGCGTGCATGTTCCAAAATTCCACTCAGTCTCAGCACCATGCGCCTTCCATGTGTCTGCTGTGAGCCACTTAGAATTCCTTTAATCTCGTTTTCACCCTCCTCTCACTCTCTTTCTCTCTCTCTCCCTCTCTGTGAGAAAAGTGACACCCGTGCCAACTGCCAGCGCGAGTACCAGTGCCATCTGCCACTGACGTCTCGCGGCGGAGCTGGTCACGTGGCGCGTTCTCGTGGGACTTCTATCCTGTACCAATCATCTGGCGCACCCGCTAATGGGCACCGTGAGGCTTTCATTTACCTACCGTCAAAAAATTCAAGGCAGATTCCAACATTGTCATGCTGTTCAGGAGGTACCATGAGCCTCTTTATTTATTTTATTTATTTATTTATTTATTTTTGAGGTGGCGTTTGTTTCTATTCGGAAAGCTGTGCAGACTCTCCAAAAATGATGTGCTCACTACCTGTCTTTGTCACATGCAAGAGAACCACCTCGACTGAGGTAATAGCCTACTAATCTCAGTGCTCGTCACCTGTCACAAGTGATCAGTCCCATCTCAGGAGATTGTCAGGCTGGAGAGAGATACACACACACACTGGGAGACAAGACGCAGCTCCTGTACTGTATAGGATTTATAGACTAATAGAGACACAATAACTATTCTATCTGATCAGACAGAAGTGATATTGATTAGCAGAACCCAGCTGTTGTCCTCTTTGACCAGAGTTCAGAACAGTCTGGTGTAAGTGAGGAGTTAAATTACGCGTGAGAGTACACAAACAGCAAACTGCACTCAAGTTTGAACCAGATTTATGAATATTTAGGGATCCGAGCATCATCTTAAAATCCCTATTGTTTTATTATTATTATTATTATTATTATTATTATTATTAATATTTTTATGCCCCGACTTTCCAAAAAAAAAAAAAACCCTCTAAGTGACATTGTCACAGTTTTCAACCCTTCTCTGGATCATCTCCTCTTCACTCATCACTCATCTTCATCATCACTCCTTTTACTCTATATCACTTCCCTTTATCACCACTTGTACCCTTCTTCATCTTCCTCTTCAACACTCCACTTCTTCATCACTCCTCTTCATCATCACTCATCTTAATCATCACTTATCATCATCATCACTCCTTTTACTCTACATCACTTCCCTTTATCACCACTCGTGCTCTACGTTCTTCATCTTCCTCTTCAACACTCCTCATCATCAGTCATCTTAATCATCACTTAGCTTCATCACCCATCTTAATCATCATTCCTCATCATCACTCGTACTCTACATTCATCATCTTCCTCTTCATCACTCCTCTTCATCATCACTCATCTTAATCATCACTCCTCATCATCATCACTCATCTTAATCATCACTTCTCTTCATCATCACTCATACTCTACTTTCATCATCTTTCTCTTCATCACTCCTCCTCATCATCACTCGTACTCTACATTCATCGTCTTCCTCTTCATCACTCCTCATCATCACTCGTACTCTACATTCATCGCCTTCCTCTTCATCACTCCTCCTCATCATCACTCATACTCTACATTCATCGTCTTCCTCTTCAACACTCCTCATCATCACTCGTACTCTACATTCATCGTCTTCCTCTTTATCACTCCTCTTCATCATCACTCATCTTAATCATCACTCCTCATCATCACTCGTACTCTACATTTATCGTCTTCCTCTATATCACTCCTCATCATCATCACTCGTACTCTACATTCATCGTCTTCCTCTTCAACACTCCTCATCATCATCACTCGTACTCTACATTCATCGTCTTCCTCTTCATAACTCCTCCTCATCATCACTCGTACTCTACATTCATCGTCTTCCTCTTCAACACTCCTCCTCATCATCACTCGTACTCTACATTCATCGCCTTCCTCTTCATAACTCCTCCTCATCATCACTCATACTCTACATTCATCGTCTTCCTCTTCAACACTCCTCATCATCATCACTCGTACTCTACATTCATCGTCTTCCTCTT
>JAQMYF010000008.1:7390978-7400978 GCA_030014195.1 Neosilurus mollespiculum
ACATTCATCGTCTTCCTCTTCATCACTCCTCTTCATCATCACTCATCTTAATCATCACTCCTCTTCATCATCACTCATACTCTACATTCATCGTCTTCCTCTTCATCACTCCTCTTCATCATCACTCGTACTCTACATTCATCTTCCTCTTCATCACTCCTCTTCATCATCACTCATCTTATTCATCACTCCTCCTCATCATCACTCGTACTCTACATTCATCATCTTCCTCTTCATCACTCCTACTCATCATCACTCATCTTAATCATCACTCCTCTTCATCATCACTCATACTCTACATTCATCATCTTCCTCTTCAACACTCCTCTTCATCACTCCTCTTTATCATCACTCCTCTTCATCATCACTCATGTTAATCATCACTCCTCCTTATCACTTGTACTCTACATTCATCATCTTCCTCTTCATCACTCCTCATCACTCGTACTCTACATTCATCTTCTTCCTCTTCAACACTCCTCATCATCATCACTCATCTTAATCATCACTCCTCTTCATCATCACTCCTCTTTATCACCACACGTACTCTATATTCATCCTCTTCCTCTTCGTCACTCTTCATCTTCATCACTAATCTTTATTACTCCTCTTACTCTACATCACGCCCCTTTATCATAATCATACTACATTCATCTTCCTCTAACTTTTTGTCACTCCTTTTCATCTTCATCACTCATTTTCATTATCTTTCCTCTTACTTTATATCACTCCTTTATCAATACTCGTACTTTTCATTCATCCCCTTCATCTGTATCACTCCTCTTCCTCTCTCCTCTTCATCTTTATCACTCCTCTTCCTGAACACTTGTACCCTACATTCATCATCTTCGTCTTCAACACTCCTCTTCATCATACTGCTTCATCACAGCTCATACTTTTCATTCATCATCATCATCTTCGTAATCACTGCTCTTACTCCATCACTATTCATACGGTTCATTAGTTACTTTGCTTGGAACCCAGCAATCGCTCTTTCCGCCGATATTTGATGACCCTTTACAGTTTTTATAGGTATGAGCTGTTATTCTGGTCCTGATGTTATTGTGGGCTGTCGGAAGAGTACTTTCTTCTCGCTGTCTCTACCCTACTCGTCTGCAGCTATAGTTGTGAATCTTTTAATAGGGATATTTTTGAAATGTTACACCTTGTCATATCTCCCCATTTGGAGCTTTCAGCAGAGATGTAAGATCCTACCTTACAAGCGGTTTTACAAAAATGTTAGTAAAAAAAGGAAAAAGAATTAAAAATAAGTCATACATGCAATATCCATAACAATTCTACTGCCCAGTAATCTAGCACACAAAACATCTCATCTATATAAATATTCATAAACAGTTAAGGGCATAACGTGTCTTAATCCAGGAATTGAATACTCAATTCTGATTGGTCATTCGTTTACACAGTCTGTTATTTCCTTACACCCCGTTGTTAAGAAGACAGACCGTTGCTATGGAGTGCATCATTAGTAGAAGCAGTAAAATAATTTTAAAATCAATAAAATAATAAAAAAAAGTGTCAATGCTCTATAACATTGTTTATTCATTCATTTTCTGACCCGTGTCATCCGACTAGTGTGATGGAGACTGCATGTCTCTGGGCTGTGGGAGGAAACCAAAGTACGAGGAGCAATCTGAACACAGAAACGCCCTTTGCAGACCACGGGGCTTTATCTCAGGACCTTCTTTCTGTGGTGATGACTTCTTTCAGTGAAAGATGACCTGATTATTTTTAAAAAACGAAAGTAACAGTGGGTTAAGTAAGGTTAGTACATTAAAGCTGGCTAGCTAACCAGCTACATAACTAGCTAACGTGTTTTATTTTGTTTTGCTTTTCTCTTTGAGAGGAAGAAGTCAGTTTAAGGTCAGTTTTACTACAGTCTTTATCACCCTTTGGAAAAAAAAATAAAAAAATAAAAAAAACAAGCTTTAGAGCTTTTCCAGAGCAACTTTAATAACATTTGCTGAGGGGAAAACTACTTTACTAGCTAATCTAACTATATGTAAAAATAAAAGTTTACCAATACCTGTATGTATGCAATATAATATAATAATACAGTGTGTATATATATATATATATATATTTCCAGTTTGATGGTGAAAAGGGTTCACATCTGTCAAATGTCTCTCAAAAACCTATCGTATGCTGTTTTTACCTCAGGATAAGCCCTACTTAGCTTAGCTAGCAAGGGATTTTTAATGGAGCTAAATATCATTCCACTGCCATGGAATTTCAGTAAATCATGTTTCAAAGGAGTAGAAAGCTATAACTAATATATTATGTGAAGACTAAAGGATAATAGAATAATTATTTCTGTATGAAGAAGAAAACAAACGTGAATTCTCAAGCTAGTTAGTTTGCTAGCTAGCTAATAAAGCTTCTAAAGTACTAGCCTTATCACTGTTTACATCGACTCTGTTAAAGGCTGACTCTTCTTTCTTTTTTATTTATTTATTTATTTATTTTAACCTCAGATGAACCCCTAATTCATTAAAATATATCAGTAGTTATTAAATGTGGTGGTGAAAGTAAGTTTTTAATCTATAAAATGTATCTTTAAATATGTTGAATGAACTCGTTTAAGGTTCTTGTATTAATTTAGTGTTTTGTTTTTGTTAGTTACACTTAGAAGCTATTATATTCTATTGTACTCTGAATCCGAAGGGTAGTGCAGTCCATAATCCACTCAAAGACATTCGCACACACCTCACACTTCCTCACACACACTTTCCACCTGCCCCCCTCCTCCCACCCAAAAAAATGCCTCAGCTGGCATCCCGCATGTTCCGGTCCACTACACACACCGGCATCTGATGAGTCCGACTCTGAGTTTCAGACTAATCAGTCTGCTGCGCTAATTGCAAATGCAAATATGCAAATTTATATAATTAATTACTCCACTAATTAGTTCTCCGTTCTTTTCAGGTAATAAATCATTGTGTGGTTGAAAGAGAGAGCGAGCATGAGAGGGGCAGGGCACCAGATCCACACACAAAAGATTCAAAGTTTTCAACGCCCTCCGAGTGTTGGCGTGAGGTTATCATCACTGGTGTCAAATCAAAACATAATTGTGCGCAAAGCGAAGACATTTTTTAAAGGTGATCATTTGACAGTAAAAAGTGAACCTCTGTTGTACTGGACAATTTGGATGCATAAAGAAAAACACTTTAGTGCTAATTTGTCCCACCATGCACCATGGAACAGGAGAGGAGGGGCCTGTTAATAGTCACTCAGGAAACCATTGGCGACTTCTGTCGAAAAATGCCTCGGGTGGTGGGGGCGCCATGTTGGGTATTGCACCATGGGTACATTGGAGCCGGTACTGCTTATATCGGGAGCCGGGGCATTCGCACTCCAGCATCCACACTCACACCTGGAGCAATTTGAAAGAGCCAGTTTGCCTAATGTGCATGTCTTTGGACTGTTGGAGGAAAACTGGAGTACCTGGAGGAAATGCAATATTAAGAGCATGCAAACTCCACGGAGACATGCCTTCATCCAGCCTGGGACTCAAACCCAGGACCTTATTGCTGTGAGGTGGACATGCAAAGGACTACAACACCATGCTGCCCTCTCTTCAAGTCAATAGCATTTAATTCCAATTCAGTTTGATTTGTATGGTTCCTCTAACATCAGAAATTGGTAGAGAGCAACTGCAAGCAATGTAGATGTAGATTTAGAGCCTTAATGGACAAACCAGAGGGGACAGTGTTGAGAAAACTCCCCAATAGGCCATAAGGAACTCAAAAAAGAAACCCATCCTTTTACAGAATATGGATTCATTAAAGTTGATAGTTTGAGCATATTCACAAGTACCAGCCAGTTACATTTCTACATTATAAACTGTTTATAGGGATGGTTATATATACAAGTGTATCTGTAGTTTTCTCTTCCGGAGCTCTGTTGGTGATGAAAGCTCTCTTTGCTTAAATTGCCACATTATCAGGTTTAAAAGACAGCGTGAGGAGCTGAACCGCATCAACTCGCCGAAGGGAGAAGAGCACAGGTGTGAGGGTTTGTAGGGGCTCGGAATGCTCATCCACTTGTCAAATGTAAGGTCTCACAATGACATACCCCCTTCCCCTCAAACACACACACACACACACACACACACACACACACACATTTAAAGTTGTTGAATCAGCTTTCATGTATATAATGTATATCTGTGGTGTGTGTGTGTGTGTGTGTGTGTGTTTGTTTGTTTGTTTGTTTGTTTGTTTATTTATTTATTTATAAAGGAATGCTATGAACTCCAGATTTGGGTACGTGCAGGGGGTGCGACGGGAACACTGATCCTTTATCCGCCATCTGAGTGGTATAGTGTAGGCAAAGCTGGTGTTGGTAACTATATGTTGGTAACTATATTAACCTAGTGCGTTTGGTTGTGATATATATATATATATATATATTGATGTACATAGGCTATTTAGTAGCGAAGGCTAGTACGTCTGGTCTGACCCCACAGAGGTGTTATGGTAGAAAGGTCAGAACACAGTGCACACAGACAAAACAGCCAAATCAGGTTGTGCTAATGCTATTGCTATGTAATCATGCCAGTGTAATGATTACCAGCTTCCCACAATGCCTTTGTATCTGCTAATAGTGGAACCAGTAACCACGACGCATGAATGATTTCTACCTAAAGAGAGAAATGAAGTGGTGCTAGTCCAGGTCTCCCATCTCCTGATCTGTACTTTGATGCTAACTAGCTGGAATGTTTTCAATGTCATGAGTGGGACATAACATTAATATTACATTGAATGACACTGGAAAATGGTACATTAGCAAAGATGCTCATGCTTTTTTGTTTTTAGGAGCTAACAGTGATGTAATTTGGTTCATGGTTACCATATGATGCCGTTTCTGCATTAGCGATAGCACTGCAGCACATAGCTGTTAACTTGTAGTTTTAGTGTTCTCATGCTTGTGTGTGTGTTTGGACATCTTCACTGTGAGTGTGTGTATCATGTCCGTGTTTTTGTGTGTGTGTGTGTGTGTATATGTAGGGGTGATTGGGGAAGTCCTGTCCCGAGCGCCAGGTTCTACAGCTGTGCTGTTTTTACCAATTACCTCACCCAGATGCCCATATGCCACCACACTCGTACTGCACAGGTGGCTCCTCAGACAGAGGGAGAGCTATGTGGAGAAAATGACAATAGGCACCGTTCATACACACACTCAGTCACACATGTTTTCGAGACACAAGGGAGGCATATGAGTGGCATGCGGTCAAATTGACTTCATTTTGATTTAATAAAAATCTCCACCAGGAAAAGGAAGACACATTCTCGCGTCGTGTTCACGCCAAATCCCCGGCGGTGTATGTTTAATTCGATTAAAGATGATTATAGTAAAACAATGACCTCCTGATGATGACATGTTTCTTGAGTTGATTATTTTTATTTTTTTACTGAACATACATTCAGGGGAAATGAAACAGCGTGAGTGCACGTGACAATAGCTAAGCACACACAATCGACTACACAGATGGAGCTGATCAGTTATGCTAACGACAGTGAAGGATGAAATCATGAATAATTCAGGTGTGTGTGTGTGTGTGTGTGTGTGTGTGTGTGTGTGTGTGTGTGTTTTGTTTGTTTTTTTTTTTTTAAATAAGATAAACATGTAAACATGTTGGTGGTTGGATTTCATGGCAGAGGAAGTTCGATGAAGTGAATCCGCACATCCTGCTTCGGGCTAAATCACACACACAGAAAGAACGAAAGACATCAGTGAAGAAACAAAATAAATTATCACATGACCTGCAGACTGATTGTTTTTTACATTATATATAATATATATGATTATACATACATATTTGTGTTCTGTTTGGATGCAGTTTAGATTTATTTAATTTCTTTTCTTCCTTAATAGAAATTGGCTATTACTATTTTAGGCAAAACTTTCACCGCATGGCTGCTAATTCTCTCTCTCTCTCGCTCTCTCTCACTCTCTCTCTCTCTCTCTCTCTCTCTCTCCCTCTCTCTCTCTCTCTTTCTGCTAGACTGAAATTATTTTTTAGCTTCTTATTGTAAATATTTTATTTAAAGCAAATAAAATATAATTTTAAATAAAGTAATAATGATCTCATAATGAAATTAATATAAAAAAAATAAGGGGGTGGCACGGTGCTATACAGGTTTAGCATGTCCACCCTACAGGTTTGGGTTGCGTGCTTGGCGAGGGCATTTCTGTGCATGCGTGGGTTTCCTCTGGGTAGTCCAGTTTCCTGACAGTCCAAAGACATGCACATTGGCTGTTCCAAATTGCCCATAGGTGAGAATGTGAGTATGACAGAATTGTGTGGCCCTGCAATGGACTGGTGAGCTGTTCAGGATATACCCCACCTATACCCAGAGATGGTACCCTAGTAGGATTAAGTGGTTCTGCAAAAGTATTTAGTCATATAAAAAAATGAGCATGAACTTGAAGCAGTATTTAAAAAAGCTCTCTTCCTTAGGGAAAGGGTGAGCTTGAATAAAATTATTCCACCAATCTGCAAAATATTCGAAGCTAAGAAAATATCCGGCACTTGATAATACACCTTCCTACTGACACTCATTTTAACACCTTCCTCTGTACGCTATTGTTCTGAGAATTCAGCATATGGTCTGCTGGTGGGTCACACACTTCGTGCTAACAGCTCCTTTTTTGCAGAGCCAGCATTCACACTCTCGTCTGAAGACTGCAAGACGTGCGTTGGCTTCTCACATTCAGCCCTCATTGTGTTCAGCCAAGATGTGTTAAGAAGAAATTAAATAGAAGTCGGAGTAAACTGTACGGCGGCAGCCATGTTATGGTGTATGAATGCGAGCTAACTGAAAAAGGATATCCCACAGATTAGAGGCTCCCGCATCTCTGCAGATGTTGCACCTGAAACAGATATGAGATATTAGCTAGAAAATATGATGGTGCTGGCGGTTTGAGATGCACCCCCGGCCATGCCCCCTGCCAGTGCTGGCATCTGCGGATCTCGTGTTCTTCCCTGCGTGCGTGCGATGTATTAATTACTCTTATTGATGATGGGAGTCAGTGCCGAAAAGGCTCAAATAGACACACGAGATAAATTAGAGAACTTCATTGAAACTTAACCCTAATTTATAATGAAGCTATCTAATGTTATGCACACCAGTAGATTTTGTTCACAGTGGACTGATTTACTAAACTAATTCAATTCGCATTGTTCCAGAAGCTGGAATTTATATCTAGTAAGCGTGTAAACTACAACATGAGGCAAGGCCTGAAACATGAAATCTGTTCTGACAAAACTTCTTGATAACACTTGTGTAACTTTTCCTATCGTGTATCCTTGTTTGCAGAGCATTCATGTATAATACCTACACTGTTTAATACCAGGAGTAATCAGCAGTGTAAGCAGCTGGAGAAAGCAGCAAATTGGTTTCCTAAAACAATCGAACATAATTAAGAACAACACCTCATCCAGATCTTCATTAGGAACAAAAGATCAACCTTATAGACAGTAAACCGGATACAAGCCTGGTATCAGACCCTAATAAAATGGCTGCATGGTCCAAACAAGCTCAACCTTGCACAGCAAATACTCACCCACTTACTCATTTGCTGAACTGCTTAATCCCATTAGGGTCTCGAAGAGGCTGGAGTCTAACTCAGCTGACACTGGTTGAAGGCAGGGTACACCCTGAACAGCTCGCCAGACCATCACAGGACTAACACACAAACACACACCTGCATTTACACCTAGAGGCAATTTTAAACAGACAGTTAGCGTAATGTGCATGTTTTTGGACTGTGGGAGAAAACCGGAGTACATAGCGGAAACCCACGCAGGTATGGGGAGAATGTACAAACTCCATGCAGAAACGCTCTCTTCCAGCCCATGACTTGAACCCAGGACCTTCTTGCTGTGAGGTGGACATGCTAACCACTACATCACCGTGCTGCCACAGCGAACACTCCGCCTTCTGCTAAATTGTTAATATAAGAAAATAATTAGGAAAATGACAAAAGGTCAGCATACCAGAGACAAAAGATGTCATAGTGCATGTAATTTTTTAGCTCTCTCACGTCCTTAAAACTTTACAGATTTATTTATGAGAAGAAACTAGAACCTTAATCTGGTATATGAACAAGATCAGCCTCGACACATGGCCATGTGTTTAAAGTGTTTTATGGACATCAAAAAAGGATGAGGACCACAAACCCGACTAAGTCATGCACTAACTGCTGTCTTATCTAATGACATAGAAGGTAACCTGGTTATGACCTTCAAAATTTGCAAAGGAATGACAGCATTTCCGCCCTCTTACCACACTGGAGAAACGCAACAAGCCTTCTACAACTCACTGCCTGAAGAAATGAAATATGTACATGCACTTTCCACACGCTAATATTTTGTTATACTGTCTGATTACAGCGCAAAACTACCATGACACTGTTGCTTCAGTTGGTCAGATTGAGGCTCAGCAACCTTATATAATGCTGACAATCTAAATGTACTGAATGTCCAGGTTATCCCATCAATGGACTTGTTCTTTCCTGATGGCACGGATATACAATTTGGGGTCAAAGAGTGAAAGAGTGGTTTGGGGTGCTTGAGGAATAATTCTCACACATGAACTGGAGCCCAGAGTCCTGACCATAACCCATGTGAAAGGATTTGAGATTTGCAGGAGAAGACTTTGTGAAGTGGCTCGATTTTCCAATCATCAATTCAAGATATCAGCGAAAAATTGACATAACTCTGGATGGAAATAAATGCTGCTCAAGTCTTTCCAAAGAATGCCATGGTAATAACAAGGTGAAGTCAAGAATAAAGCTGGTCCAACACAAATATTAGAGCACACAACTTTCTTTTGTCTGGGCTGTGTATAACACAATAAACGTAGAAATCTTTATTGGCAGATGCCAAGTTCCATGACAGGACCTAATGAGCCAGGTCATTTGCATGACTCATTTTTGCTTCAGCCAGGTCAGTTGTCTTTCACCCTTGTAGTCAAAAGGGTGTCATACAGGACATTAGCCAGAGCCAAGATTCCCATAGTACTGCCAGCATGGTGGAGAAGGCTGAGCATATGGAAGGCTCACTCTTGGAGATGAGGGGAAGAGGAAAGGGACCCAGTACTCTCCTGGCAAGAGTAATAGATCCCTTGGAGAAAATCCCAAGCAGCACAAATGGTCACTGTAGAGGGATGGCTTGTCCTTGCATTAGTTGACTTAAGCAGTGTTGTGATGCTAGCCAAATCCATCATCCCTTTGGTGCCAGGTCTAAACCTCCTGGTGACATGGTGCATGGTCATATTCAAAAAGTTCCCAAGAACTGCTGCTTGCCAGTGATGTCCTGTACCTCAAGTCTGAACAGAGCGTTCAGAGATCGTTACTCCTGGCTGAGAAGGATGGAGAAGAAGAGGTCAACCTTGAAGGCTAGCCAGTTGATACAAATCCTCAAACAGAATGCCAGCAGTTAACTGAAACGCTACTCCAGACTGGCCTGAGTTAGGATACTCTAGTCGCATCCTCTTTTTAGAGGGCTGGGGGTCATCAAAAAATGATTTTGATCAAATAGACCTCTTTCACACAAGCCTGGGAGACCATGACCCCGTGATTGTAAGGACTCTCTAGGTAGGACAAGTGTGCAGTAGGAAGTCTTTCTGAAAATGTTACATTCTGCTACATTACATAAGGCCCGGTTGCTTTCTTGCATTTGGGTTATGCACATTTGAAAGAAGTATTTTTTTGCATTACTTTCTCCAACTAGATTGTAGACTCTTGTGCAAACTGTGGTATGCTAATTATTTATTATTGGAATATGTCAATCAGAACCCTTGATAGAGCACTCTTAATCTCCAAAGCACCCTTATCTTTGAAATGATACGTGCCAACGGAGCTTATATATGAAGACGGCCAGCATATAATCTCTATTTATAGTTGAACTGTATATGTAGTTTACGTACTGACGGCAGTAAGGCAGTCTCAAACCACATGGCTCTTGGGTTATGGA
>JAQMYF010000008.1:7452806-7468749 GCA_030014195.1 Neosilurus mollespiculum
TTTTATAACCCAGTTAGCTGCACTGGGGGGGGGGATATATATATATATATATATATATATATATGTATGTGTGTGTGTGTGTGTGTGTGTGTGTGTGTGCGTGTGTGTGTGGTTGTTACAGAGATACTGCCCTGATTACAAGCACAGCTGCTGAGAATAGGGACAGAGGGGGATTGAAGGGGTGGCGGGGTCAGGTGGAGGGGGGTGAGAATGTCCTCGCTGTTGGTTCCCATGGCAAAATAAAGAAATTAAATCATTGGTGGGATTCGAGTTATATTTTGAGTGAACTATGTACTCTGGAACCCTTTCACTTGATCTGATGCTTTCTTCTTTGTAAAAGCTGTCAAGTCAGTGGAGGCTGTCAGTTGCCAAGGAATCAAGGTCAACGTCTTGGAGCTTTTTTCGCCCACTTATAACTGAATTCAGCCTTTACTCTCTAAATGATACATATTTTTAACTTGCAATGCTGCTGACGCTCGAAATAACAAGTTTTTATTAAGATCTTCTTTAAGATTCATCTGTCATAACTGATACAGTCACACTGAGAAGAATAATACAGTTATTTTAGTTCAAATTTTGTAACACAAAACAAATGAAGGGCGGCATGATGGCCTGGTGGCATAGTGGTTAGCATGTCCGCCTAACGATATGGAATTAATGAACGATTCAGTTTTACAATCCAATAATGAAAACTACTATATACCTACTCAGCCGGCTGTGGGCGAGAGAGTACACACTCTGAACAGTGCCCCAGTTCATTCATATTCCCGCGCAGATCTAGGGGCAATTTAGAACAGCCAGTTAGCCTAATATGCATGTCTTTGAACTGTGGGAGGAAACCAAGAACACCTGAAGGAAACCCACACAAGCACGGGAGGAAAATCCGCACAGAAACACTCTCGCCAAGCCTGCTTACCATTACTCATTTGTGTTGACCTACTAACCATTACTCCATTGTGCTGCCCAAAAAAAATGTGAAACTGAAACCCAAAAATAGAGGCTCCTACACCACCACTCATATTTGTCCAGAATAAAAAAAACACAGTAGAGCAAAACACCACCAAACAATAATGGGAACACGGAACATGAACTCGTTAAACAGATAATTAAACTGACAAGTCGGGTCATCCAAGTGAAAATCAGTGAGTAAAAGGCAGTGAAATGAAAACTCACTGTTAACCTTTTACCTCAAAACATAGTTGAGAAATGCAGGGGAGATTAATTTAATTATTTATTTTTTCCAGGGCTAAAATTGATTCCGCCCTTAAAGAAGCCGTGCAACTCTTAGAACACCAGCTTCAGACGCCTATCAGTAGAGATATCTATCAGGTGCTCCGCCTTTAGACAATGCCTAAATCTATATATTACATTTTTTATACCACCAATAAATCTCCCAATGTCTTTTTGTAATGTTACTGGTACAAGACACATATAGTACAATTTCTTCCCCAGTCATTCTGATGCTTTTTTACTTCGAGAGGGAACTGTTGTAGATGATTTATCATTCTGAGCACCCAGAGACTAAAATGGAATCCTCCTGTCCCGTATATGTCAGAATGAGTGTAATCGATGCCCAAGGCTAACTAAATGTGGGCTTCTTACAAAGAATACAGAGAAAGATGAATCCCAAACAACTCCTCCATGTTCAGACTGCCACCTGATCTACTGTCAGACAATGAACATGTCACGCCTGCGGTCCTAACACATCCAACTCTTCAGTCCATTCAGGACTTCAAGCTGTCATTTGTTTAGTTTTGGGGTTTTTTCCCTTTGCTATATGAAGATGATGGTGGATCCAGGCTGAGATGCTAGATTTTGCATCATGCTCAAGTTGGAAATAGTTATATATCATTTATATCCATAAACCCAGTGCTATGGTATTAATGTTCCATCTGATGGATGCTGGTTATGTTTTTCTATTTTTTTGCTGGGGTTGGGAATCCGAATCATGTCCATAAAAACTGAAATACGAGACAGAGTTAAAAAAATATATATTTCCACATGGATTTTGTATCATATAGAAAAATGCCTTGATAATTTCTTGTATATCTCAGGTGTCATAGTAAAGGCCCGCGGGCCTGACAACTCATTTTATGTGGCCTGTAAAAGAGCTTTCAAAGAATATGATTATTGTAAATTCTTTGCATCAACCATTACCATTCATTAATTTTCTAAGCCGCTTAATCCTAATTAGGGTCGCAGGGAGGCTGGCGCCCATCTCAGCCAACTCTCTGCGAAGGCGGGGTACACCCTGAACATCTGCAGACTATCGCAGGGCAACACTCACAACCACTCACACTCACTCTCACACCTAGGGGCAATTTGGAACAGCTAATCAACCTACTGTTCATGTTTTTTAACTGTGGGAGGAAACTGGAGTACCCGGGGGGAAACCCAAGCAAGCATGGGGACGATAATGCAAACTCCACACAGAAACGCCTCGACCACATGAATCGAACTCGGAACCTTCTTGCTGTGTGGTGGACGTGCTAACCTCTACGCCGCCGTGCCGCCTCAACCGTAATTCATCATCCATCCACTATATGGCAGCAACCTATTTCAAGTAAACAAGTAGTCATTCATGTTTCAAGAAAGATTGCAAGCTTGCTTGTCGCTGTAGAACCCAGGGCCTTCTAGCTGTGAGGCGAACATGCTAACCATTATTGCCGCCCGATGGTGATGACGTGATAGGAAATCTATACTATCTATATCTCTCAATACTAGAGGGGTGGGAATTGGCAGAATGACTAAATTGGGTAGCAATTTGGGGGGAAATAAAACAAAAATAGAACTGACCTCTCCCATGGGCGCTTTTTTGGGAAGTCAGGTCAGTTTATGCTTCCTAGTCTGTCCCTTTATTAAACAGACATGCTAATTAATGTAACTGGCACTGGACTGCTCCCTGAACTTAACCATAGGTAATGAATGCATTTTATGGAATCAACCAAACTGTCGCAGCTATATTCAATTCCAAAATTTCATTTTCTATTAACCTTTGACCTGACTATTTACATTTTAAATCCTTGTTCATATCTTAAGGCAACACTGAGGCAAAGTTACTTGGACAACTATAATTTCAGTAGACAGAGTTGCTTACTCCACATTTTTAAAACCTTGACCAAACCCCACCCCCCATTGTCGTTATTGCATTGAAGTGAAAAACAATTAAGAGTACAGTAGATGTACCTTCCGCATAGGCTGCCAGCAGCTCCATTTATTTTAGACTTGAGCACTACATGCTTGGCATTTCATAACATTATGGACGTCGCATTATAAAAGCGTCCATCAGAACTTCGGCAACCATTGACAGCTGAATTGAATCCTTTTATGTAGTCCACACAAAGCTTGTCTGTAGTGGGAGGGAGAGCTGACAGATGTGTCAAGACATCCGTAGGAGGAGCATTGATGTTTCATGCCCACTGACTGGGAAAACTCAGCCCACCCATATTCATCACTGACAATCACATTCATTACGAAAATCGTACCGCACCAATCATACGGCTTCTCTCGTCACTCACAGAAGCTTGACTATGTGAGGAGATGGGTTCATTGTTACCGCGGTTTTGGTTGCTGCATATTCGAAAAGTGTTTAATTCCCGAACTACTCTTGACTTCAGTTTCCTTTAGGTGTGCTAAAAATAGTTCTCATACTCAGTTATGTAATTCCCCTACTAATTTTCTGCAACCAATTCACACTCAAAAAAGCACAAGGAAACTGCTGTTCATGTAACACAGTGGCGTAACACGCTCAGAGGAAACTACTATCCAACCTTAATTTGCAGGACCTTACAGACACCCATGACTGGATACTGTCACTTGTAAAGCATAGGGAAGAAAGCGTACACTACTTCTCGTTCTCTATGAGCTTGGCCAATTAGCTCTCAAGCTTTTCTCCCATGGCTGGCTGCATGCATCACCCAGAGTCCTGACTCTCACACTCCAGATATTAAAGCGAACGTTTTTTCTGTTGCATCCCTCTAAAGCCTCTTTGTCATGTGATTTGATTGTCTGTCTAAACTGCTGTGTAAATATCTTAAGGCAGATCATTTCCAAAGAGGAAAATGCAACAGCAACACAGTTGGTGCTTTGTGTAATCACTTACAGTAACATTAGCATCACTGGTTGCCTGCAGGAATCTACAGTATGGGCCAAAAAGAAATCAGCCAATTCTTCTAAATGTTGTTGTAGCTTTTAGTTATTGAAAAAAACTAAATCCAAAATAGATCCACATTAAAGCCTGCGTCAATAAATAATCTGACGTGGGGGCAAGAATCTGATACTGATTTTTAGCTATTTGAATAAATGAGGTTTTTTTTAGTACTAGAATTTTCCTCCATACATACATTGCTCTGTTTATACAATATAACAGAGTGCAGGTTGTACAAAACTCCTTACTTAAGGTCATCATTAAAATCATGCTACTCAACAAAGTGAATTCTTCAGCAGATGGCATGGACCGCCTTACATTGTTCCATTAAAGGGGCAGTCAGTGATTCAAATTCAGTAAATTTGTTTTAAAATTTAGCAAATATATATAGCCCACTAGCTGTCGATTCTGTATGCATTATTAAAAAAAAAAATAAGGTGTTCAGACTGTGTAAATGTGTTGTTTAAAAGTGGCTTCCAGTGACCCACACAACACTATTCCAGCCAATCAGTGTCAGGAAGCATTTGTGCTCATACACAAGACAGAGGAAAGGGGAGGGAAGATGGGGTGTTGTTGTAGTTAGTGTCATTGCCTTTGTATTGGACAATCATGGGGTTTGGGGGGGTGGAGTTTTTGAAAATGTATACAGTATTTATTGGCTGTTGAGTTCAAATAGCAACAATCTTTTTCGAGAATCAATTACTCCCTCCCCCTTCTTAGTTTCTGCAACTCAAAGTACAACTAGTGAAACGTCTAACTTCTGTTTAATACATTTAAAATGGCTACAACAAAACCCAGGTTTGTTTTTTTTATGTTACCATCCATTTGGGATGATGAAAATGTGTTGTTTAAAGTACCTTCCCTGCAGAAAGCGCTCTTTTGAAATGATATGCAAATTACCCTACTCATCTCACACTGTGATGTGACTTAATTGTGCTGTTCGCTCATCAGCACCCTGGCGCTAGATACAAAAAGGTATAAGGATAAAAGGTCTCAGATGTCTGAGAGCAAGCAGACATCAAAGATCAACATTTCTTCTGTTTCTACCCCAGATTAATAAGTAAAGAAGCGTTCCTCAGTCTAAAGACCAGACACCAGGTTTGACTGATGAGCTGCATTGCATAGCACTGGTGTTAATGTGATTCATGAGGCACAAAGCCTTTTACGGTGGGAAGTGAAGCGGGAGGAATTAGCTTTACGGCGCAGAAGTAGTTTGATAGCCATAAATCCGTCGCCACAATGCGAGACTGCTGTTGATATTAGACACCTTATGGGATATTTATGCTGAAGTGCCTATTGGGAAAGGAAAATGTTTCTCTCGTAATGAAACTCTGAATGAATTTTCATCAGTGTGACTGAAAGGCTTGCGGGGACCAACAGGAATGGGGGCTATGAAACAGTCGGAATTTTTTTTATCAGAGAAACGTTCAAGCATCGTATGAATTCATCGTGTGAGTGTTGTGGCGCGGTGTGGCGACTGGAATGGAAGGGCAAGCTGATTTGCCGGAAGTAGCAGCCAGCGAGAATAAAGTTCATACAGTGAAAACAAATCTGTGCATTTCCACAGAAAGGAGGGAAAACATGCCTGAGGAAAAAGTGTAAATGTAACAACACATGAAAAAGCAGTCATCTCCAACCCTGTTCCTGTCCTCTTACCTTACCTTACTTAACATTTACATGCCTGGTAACACATCAGGCCTTCACAGACCTTCCCCAGATTCTTTGCTCAGCTGCGACCCTCCTTGCCTCCTCCCATGACCCCCATTGTGTGTTCGATGCATTGCCCTGCATGTTTTAAACCGATCTTCTCGATTTTCAGAGTGAGCAGCGTCATTCCAGGCTCAGAGGGAAGCCGAGGTAATAAAGTCCCTTCTGGTACCCTTGTGGTGAAGGACGGTATTAATCCTGTTCCTGTAGCTGTGTCCACTTCCTCATCCACACCGAGGTTTTCTTCCTCCCCAGGAGCAAAGATTTTCCTCAAAGGCACCGGTTGGACATCAAAGGGGAAATCTTAATTATAAGTGAGATTATTTTTGATAATGGGTTCCAGTTCCTTCAGATCCTGTAAGGTGAATTCCTCTTTGGAGTGTGTGCTCTGTAAGGAAGCACTTCGCATTTCCAGACATGCTGCAATTTTTCACAGGGTTTTCTTTTGTTCTTCTGTGAAATCCTGAGAATTCGATGACTGGACCTCTTTCTGCAGCTGCCGCGCAAGTCTTTAAATGCTAAAGAGTCGACACTTCAAAATCACGTCATAAACAAGTGCTTTCTAAATCCTCTGTGGCAGCACATGGAGGTACATAAATGACCACTGGGCCACTGTTGCAATATTTATAAAGCTGAACATTATTCTGTACATGGTGTTTGATTTCAGGAGTCCTGCAGAAGGTAAAACTCAGTCCAAGTGAGGGTAGAGAGACGGAACCGGAAATACAGGAGCAGTGAGGATAACAGAGAGATGCGACATTCTCTGAGCGCTGCGAGCGTTCGAGGAATCAAAACTCAAGAGGAAACTCATTCATTCATTCATTTTCTGAAGCGCTTAATTAATCCTATTTAGGGTCGCGGGGAGGCTGGTGCCCATCTCAGCCGACTCCAGGCGAGGGCGAGTACACTTTGAACTGCTCACCAGACCTTTGAACTGCTCCTTATCCTCATCTTCCTCTTCCTCCTTATCTTCCCTTTTCTCCTCCTCCTTATCTTCCTCTTCCTCCTCATCTTCCTTTTCCTTTCCTCCTCGTCTTCCTCTTCCTTTCCTCTTCCTCCTTATCATCCTCTTCCTCCTCATCTTCTTCCTTTCCTCTTCCGCCTTATCTTGCTTTTACTCTTCCTCCTTATCTTCCTCTTCCTCCTCATCTTCTTCCTTTCCTCTTCCCCCTCATCTTCCTTTTTCTCTTCCTCATCTTACTCTTCCTCCTTATCTTCCTTTCCTCCTCCTCCTTATCTTCCTTTTTCTCCTCCTCATCTTCCTCTTCCTCCTCATTTTCCTCTTCCTTTCCTCTTCCTCCTTATCTTCCTTTTTCTCTTCCTCCTTATCTTCCTCTTCATCCTTATCTTCCTTTCCTCTTCCTCCTTATCCTCCTCATCTTCCTCTTCCTGTCCTCTTCCTCCTTATCTTCCTTTCCTCTTCCTCCTTATCTTCCTCATCTTCCTCTTCCTGTCCTCTTCCTCCTTATCTTCCTTTTTCTCTTCCTCCTTATCTTCCTCTTCATCCTTATCTTCTTTTTTCTCTTCCTCCTTATCTTCCTCCTTCTCCTCATCTTCTTCCTTTCCTCTTCCTCCTTATCTTCCTTTTTCTCTTCCCCCTTATCTTCCTCTTCCTCCTTATCTTCCTTTTTCTCTTCCCCCTTATCTTCCTCTTCCTTCTTATCTTCCTTTTTCTCTTTCTTCTTATCTTCCTCCTTATCTCTTTCGGAACAGTTTTACAGCCGTGCGCACAACTTGCTCGACATTTCAAGGGGGCACAAGTTGTTCCAGAACATGCTATTCCAGGCACAGCATGCCATCTGAACACAATCGATGTCATGTAGGAGGGTTCATGGGTGCGCATGCAGGGTTTCTCCCGACTATCGAGGTTCACTGGGCAGTTCTTTTCCAGTGGTTTATTTGCATGTCGTCCCTCTAGCTTCCGACTTGTCACCAATTTAGTAGTGACCATGTAAACATGTAGGAAAGTGGGTGCAACTTGCTTAGGGTGCAAGTTGTTCTGGGACAATTTGTTACTGTTCCCCTTGGGAAAAGAGCTAATAATTGTTGCAGTCTTGTGTAAGATGTGGTGGACCATTTGCAGACCATCTTTGGTACTTGATCTCCTCAGGTTCATGGTAGCCCATTCCATGAGCTCCTTGGTGCTGACATGCTCCAGCAGTCCTATTCTGAGGATCCTTCATCAAACCAAAATTTAACACACCTCCTAAAGATGATCAAAAACTTATTGATTCAATGATTAGATGGTCCCCCAGTGCAGCTAACTGGGTTATCAAATGCCGGCCATGTCTCTCACTGTCTATGGTGAGAGGATGTAAAAGAACCATTGCTGATTTTCAACAAGAGTAGGCTGCATAGCCGTCAGCGTGTTTCTGCCCTGCGATGGCCTGGCGAGCTGTCCAGGGTGTACTCTGCCCTCGCCCAGAGTCAGCTGCGATGGGCGCCAGCCTCCCCGCGACCCTAATTAGGATTAAGGGGTTCAGAAAATGAATGATGAATGAATGATTAGATGGTCAGGTGGACATGTTTAGGGTTGAAGTCTTCAGGGAGGTAGAGCTCCAGGAAGAGATGTAATTGTATTCATGGTGTATGGCCGAAATACCTTGCACTCCCTGAGTGCCAGTCTTTTTCTTTTTTATTGTGATTTTAAGAATTGTAGCTCAGCGTTGATTCTCAGTGATGATATTTTTATTACTGACACTTACGTTTAATTTATAATTCGAGATCAAATTGTCAAATTGCTTTACTCAACGGTATGCATTACACAATAATTTCTTTAACACAGAATATCATCACCATATTATTTCGACTAGAATAAAATACAATGGATTCAGGGGTGGCACGGTGGCATTGTGGTAAGCACATCCACCTCACATCCTCTGGATACTCTGGTTTTCTCTTACATTCCAAAGACATGCACATGAGACTACGTGGTCACTCGAAATTGCACCTAGATGTGAAGGTGAGTTTGAATCGTTGTGTGTGTTGCCCTGCGATGGTCTGGTGAGCTGTTCAGGGTGTACCCGACCTTCACCCAGTGTCGGCTGAGATGGGCTCCAGCCACCCTGTGACCTTAGTAAGATTAAGCATAATAGAATACAATAGAATACAATCGAATACAATGAACAGCTTCTGTGGGTTTTAAAGAATGCTATCTGATTGGAACGTAAATCCAGCTTTAAACCTTTCTCTAACTAATCCCTAAGCCATTTTGCTATTTGCTACAAATGGAAATGCAGTAATGCCTGTCCTGATCTCGGATTTCCCATCATGCTCGGCAAATTTCCTTCTCAAACACAGACCCAGCTTGGTGCATCAGGTCGTTAATAAACCCTTCATGAGGTGAATTAGTGCATGAGAATAGAAACAAACGTGCAGTGCAGAGTGAAGCTCTGGGAAATGCTGATCTAAATTCCTGGTGTGGAATTAACCTGAGGTCAGAGCAGCAATAACCACACGCAGATTACACAAATCGAAATCTCAGCATGGAAGATGAGGATCGAACACAACAAGACACGGCAGCGGATGTTTTATTTCCAGACTCATTGCAGTCTTAAAGTCATGTGTGATTCCATGCAATGATGTGTCCCCAGGGATCATCAAAAAGCGGTGAAAAATGGTGCACATTCTCCATTTTAATCATTTTATTTTTTTGTATGGATTATTTTAATATTCAATTCTAATTGGTCAACTATAGTAATCAGTGTGTGGTCTGTGGCAATGGTGGCTTATTGGTTAAGGCTTTGGGTTACTGATTAGAGGGTTCTCTCTTAGTACCACCAAGCTCCCCATGTTGGGCCGTTAAGCAAGGGCCTTAACTTTCAACAGTTCAGTTGTATAATTTAGATAAATATAGCATTTACACCCTATATGGATTCTGGTTTAGAATATTGTCCCCAGGCAAACTGACAAGCTGACTTACAAACACTGATAATAACAGTACCTCAACCAAAATTCCATTTTGGGTAAATGTAATGCCCCCCCGCTTTCCTGTCAATCTGCAACAGGGTGTGTTTATGTGGAACACAAGCACAAATGCCCCCTGTTGTTAATTGGGTGAAATAGTGTTGTGTTGCTCTATAGCACTGGGCCATGTTGAACCAAATAGGAAGGTTTGGAGTCTGAATTTATCCACCAACAATATTTGCATTCTTTCCTTTTTCAGAAAAACAAAAGATAAAGTCCACCTGTAATCAGTGCTGAGAGTCCAATGACTCTCTCATTAACTTTTATATCTCTGCTATTTCATTCCACCACTGATCAGGCCATTGAAGTCCATTTAGGTTTGGCTAGGATCCAATTACCCATCACCTCCTTACTAAACAGCATCCTAACAACAATGTCATCATGCGCTGTATTCTGGACTGACCCAGACACTTTTGAATCATTATGTCATGCAGCGTAACGATCTTATAAACACAGGCTATTTGGCTTCCAGCTACAAACCATCTGAAGTCAGACAGCAGGAGTCAGATTTTGATGGAACAGCAGTCTGTTACTAAATCAAACTTACACAACTTTTAGAACATTTTTATGATCCCGATACTTAACATACACAATATTTCATGACATATGGGTTTGTTAATTAAGTATTAGTATAACAGGAGTGTTGCGAGAACCATTCTTTACCACCACGGTGAACAGAAAAGCATCTGATAAAGTAGAATGCAATAAACTTCAGCCTTAGCTCCCTGTTCTTGGCTGCTAGGAGCGGAATCTGATGGCGAAGCATACTGGTCTTAGTACTCAGGACACTTGGGAATGTGTTGCACATTCTGAGATGCTTTTCTGCTCACCATGTTTGTAAAGAGTGGCTATTTGAGGTACTGACACCAGTTTGGCCATCCTTTAATCATCTTTTACGGTTTGATTGAAACATTACTAGTCCTGCAATGAACTGGCTAACTGTTCATGGTGTCCTTGTTAAAGGAAATCGGTCAGGAAATTCAAAACATTCTGTCAATTCAGTTTCACTTTAAACTTTGCATCAGGATTCCAACTCTTTTGATGGGATGGATTTTCAACTCGACTCCAGCAGGATTTGGAAGCTAGAACTGAAATAACCTTTCCAGTCGAGAACAGCCGGTCATGCCACATCTAACGCAATCAATAATAATTAGGCATAATTAGCCACAGCAGCAGCAGCAGCAGCAGCGGCGCACTTGAATCGCTCATTTTACACAAACACAAAAGTTGCCTACCTATAAAAACTTTGATCTGAAGAAGTTTGGATTGCATCTTTTATATATTGTGATCACTCATTAATAAGGACCATGCTGTGCCTCTCCTGTTCGATCAACCACCACCCCACCCCCCTCGCAGAGTTTTCCTTTCCAATGTCGAGAAGGACGCCGTCGTGTTCATTAAGGTTTCCATTAACTCTCTAATTATGTAGGAAAACAACATGGTGACATTTGCCATGTCTCTGCCTCCTGCTCTCCCTCTGCTGGGCTCCATTTTATTTCTACTTTATTTCATCGGTCATTAATTGATTTCCCTTCCGCTTGAATTAATTAGCAACGTAAGGCATGGAAAGCAGAGATTAAAAAAAAGAAAAGGGGGGAAAGGAGGAGAGAAAAAAGTGCTAATAACAAAGATTTATAAGTTTACAGATCATGGGCCAGATTTACTAAAGGGTTGTGACATGCGCAAATCTTCTTTAGCTTTTAAAAACTACTGTCGGGATTTCCTAAAGACAAGCGTGAGGAAATGATCTCGCGAGGACATGGCTATGTTTGTGGGTGACCTCACTGCATGTGTATTTGTAAGCGACTCCATTTCATATCACAGAATTTGGAGTTGAATCGTGCAATGGGGTTTCTTCATGTTTTGCAGTTTACTGCTAATTTCTGTATTACTGAACAGCAAAAAAAATCTTCATCAGCAAGTGCAGAAGCACCTGTCTTAAATAAAAATCGAAAGAAAAGTGTCACTCTGACCAAATTAGCTTACAAACTGTAAATGAGGTGTATGTCTTGTAGCTAAGTAACAGACTAACAGGCTTGTAGCGAGCAAAAATTCCTTTTATAAGAGTCATCTTTTTTTAATGACTGCAGATTGCCAAAAATTGCTCGCTAGCAAATATAAGACAGTCTTGTAATTAGCTAACAGACTTATAGCTAGCTAACATTCTTGTAGCAAAGAATCATATCTGTTTTCTTGTTTTGATCTGCAGATTGAGAGAAATTGCTCACTAGCAAATATAAAGGGATAAACATTTTTTAATATTTGTAATGATTGTAATATTCTTGTAACAGGCTTGTAACTAGCTAGCATTCTTGTGGCGAGCTAACAGTCATATCTATTTTCTTGCTTTGGTCTGCCCGAAACTGTTAACTAGCAAATAGGAAGAAACTAGCTAAAAATCATATCTGTGTTTGTACACTGCCAGAAACTGTTTACTAGCTAACATAAATTGGCTAGCTCGCTAGTCACTAATGCTAACTTGCAAGTTATACTTTGTCGTATTAAAACACTGATCTCTGTCCACCTGGTGAGCTGTCCAGGGTGTACTCTGCCCTCGCCCAGAGTCGGCTGAGATGGGTGCCAGGCTCCTTGCGACCCTGATTACGATTAAGTGGTTCAGAAAGTGAACAATGAAAATGATGTCTGTTTATGCTAACGGGGGGAAATACGCTGATTCATTCAGTTAGCTCTGAGCACAACCTTCCTTTTTATTTGTTATTTAATTGATTGTAACCTTTTTAACTTTTTTTTGTTTGTTCAGAACATATTACCTCTTATTTTTTGGTATTGATATATTTAGCCCATTAGGGGGACACAGAGGGGGGGAAATATTGGTTTCTCGTATGCACAAGGAAGTATCACGTGTGCATTAGAAAGTATAAGCTTTTTTTTTTTTTCTTTTTTTTTCCCATTTTTCTCCCTAATTTAGTCGTTTCCAATTCCCACCCATCGACTTTTGCCTTCCCTATCACAAGACCACCACCGACCAAGGAGGGGCGCAAGCAAGCACATGCCCCCTCCATGACATGCGATGCTACCACCCGCCTCTTTTCGAACTGCTGCGCATGCGTATCTGGGGGCGGCCTAACACACTCGAAGGGAAAGCGCTATCCTCCCCCTCGTACGAATGAGCTCACAGACGCCCATTATTGGCTGGTGATCACTGTCAAATTCAAATTCAAATTTATTTGTCACATGCAAATTATACACAGTACAATATGCAGTGAAATGCTTAAAGTAAATGCTGTGAGTGATATGTGACTTAATTGAACTGTATTTTAACCTTGGACTCGCCTATAAAGACACTGCAGCTATGCTTGTCCAACGTCACCGTTATGTTATCAGGTGATCAGGTGACTGATCAAGGCTGGCGTATCCCCTGCACCGAAACAGACCACAAGACTTCAAAACTCATTTTAAGTGTCGTTCGGAGATAACATAACATCTTTATAGGAGAGTCTAAGGTTAAAATACAGCTCAATTAAGTTGCGTATTTCCATTTATATACATAGCTTATACTTTCTCGTGCTCATCAGATAGTTTCTCATGCACATGCGCTACTTTTTTGTCCCCTTACAGGCTCCGTAATGATGTGATGATGCAGAATATTTTGACAGCCAGTATTTTATAATTAGCACAGATAACCCCTACTCAGGGTAACCAAGGTAGTCCAATCTTTAAACTTTTCCATCCAGGCTTTATTGGTAGATGATGTAGAGTTATGGTGACCCCTTGTGGCCTGTTCCACAATTATTTTTGAGCTCTGTATTTTTTTCCTCCCGGCACATGGTGGGTGATTTTAGCATCCTTTAAAAAAAAAACCCTTTGCTGCCCTTCTAGAACTGAATCCAGTTCCAGATCAAGCACACAATTTAATTTGTTCTTTAGTGGCCCAAGACCCACATTTGGTGAAAATGTCATGGAAATCCAGCAGTTAGTTTTTGAGTTATCATGGTCCCAGGCAGACAGACACATCCAATCTAATAACCTCTTCCCTTGGTGGAGGTGACTATCTAATAACTTAATCAAATTATATTCAAATCAGTAATGATTAAAAAAAATAGCTAGCAATATTTGATGACAAACAGAATTTTTTCTTAATGCTTTTTGATATAATTGAAGAAATGATTGAAGACTCACCTATAGCAATAAACTACTAGCAACATTTCAATATTATTTATTTATTGTAAGGTCAATAAATTCCTTCATTTGTAGGAATGGTTCAAGTGGCATTAGCAATCAGAATTAATACATTTGGACTGATCATAATATTTGCATATAAACACAGCCACGGTGTTATGATAAAGCTTGGGACTGGAGTGTAATCTCGCCTACTGGGTTACGTATTGAGAACAGCTTGAAGTCGATTCGAGGAAAGAATGAGGGACAGATGGAAAGTAGTATGGATGTATGAAAGCATAGGGAGAAAGATTATTACTGAGGAATCCTAATGAAATGGGGGGACATGGCATTAGAGGAAATGTTGCTCAATGTGCATCAAGTTTGTCGTATTACTGTCCCTCCCCCACCCCTGTTTTTCTAGTTGCATTTTCATGCAATTTCTATTCCATGCAATTTGTTCTTCTTTGTTTTCCAGATGAGTGGAATGTGTTTGTATACTAGAATTTAAAATAAACCCTAAAACACATAGGAGGAATTCCTCCAAGGTCAATATTGGAAGCACTTGGTGCCAGTTTCCTGTGGTTAACCGCAGGAGAAAAGGTCAGTTTGTCGCAGACACACTCTCCAAGCTCACAAAAGTGATTTCTTTCTCTCTTTTTCTTTTTTAAAAGTAAAGGTCACAAAATCTGCATATCACAACGCAAAATGAAAGAATCTACAGCCACCTTAATCAGACAATTGGACAAACACACACTTATATAAGCACACACACACTTCTATAAACACACACTCCAAGACCGCACATTAGATCTTTTTAATTGCTCCAGGCGATGCAGCTGCACTCACACAATGCCCTATTGTGCCTGCTAGATTATTTCCTGAGAGTCCATGACACATATCAAACCACAATCTGATTATCACAAACCACTGCACTCCTGTGTTTAGCAACCCTGACACACACACACACACACACACACACACACACACCCACACACACACACACACACACACACACAGTAATTGCACGCACAACCCTTTTCCAGCCCTACTTATTTGTTGATCACCAGCTTACGTATAAATAAAATAAGTAATCAGAGACATACAGAAAGATACAGATAGATAGATAGATAGAGAGATAGAGAGAAAGATAGATAGATAGATAGATAGATAGATAGATAGATAGAAAGATAGATAGATGGTCATGCAAGCAGGTAGACAAACAGGCAGAAAGAGTAATATAGATGGTTGGGCAGATGGATGGACAGAAAGAGAAAGAGAGAGAAAGAGAGAGAGAGAGAGAGAGAGAGAGAGAGAGAGAGGCACACAGGAAGAGAGACAGAGAGAGAGAGAGACAGAGAGAGACAGAGAGAGAGAGAGACAGAGAGTGAGAGACAGAGAGAGACAGAGAGAGAGAGAGAGAGAGAGAGAGAGAGAGAGAGGCACACAGGAAGTTGTAGGGAGGTAAGCTGAAGCTGGACACTGTTAGTTCTAAAAAGACAGATATACAGCACGTCTCAAATTCTTCTGCACTTTCTGTAAGGCTTTGTTCTTATAAAGTAACTTGGCGAGAGTGTCCTTCCCTGGAACGTCCATTCATCATAGGTTTGGCAGTGAAAAGCATCCCGGTAGGAGTGAGGAAAACAGGAAGATTACAGGAGGGTTCTGTGATGAAGCCAGACATGCTGTAGATTTTAGTTCCAACACACCTGGCTCTAATATTGAGTTGCTGGATAAGACTTTATGGATTAGGAACTAATGCTGCATGGTGCCAACTTTGGTACCTAAGGACCACTTTCCAGCACTTAATACACTGATGTATGATGCTGCACTTCACAATTCTCGATACAATCATTGATGAGTGGGCAACCACGAAACAGGCTTGTCGAGATAAAATTGTAGAACTGTTATTTTTTCCCACATACATTATATATATATATATATACAGTGAGAGTAAAAAGTATTTGATCCCTTGCGGATTTTGTTGGTTTGCCCACTAATAAA
>JAQMYF010000008.1:7498464-7508586 GCA_030014195.1 Neosilurus mollespiculum
CAGGGTGTACCCCGCCCTCGCCCAGAGTCGGCTGAGATGGGCGCCAGCCTCCCCGTGACCCTAATTAGGATTAAGCGATTCAGAAAAATGAATGAATGAATAATTCCCTTTTGGCCATGTGTGACCTTGAAAGACCAAAATCAAGGTCACAGGGTTTTGAGTGCTAATAACCTTTAAAGAAATGCCGACAGTCATCCCATTACTATGCAACACTAACAGGAAAACATATGTGGGCTTTCAAATGAGAGAATTACCTTTGACCTTGAGTGACCTTGAATGGGTAAAATCAAGTTCACAAGATTCATTCATTCATTCATTCATTTTCTGAACCGCTTAATCCTAATTAGAGTCGTGGGGAGCCGACTCTGGGTGAAGGCAGAGTACACCCTTGACAGTTCGCCAGGCCATCGCAGGGCAGAAACACACTGATGGCAACCCAGTGGCCTACTCTTTTTCGAAAGTCAGCAATGGTTCTTTTACATCCCCTCACCACAGACAGTGAGAGACATGGCTGGCCTTTGATAACCCAGTTAGCTGCACTGGGGGGACAGCAGTGACAACCCGGTGAGTGTGGGGCTTGAACCCCCGACCTTCAGATCAGTAATCCAGCATCCTTCCTTCTACTTTCTCACCATAAAGACATTTCCAGAAACAACATTTAGGAAGCTAACACTTACCAAACTTAGCTAAAGCAACCTATTTTTTTTTCTTATCCTACCCAAAGTCATTACCCAGTTACCCTGATATACTGAATTAATTATATATATATATATATATATATATATACATTATTAATAATTCTATATAATTATACATTTAATGGGATCGCACAGACTCCACTAGCCCCATCAGCTTACACCTAGAGTACACTCGACTGTTTTCATTTTAAGAATCTGCGCACGGCTCAGAGAAAGATAACCTCTTCTCCGCCTCATCAATTTCAGACAATCTATTACCTCATTATTCAGAGCCACCTTCTAAATGAATTATCAGAAATCAATACCTCTGCAATTCCTCTTTCCTTGCTTCTGTATGGTTTTTCGACAACTTAATTAAGGAACGATTTGAAGAGCATGTAGGAGGATTTAATTCTTTGATTTAAAACAAACAAAAAAACCTTCTTGTAAATCTGCCACCTTTTACCATTACATGTTTAACATATATATGTATATAGGCACTACATAGTGGAGAAAAAAAGACAGCTCTACTAACTAGTGAAGGATGTCTCGGGTCATCTAATCAACAGTACATGATGCTATTATTATTCATCAGTGATTACTCGAAGGTGAGTATGATTGTTATAGAATTTGTGGGCCTGCAGGTGACTGATGAGGCAAAGCCTTGATTAACAAATCCAGTGGCATTCTGGACATTTGGTAGTTGTTCCCAGAGGAAGAGAGGAGCTGATGCTGCTTTTACGCTTTTTCCTTCTCGCTCTCTTTCTGTTAGCATCTTAACGTAGGCTTGCTTCATAGTGCTCGAATATATATCATAGTGCTCACTATATGCCTCCAATCCAAATAATAATAATTATTATTATTATTATTATTATTTTTATTATTATTATTCATTCATTCATTGGGGGGGCTGGAGTCTATCTCAGCCAACACTGGGTGAAGGTGTGACGTCCCTGAATAGATCACCAATCCATCACACACAATCATTCACACTCATCACACCTAGGAGCAATTTGAAATCAGCAAATTATTCTGATGTGCATGTCTTTGGACTATGGGAGGAAACTGGAGTACATAGAGGAAACCCACACAAACACATGAAGATCATGCGAACTCCACACAGATACACCATCGCCGAGCCCAGGACTCCAACTCATGACCTTGTTACTGTGAGGCGGACGTGCCACCACTGTGCCACCCATTATTATTATTAATACTATTATTATTTTTATCACATTCTTTGGGGAAAAGGCAGTAGTGTTATCACCAATGTTCCAGAACCCTTTCAGTAGTATTTGTAACTTTCTGTACTGTAGTACTCAAATTATTCATATCTGTTGAAGAATTTTGATTTAAACTGGACCATGTTCTTGATCTTTCTCACATGTTTTTTCTTTATGTTACCCCAATCGGCATGTTTGTTTTAATTTTAACCAGTGAACCACCTTTTTAAGCAAATTTTTTTAGTATTAAATATTCTTAAAATGAGAGAGAGAGAGAGAGAGAGAGATCTGAGAGAGTGCAAACCTCTTGAGCCGTACTCCACCCCTCCCAAAAACCCGTCATCAAAATCCGTTCATAACTTTTTGCATAACATTTCAAACAAACAAATCAACAAACCAACGCTGAGAGAAACATTGTATTCATATTCAGTTACAGTCCTACATTTAAGGAGCTTTTGGGGATGTCTGCTTCTTTTATAACTCCTGTTTTCGCTTTGTTTTGTTTGTCTCTGTGCACTAAGATCTCAAGAGTGACTCAGCTGCAGAAGCCTTTCAATTACGCGATGCAGCGGCGCAGGTGATAATGCCACGGCCTCAGCGGAGGACCACTACTATTCCACTTTCATCTGTAGAGATAGAGGCAGAGTGCATGTGTGTGTGTGTGTGTGTGTGTCAGCAGGAGAAGGTGAGAGTGACCGCACTGCCACACTTCACTCCTCCCTCTTCAAAGGCCAAGCGTGAAAAGCCCTGCTCTTTTTTAGTCCATCATGCAGGTTATGGCAGACATACTGTATATGTAGTAAGTTTTAGTGGGGTGAGGGGGGGCGGCAGTGGTGTGGGATGACCTCACACCATGAGACACACAAGCTCTTCATGCTTTAATGAATATTTGACCAGGCCATGACATTATCATTCACTTACAAAGCAAATCGAATCACCTCAAGATCAGCACTTGACTCCATGACCTTATGTCTAGGAAGTTACAAGACCTAGACAAATATTTTACACTTTTACACTTAATCCTACTATAGTCACAGGGAGGCTGGAGCCCATCTCAGCCGGAACACCTGGAACAGCTGACCAGTCCACCACAGGCCCAACACACAGGCAAAAATTCACACTTGCACCTGGGGGCAATCTGGAACAGCCATTGAGCATGATGTGCTTGTCTTTGGACTGGGGGAGGAAACCAGAGTATTTGGAGGAAACCACACAAGCACAGGACGAACATTTAAACTCCACACAGAAAATCCCTCGCTGAGCCCAGGATTTAAACCCACGACCTTCTTGCTGTGAGGTGGATGAGCTAATCACTACACCACCGTATTACCTTTCCGTGGCATTACTACCAAAATCAGTGCTTTTTGATGTGCCTGATTTTTGCCAGCAGTGGCCCTTTTTACCGTAAAGGTGAACGCAGCACACCTCAGAAGCTACAAATGTGAGGCTTCTCAAATGTCACCAGCCTTTCCAATCCTCCATATTGACAAAATAAAGGTCTCTCTAAAGGACGTTACAGGAGCTTGTCGTTTTAAAACGCTGACCGAGGAATTGCAGGTACATACAGGTTGAATACACGTCCCTGCCAAAAATAAATAATCTGGATTTAAATGAGCCAATCATCCCTTTTTTTGGATACTTACTTCAGTGGTTCATGTGTTTCAGCTGGTAGCATGTTATTTACCCTTAATTTGTTGTACTACTTCGACCATCACTCGGGGAATCTTTAATACCTTATAGTTTACCAGAAGCTTGCACACTTATCCACACATTACTGCCATTCATATGTGCAACTCATTTTGTAGATAAGTGATTAAAACTTTTGTAGAGCATCAAGAGCAGTGAAATTAGCATGCCGTCATTTTTGCTTTGACTATGCACTATGCCTTGGCTTCTTCATTCATCCACTTGTAATTATTATTCCAAACATCAATTCTAATGAGAACGCAGCAACACAAGCCCTCGTCACCATCTGATATTAATCACAGACGATATTAGTTGACTCACTGAGAGAATTCAGCACTAGGCAAGTCATGAATCATCTTTGTTTGTGATTCTAACAACTTGCCTTGATGGTATGAATTTTTTAGATTGCACTGGCAGCTATATTTTGTGCAGATCCCTTTAGCATTTTTTGCTAATTTTGAATCAGATACAGTATTAGATGTTTGGGTGACCAGAATAGCTTCATTGTGGCTTGACACTATTTTCATACATCTCTGGAACTGAAGATGATGTTTTGCAGTTGGAATTTGATATCTAATCTGGCTAACACTGCCCAGTTGAATTTTTATTTTTATTTTTATTTTTATTTATTTATTTATTTATTTATTTATTTTGGGGGGGGGGGGGGTACGGGGGGCGCAATGTTCATAGGTTAATAGTGATGAGTCAAAAGAACTTTCTGATTTGCAGTGACGCTTCTGACTCATGGACAAATGCAGCTGAACCATGCTAGCAAAAATAAACAAAGACCTCTCAGAATAGATTACCATCCAATGATCCCAGCTCTCAGAACTTCAGATCAACCACCATGACAGTTCAAATGAATTGGTATTGAAGACCAGTCATCAGTGCGTTTCACGCATCTTGACAATCGGAGAAGATTATCATTTAAATGAAGCTTAAAATTGGCCGCGTAAAACATTTTGCAGTCTTATAAGCCAGATAAGCTTTTTCGGTTGAAGATCTATATTAATTTTCTATATCCTTAATTCATGGTGCACTATGGGTAATCATAATGCATTATAAATAAAATTTGTATATACTTCATGGGGAATACCGCAATCTGGTTTGTCCACTAAGAAAACAATGTTAAAAACATTATCCCGGTGAATAATGTTTAAAACAAAACAACATACACTCATTGTTTTATGGTCACTTGACCTGTCTCTGTCATGGTTGAAATATGTAAATATAAACTATAAAAATCCTGTTTTAGTTTGCCTTTCTTTATGTTTACATGTAGTATATACTTCTGAACTCTGAATGGGATTTAATGAGACACAGTTACGCAACTCTTGGCCTATGCAGCTGCTCACTCGTGCAATCAAGTGCAAATGCGTCCAACATGATTACAAAAAAAAAAACATTTCATTTTAGTGTGCTTTTTTTGCTTATATTCCTTTGTAGTATATAGTAAAACAATTATGCACCACAGGCTCAGTGGATATCGCTGAACTGAACAGTACCCTCAATGTTTTGTTTCAGGGCCTATTCATCCACCACACCATCAGGGCATAATTATTAAATATAGCAATCAATCCAGGTAACTGTCATAAAAGAATAAAAATAAATAATAATAATAATAATAATAATAATAATAATAATAATAATAATAATAAATAATACACCACGGGGGTCCAGGTGCTCCCGCCAAAAGGATAATTTCATAATCTGCCAATATAAAGCAAGCATAGCAAATTTGAAACCCCCAGCTTCAGCGAGCAGCAAGTAAATGTCCGGAAACCTAATATACAGTTTTGCATCTGTGACCTTAAAAAGTAGGTAAAGGTCACTCACACACAAAAACATCGTAGAACTCATAGTAGTGAGGCAGCATACCAAGTTTGAAAGCCCCAGTTTCATTGCGCCGAAATGTAAATGTCCGGAAACTAAAGTGTGACGGACAGACAGACAGGCGGACAGACGGATGGGACCCATTCCTATAGCTCCCGAGCTACTTTGTGGGTGTGAGCTAAAAAAGAAATCCAGAATTCATCTGGAAGTAAAACAAAAACACTTAATGGAACGGCTAATACGCTAACCACCCAAATGCATGTATTCACCCACATCTGTGATGCTAATCACCACTTAGTAGCTAAAAATGTTTGATCTGCTGTTAGCATATCCACACGCACATATACACGTATACATACACACCACACGTAAACAGTTAAGTTGGAAAAATTCTACTCCACAATGAAACACACACAGCACCAGTCATAAAAAATTCATGAGCTCATTTAGATTTGCACAATGCCCGGAATTAAATCTGTTCGTCAGACAGCGTATTTCACTTAGTGACTGGAGCTCACGTTGATGTCATCAATCACAGCCTGTTTTCTTTTCGCTGTTCACCGTGTTGTTCTTTCCTACTTTCCGGAAGGAGGATGGCTGGGATTAGATTTGTATTCTGGGAGCAGATTGTGAGAGAAGATTAGCAGGAAAGAGTTAGCTTGCTAATAAAAATAATGAAAGAAAAGTATTTGGTGTTATAAGCGGATGCAATCCTCTCTCTCTCTCTCTCTCTCTCTCTCTCCCCCTCTCTCCCTCTCTCATTCACACATACACATAAATGCTTTTAGTAATCAGAATGATAAAATCCAAGCTCTTTAATCTAAGCCAATCGTACACACACTAGCATAATAAAATAAAAATATGATTTAAGCTTCTCAAGCTTTGAAAAATGAAACCATATCCATCCTTTGTCACACACATCACCTTTGATCCACTCCTTCATTCGAGGAAAGAACCATTTGTAAATAGATTTGTAGATAAACTCACTTGGAATATCTGCACCTCGATATTGACCCGAGTGCGTGAGGAATAAGCTCGCCGTTCATCTTTATGTTCATCTCAGTGTGCTGCCATTGCACAGTCTGAACATTAGAAGTGTGTACTGATTATTTTATCTGGCATCAATACACTCTCACTGCAGAGCCTCCCATGAGAAAAGGTCATCGTGGGGTCATGCCGGGAGACTACATTAAAGCTGTTCCAACTGACAGCCATTTTTAAATCCCTGCTTTGCTTTTTTGCTCATTTTTTAGCTTAATAGTAATAATTTCTTCTTCTAAAAAACAGCTGGAACATCGGCATGAAAATTATTCAATGTTTTCAGTATTGATCTTGGCACAAGGTATTCATTTCAACTCAATCGTGATTGGCCTTAAGCCTCTTAAAGGGGCAGCCATCCTTTTTGGGCAAACATTGTTGATATTTGAATTGACCAGCCAAACAAATTCAAACCTTATTTAAGTGCCCCTTCAGTAGCCATCAACAACTCTTCCCTCCTCCTTCCAGCCAATCAGCACAAGCATAAACATCCCTTGTTTCTGATTGGCTGGAATAGTGTTGTGTGGCTCACTTTGAGAGCCAGTGCTTTGCACAAACTCTGGATTTTTTTAGCACACACAGAGAATGGACAGCTAGTGGACCTCGAGGAGATATTTGCTAAATTTTTAGTACTGGATTAGAATAGTCATGGTCTTGGACTCAGCTGGCCAAAAAACACTCTGGACATCTTTAAAGTAAAGATCACAAGCTAGAAGAGATCCCAACCACACCATGACCTTTAAAAACTAATATTCAACAAATCAAACATACACAGGCCACAGCTTGCATATTTGTTGGCTATTTTTGTTTGTTTGTTGTTTTTATTATTTATGATCCATTTAACCCATCCAAAGTGAAACACAATGAGCACACACACTCGGAGCAGTGAGCTGCCACAGATTGGTGCGCCCGGAGAGCAGCTGGGGGTTAGGTGCCTTGCTCATGGGCACTTCACACCACACATTTTTCCTGCTGGTTTTACGAATCAAAACAGTGACTTTTCAGTCCCAAAGCAGCTTCTCTAACCATTACACCACGGCTGCCCCAAAAAGAAAAAAGTACGGTGGTGGTAGTTTCCTATTTTTTCTAATTGACATTGTACCCACATCCATGTACCTACAGTACAACTCATGTTTTTTATCCCTTATTCAACAGTAATACTGAAGCTACAAATGATTGTCTACTACACAGCTAGAGGATTCCGGGTGCAGACCTCATGGCTGACTAGGGCTGTTCTTTGGGGACTTTGCATGTACTCTTCATGCTTACCATGGTTTCCTCTACCATTCCAAAGATGAGCATGTTAGGTTAGCTGACTACTATAAATCGCCCGTAAGTGTAAATATTAGTGTGAATGGGTGTCAGTGTTATAGCCCTGCAATGGATTGGTGACCTGTTCAGAGTGTAATCCTGCATCTCATCCGAAGACCGTTGGGATTGGCTCCGGATATGACTCCTGAGCAGTACACTACAGTAGACTATGGGTTGAAAAAATGAAACAAAAATGAAAAGTCATGTGTAAGATAAGGTGAAGTCGGGACAATAAAACCTATGGTGGGCATACACTCGGAATTTATTATCACTGTAAAATCCTGATATAATTAAACCAATAGACATGAAACTGGTAGCTGATTCAAAATCATCTCTCGTGTTTAATACCATCTGAAAAATTTTCATAATGTATTATAATTCATAATGCATAATATCAGTGACTGATTCCCCAGCCCTGAATTGGCATTTTAATGAATGCACTATATTCCAACATGGGTTCGAGATCATTAGTGTTATCAGCTCTTGAAGTTCATGATGTTGATGAATGGTCATTTAGTCATGCATGGCTTTTTCTTAAGTAACACTTAAGCAGTAAGCAATGTCATTACAAGCAATAGAAAATGGTGCAAAAACCCCTCGTGATTACCGCATCAGATGAAAACTGAGGGTTTCAAAATTTATCCTCCTCCCAAATTTTCATTATTATTTAGAGTAGGGTGTGTATAGAGTGGTTAGCACGTCTGCCTCACAGCAAGAAGGCTTGGGTTCGATTCCTGAGCTTGGGTGTTTCTGTGTAGAGTGAGCAGGTTCTCTCCATGCTGGAATGGGTTTCCTCCAGGTACTCTGGTTTCCTCCGACAGTCCAAAGACATGCATGTTAGACTAATTGGCTGCTTCAAATTGCCCCAGATGTGGATGTGAGTGTAAATGGTTGTGTGTTCCCTGCGATGGTTTCACGAGCTGTTCAGGGTGTACTTTACCTTCATCCAGAGTCGATCCATCCTCCCCGCAACCCTAATAAGCACTTAAATGACAATAATTAAAAACTTCAAAGGGTGGGTCAGGTGAGCTCTGTGCATTGAGCAGAAGTAAGCTAACTGTTGTGCAGCTAATGACGCCTAGTCATTTGGAGGTTAGTGTAAACTGCATGGAAACACAAGAAAAACACAATAAAAATTAGATTTTTTACGTTTATTTTTCCATTTTAAAGCATGACAACAATGACGCTGCCTGCTCCAAATTGACAAACATGACAAAAAATGAGTGTCCATTATTTTAATTCGAGCATTATCCACTCGATAATTCCAACATAGCAGAAAAATCAGATTGCACTCTTACAGTACTAATTGTGTTTATTTTACATTATATGTTTCCTAGAAACCTCAATCAAGTGTTGTACTAAATATAGAAATTCCATTTCAGACATCCTGAAATTCCACAGATTATGCATTCATTCATTGATTCATTCATTCATTCATTCATTTTCTAAGCCGCTTAATCCTAATTAGGGTCGCAGGGAGGTTGGCACCCATCTCAGCCGACTCTGGGCGAAAGCAGGGTACACCCTGGACATTGCCAGTCCATCGCAGGGCAACACACACACACACAACCATTCACACCCACACTCACACCTAGGGGCGATTTGAAACAGCCAATTAGCCTTCTGCGCATGTTTTTGGACTGTGGGAGGAAACTGGAGTACCCGGAGGAAACCCACGCAAGCACGGGAAAAACATGCAAACTCCACACAGAGTTCCCGAGCCCGGGAATCAAACCCAGGCCTTCTTGCTATGAGGCGGGCATGTTAACCACTACGCCACCATACCGCCCCAGATTATACATATTTAATCTTATATCATTAATCATTATTGATGCTATCTGTTGAGAAACCAACAATCTTGGCACCCTTGTAAACCATTACAGCTAGCATGTAGGATTCTTTCATCAAGTTTCTGTAATGTGTAGATGTTTTGCTGAGAAGCATTAATGTCTGGTCTCCTTTTGTGATAGATTTAGATGTAAAAACAGTCCACACGTCATTACATCTTCAACTGATCCACTTCATCTGGGGAGAAACTGTCACCTGCAGGCTTACTTAATTAATTAGTGTCAGAAATGCACAAAAAAGCTGTTAAAGGATTAAAAAAACATCTTAATTGCTAGTGTTAATGGGATCTTTTTTGTTTAGACTCCAATGTTTGTCAGATTCCTGCATTACTTTGTAAGCACTTGATGGAACGCCACACTGTAAGAACAACCTAGAGAAGCTTTGGTATGTATATTTATTGTTAGTACTATGTGGGGGATAGCAAACCAAACAGATTGTTTGTCACAGTCACTTGGATCAGGTGGTGTCATCATTATCACACTTTAAACCCCCCCCCCCCAAAAAAA
>JAQMYF010000008.1:7520113-7540625 GCA_030014195.1 Neosilurus mollespiculum
TAGCCAGTCTCCAGATCTCAACCCCATAGAAAATCTTTGGAGGGAGTTGAAAGTCTGTGTTGCCCAGCGACAGCCCCGATACATCACTGCTCTAGAGGAGATCTGCATGGAGGAATGGGCCAAAATACCAGCAACAGTGTGTGAAAACCTCGTGAAGACTTACAGAAAATGTTTGACCTCTGTCATTGCCAACAAAGGTTAAATAACAAAGTATTGAGATGAATTTTTGTTATTGACCAAATACTTTAAAAATCAGACAGTGTGATTTTCTGGATTTTTTTTTTCTCATTTTGTCTCATAGTTGAAGTGTACCTAGATGACCTCTCTCATCTTTAAAGTGGGAGAACTTGCACAATTGGTGGCTGACTAAATACTTTTTTGCCCCACTGTATTTTCCAGCCTTTCCAAGTCTTATACATTTCTTACAGACATTTGATTTTTGATTCAGTATTTTGTGGCTTCATTAAGTTGTGCACACAATTGAAGTTTGTTTAATAATAACTACAAAGCACAGTGATTGGCACGTCCGCCTCACACCAAGAAGGTCCTGGGTTTGATTTCCGGCCTTGGGGCGTTTCTGTTTGGATTTTGCATGTTCTCCCCGTGCTTGTGTGGGTTTCCTCCCACAGTACAAAAACATGCACAGTAGGCTAGTTGTCTGTTCCAAATCACCCCTAGCTGTGAGTGTGAATGGTTGTGTGTATTGCCCTGCGATGGCCTGGCGAGCTGTCCAGGGTGTACCCCACCTTCGCCAATGGCCCACCTTTCTCTGAGTCTTCTGAGAGATGTTACTGAGACTATATTACATTAGGGGTCTATTTAGATGTTTTCCACTTGTTCATAATGTCTCTTCCACCAAGGAGGTGATGTTTTTGGTAAGGTTTATATGTTTATTGATGCATGATTATCCAAAATGTTATATGCAGATTTCAGTCATTCATTAATTTTCTTAGCTGCTTAATCCTAATTAGGGTCACGGGGAGGCTGGAGCCTATCTCAGCCAACTTTGGGCAAAACGGGGTACACCCTGAACAGCTTGCCAGACCATTGCAGAGCCAACACACATACAACCTTTCACACTCACACCTAGAGGCGATTAGCCTACTATGCATGTTTTTGGACTGTGGGAGAAAATCGGAGGAAACAGTAGAAACCCACGCAAGCACAGGGAGAACATGCAAACTCCACACAGAAACGCCCGAGCCCAGGAATCAAACCCAGGCCTTCTTGCTGTGAGAAAGACGTGCTAACCACTATGCCACAGTGCCGCCTATATGCAGATTTTTCTAAAAACATAAATAAAAATTCCACCAGAGGTGGGGCTTTGGACATGGAAGGCTCCATTAGATTTTGGGGGTGATCTGGATTAAATTCTGTATTCAGGAAATTTTTAAAGGACTCTTAAACATTGTGAGACAGGACAGTTTATAAGAAGTGTCATATTACTCTGGGACCAACAGGGGGTGCTGTCAAAAGTTATGTGCGGATTTTGGTAAAACTTTTTAACATGGGTGGGACTCTGGACATGAAAGACTCTGTAAGATTTTGGAGATGATTCTGATTAAATTCTGGATCAGGGTATATGTAATGGTAATTTATGATAGGGTGTTGTACTGTGGTCCAATGTGAAGCAGAGTCCACTAAAGAAGCCAGTTTCTGTTATCCAGCTATAGCAGCTATAAACAGTCGTTCCAATACCATTATCTCTTAAAAGTTAATAAGCCAAACTGAAGACTTTTCAAGTGCCGGAGAACATCTTACACAAACATCACCATACTACCGGTTATACTTTGCTCTGTTCGCAGCTACGCATGACAGTGCTGAACCAGGTGCAACAGCAAGCTCTGCACTGCTCTGCTCTGCTCAAAATATGTGCCTAGGGTTTTTTACCATTTGCCATTCTTAAGCCACATAGACATGCAGGAACTGGAATGGCATAAACATGACAAAATCAAACAGCAAAGGGGTTGGGTCAGATGGATCATTCACTGTTTAGAAACCTGACTTTACTGTCAGATGAACAGAAATTTGAAGATGTTAATACAAAACCATCGGAGCTAAAACTTTATATGCATCTCAAGTTAAAAAGTTGGCAAGCTGCTGCTGCTGCTGTTCCAGGTTTTTGAATATTTATAGCAGTTAAAACTCAAGAGTGCAAACCGAACATGGAAGATAAGAAGCATCTCCTGGTAAATTTAGGTAGCTCCATAAATGATCTCCACTAAAAAAAAAAGTGTTAAGGATATTTCTTGTGCAGAACTGTTTTTAGGAAGAAAAATCCTCAGAAATAATATTTAAACAAAAGTCCAAGAGAACAGTCCATGTTTAGGTAGAAGTTACCAACCTTTGCACTATAATAGTTGAACATCCAGTCATGATGACTCTACTGCCATAGATTAGTGGTCACCAGCCCTGTTCCTGGAGATCTACCTTCCTGAGGTCTTCGGCTCCAATCCCTATTATGCCCACCAAGTTCTTGGTTGGTGTGTTCAATTTTGGTTGGAGATTAAAAAAAACAAAACAAAACTGCAGGAAATTATGTAGATCTCCAAGAACAGAGTTGGTGACCACTGCCATAGAGTTTTCTTGCTGAGGCTCTACAGCGTGGGTCACCAGGTCTTTCCCTAACCTGCTTCATTTACCCAGGATTTGGGGGCAATTTGAAATAGCCAGTTAGCCCGACTTGCATGTCTTTGGTATGGGGGTGGAAAAAAAACAGAGTATCTGGTGGAAACCCATGCAAGCACATGCAAACTCCACACAGAAACGCCCTTGCCTACCATTGGGCTCAAACCCAGGATCTCCTTGATGTGAGGCCAGACTGTTATCCACTATGCCACCATTTCCCCCATTAATGCTCTGAAGGTAAACCTATTTCATTGGATATCTGGACTGTATAATATATAATGAATAATAGAAAGTGGTTTTCAAAATAAAATTTAGAAAATTCCAAAATAAGAGTCCTTGTTGGCCTCCCACCATTGTGCCCATGGAATTTCAAAATAAAAGGCAATTGTTTTATGTCAGACCCTCCTCAAGTCACATGGAAGAGAATTACATAGCATTATATTGTTTACATCCCATCGTATCGCACAGATTTACAGAGCTGAATCAAATCGTGTCTATCTGGGTGAATCGTTTCATGTAATTAATCGTAATGAAGAAGCACATACCTTATATAAACTGTTCAGTTGTTGCTCAGGTGATGTACCAGTCATTGGTCCAACTGTATATTGGACTTGATCTAGCACTTCATCTAACATGTAGAATCTAACACGTTCATCTAACACGTTAACGTAATTATTTATAAAGACATTGTGGGAACATTTGTTCATTCTTTCATTCATTTGCCAAACCGCTCAGTGCTACTTGGGTCATGGGGAGGCTGGAGCCTGGAGCCTGTCTCAGCTGGATCTGGGTAACAGCTCGCCAATCCATCGTAGGGTAACAAACACACAACCATTCACACTCACACTCACAGCAAGGGGCAATTTGGAACAGCCAATCAGCCTAACGTGCATGTCTTTGGACTGTTGGAGGAAACAGGTGTACCCAGAGGAAACCCACGCAAGCACGGGGAAAACATGCAAACCACACAGAAACACTGTTGCCAAGCCCGGGACTTGAACCCAGGACCTTTTTGCTGTGAGGCGGACGTGCTAACCACTACACCACCGTGCTGCCTTTTTTGTGAGCATATTATGGCAATAAATAGGGGGAAAACTGTCAGGAGGGACGTCTTGTTCTTTCCTGCTACAGTTCCTTCAATCGCCCTGGTCTCGCACAATTTAATTGTAATAAAAAGTGTCCATGTTGCTCAGATACGGCTACTGAGACATCACACTGTTCCTGAAGTCACTGTGGCACATAGATCAGAGTTAAAAAGCATCACATGACATTTCTCTCTCTCTTTCTCTCTCTCTCTCTCTCTCTCTCTCTCTCTCTCTCTACCGCCTCTTTTATCTTAACACTGTTAGTGTTTATCTCTCTGCTCTATCTGGTGATACAGTAATTAAAGAAGCTGTACAAGCTGTTGTGTGGACACAATCTCAGAAAAAACAGGCTTCATTCGGACAATTCAGGATATAAAAAAGTCTGAATATTTCAAATTTGAAAGTTTTAAGACATCCAGCAAAAGGTTTTATTTTCTACTGTTGAAGTGTACAGCCATTTAAAATCTTAAAAATTAAAGGCAAACTTTCATCAAGTCGAAGTATGACCACAAAGTTCCAACCATACATATGTACATTATGCAGATAAAACTGTTTGTTGGACTTAAAAAAAAAAAAAGAATTTTCACACCTGCATAAAGTCTCTGAGGTATCGCGCTGTGCCATGTTCTAGGAAGCAGCTACAGTTTCTGTAGTTAAAATCCATGAATGAATTATTCATTCATTTTCTAAGCCGCTTAATCCTAATTAGGGCCGTGGGGAGGCTGGCACCCATCTCAGCTGATTCTGGGTGCGGGTGGGATACACCCTGAACAGCTCACCAGGCCATCGCAGAACTAACAGACATACAACCATTTACACTCACTCTCACACCTATGGGCGATTTGGAACTGCCAGTTAGCATACTGTTCATGTTTTTGGACTGTGGGAGGAAACTAGAATACCCAGAGGAAACCCATGCAAGCACGGTGGTACATGCAATCTCCACACAGAAACCCCCCAAGTCTGGGAATCGAACCCAAGCCTGCGGCCTTCTTGCTGTGAGGTGGACATGCTAACCACTATGCCACCGTGCCGCCCAATATTTCTTTATAATTAATATACACACACACACACACACATATATATATATATATATATATATATACATATATATGTGTGTGTGTGTGTGTGTGTGCGTGTGTGTGAATACATAAAGAATTTAAAAAATATATGTAATTATAAATAATTAAAAAAAAATTTAATGCACAAGCTGTCCAGGGTGTACTCTGCCCTCGCCCAGAGTCGACTGAGATGGGCGCCAGCCTCCCCGCAACCCTAATTAGGATTAAGTGGTTCAGAAAATTAATGAATGAAAAGACTTTTTGATGAGTGACTCATCGACGAGGTGCGTGACTATCAACTTGGAGATCACAAGTTCGAATCCAGGTTAATGATGTAGCCATCCTCAACCAGGAGTCCATGGGAGCTAATTAGCCGAGCTCTCATGGGAGGGAGGGATGGCATACGCCGCGCTGTCACTCACAGTGAGCACCAGCCAATTCATGGGCGACATGTGTCATTCATACAAAATGGGGCAGATAGCGCAGGCACAGCAGTTCGTAAAGAGGCGCGTGGCAGCATGACATGTCACGGAAGGGGCATGTGCATGCTTACGCTTCTCCCTGGTTGGTGGTGGTCGTATGTGATAGGGATATATAGATAATAATTTTGCATAGTACAGCATGAAGAGGACTTAAAATAAGGAAATGAAAGCTTTATTTTATTATTATCCATTTCATTCCTTTCCTTTCCCTTTCTGAACTGCTTAATCCTAATTAGGGTCACGGGGAGGTTCAGCCGACTCCGGGCAAGGGCAGAGTACACCCTGGACAGCTCACCAGGCCAATTTTATTATTTATTTATTTGTTATTATTATTTTTGTTGTTGATGTTGTTGTTGTTGTTGTCATTTATTCGTTTATTTTCTGAACTGCTTAATCCTAATTAGGGTCGCGGGGAGGCTGGCGCCCATCTAAGCCGACTCTGGGCGAGGGCAGAGTACACCCTGGACAGCTCGCCAGGCCATCACAGTATTATTATTATTAAAAATTATTATTATTATTATTATTATTACTTCTACTATTATTATTATTGTTATTGTTTTAATTTTATTTATTTATTTATTTTTAAAGATTGTTTAAAAACTTTATTAAAAACACAACAGTAGCAGACAAAACACACCACAAACACGAAAGGACATAAAAAATTTATTTATGTACAAACATACACATTTATTAAAGTTTTTTTTTATTATTCCTTATTGATTTTGAATATTAACTAATTAATTTTTAAATCATTTAATTACAAAAATATCAACATGTTTTAGCCTTTAATCCATTTTTAACATATTTCTAGTTATACTGGCTCCTCTCTCTCTCCTCTCTCTCCCTTACCTATAGTGAAGCTGAATCCATCGATGCTGAACGTTGCACTCCTCCCTTTCTTAAGTCCCTGTTTCCTGGCTCTGTGCTCCGTCATTCCCTCCTTCCTCCTCTCCCCTCTCCCTTAAGCAGGCTGAAGCTCTTATTTTATGCTCTTACGCTCCTGGACCACAAAGCAGATCATGTGCCAGCGACGCGAGCAGGTTGGTGAGTGTGTGAGTCCTCTGAGGTGAAGTTGTGTTGAGAAAGAAGCAGCTTTCTTTCTCTCTCCACCTCCTCCTCCTCCTCCTCTTTAATCCTCCTCCTTTCTCTCTCGGTGCTGACCTTCGCTCTCACTCTGCACATTATTCTCATTCTTTCTTTCTCTTTCTATCCCTCTCTCACACTCTTTGTGTATCACACTTTCTGTTACCAACACACACACACACACACACACACACACACACACACACTTACATACTCACACTAAAACTCACAGCATTGTTCTAAATTATGCCTATTTTCCCAGATAATGGCAGACTGTGTCATTTTCATTTCATTACAGTTTCAATTTGCAGCACAAAGGCTGTCATTTATGACTTAGGCTTTAAAAAGACTGATAGACAGAGAGCTAGAGAGACAGACAGGCTTAGAGATAGACAAGCATATAGGCAAGCAAACAGACATCAGAGAAACAGACAGATAGACAGGCAGAGATATAGACATGGAAAAAGAGAGACAGACAAGCAGACCACAGGATGGATGGATGGATGGATGGATAGACAAACAAGCAGAGAAATAGACAAATGAACAGATAGACAAGCAAAGAGAAAGAAGGACAATTAAATGTGCCTTCATTTTGCTTTTAGGACTGGTGTGTGTGTGTGTGTGTGTGTGTGTGTGTGTGTGTGTGTGTGTGTGTGTGTGTGTGTGTTACTCCAGAGAACATGCTGAGGAAATAAGGGAGAAGAACCCACTCAGCCGCACACACCCACCCACACACACACTCACACACTCAGTGGAAACCTGTTAATGCATCAGTTGAGTTTGCGCACTGATAACCTCCGAGACCTCCAAGAACATTTCCCGAGAGAAACTGTATGCAAAATGAAGTTCTTTATTTATTAAAGCGTATAAAGAGATGTATAAAGCTTGATAAAGATTACTATTGTTTCTACAACACTGTGGGTAAATTCACAAAATCTGCTTGGTCAGGTGTTGATTCATTTCCTCTAGCAGCAGCGCTGACAATCATTTCAAGTGTAATTCAGATCACAGGTTTATATTCAGACGTAAACCTCCACTGCAACGGCTTCTGTTAACGAGCAACATTTGATTTTATTTATGAATTTTTATGTTTTGTTTTATTTTTATTGAGCTTTCAGGCAAAAGTAACCTGATGCCTGTTTATACCATCGACAGTATACATGCTGTATATATGTGTTTGTGTGTGTATATATGACTTTTTGCTCAATCATGTTGTTGAATTTGCTACAAGCACTAGAGATACCGTCACTCTTTTCCTAGTGACGCCCTTTTCTCCAGTGCAAATTATTCATTTACTTAATCCTTCTACAGTCGCAGAAAGGCTCTTCCTATCCCAGCCGACACTGGGCGAGTGCAGGGTGCTAACACACACACACACACACACACACACACACACACACAGCCCTTCACACTTAAACCTGGGGCAACTTGGAACAGATAATTAGGCTAATTTGCATGTTTTTGGACTGCGGGAGGAAACCGGACTACCAGGAGGAAACCCACACAAGCACAGAGAGAGCATGCACACAGAACTTCACACAAAAACACTCTTGTATAGCCCGGGACTGGAACTCAGGACCTTCTTGTTGTGAGCAAGTGGTACGCTTTCTCTCTCTTTCTCTCGCTCTGTTACTCACAATCTCCCTTTCTTTCATTCTCGGGAAGCAGAAACTCAATTCTACGAGGCCACCAGCAGACTCTTCGAAAATTACTGACATTTTTCTCATAATAAATAACGGCTTTGTCACTTCCTTTTATGTGCTTGTCAAATCTCTGAGTTCTTTTACAAGGTTGTGATACTTGCGCAGTCTTTTTTGTAGTAAACGTCTGTCACCAGGCAACAGCTTGAGGTATTTAATCACTTGGACTCTGTGATGCAGATGAGGAGTCTGGTTAACTGGAGGGAAAAAAAAAACCTTGGACCCCTGCTTAACAAAGCCATGGTCTTTAAATGGCATTCGATGTTCTTCATCTTGATATACTTCAGCGCTGGGGCAAAGAGACCTGCTGAGGCTGACCGAGGAGGGAACGACACGAAAGCAGAGTGCTGGTTTTCTTTCGAAAATACTGTCCATGATTTAAAAAAGTGCTTTATTGTGGATAATCCTACTCAGGAAATGGAGAACCAACATGATGGACGTGTTTTAAAAAAAAAAAGGCTCACGCATTTCCCGAAGCGCTTAAGCCTAGTAAAGTCACGGGGAGACTGGAGCCTATCTCAGCCAACACTGGGCAAACACAAAACCATTCACACTCACTCCTGGGGCAATTTGGATCTGAAATTTGATTATCCTAATGTGCATGTTTTTAGACTGTGGGAGGAAACCGGACACTGACACCCACAGCTAGGGGCAATTTGGAACAGCCAAGTAATCTTTGGGCTGTGAGAGGAAACCGGAGTAGCCAAAGGGGCAGCCGTGGCCTAATAGTTAGAGAAGCGGGTTTGGAACCCCATGGAAGTACAACAAGAGCATGCAAACTCCATACAGAAACGCCCTCATCATGCCCGGTGAATTGAACCCAGGACCTTGCTGTGAGGCGGATGTGCTAACCGTTGTGTGAATTGTTTCGGTAAGCCACTTGTTTTGGATGATATAATAAATAGCTCAAAGATTGTGAGGGCAACCTGCTTCCTAAGACTTTCTTCCTAAGATTGCAAATAATGAATATTTATGCATTACTAGACCAGCCTAAGACAACTAATTAAAAATTTGCTTCGGACCATGACACACCACAGAGTCCCGTTTAATCACCCCCCCTGAATCTTCCTCTGTACGCCATCTCGGCCTGCAGGAACAATAAAGACCATGAGACACTGTGTTGACTCTGACTGCAAACACTGGAGGATACGGAAGGTCATTAGCATCTCCGCTGACTGAGGTGCGAGTGGAAAGCGGGAGCGAGTTCCCGACTACGCCTGTTCCTCCCAGCGGTTTCCGTGGAGACAGGGCAAAGTAATTAAGGGAGTGCGAGCGGCCAGGGAGATCATGTATTCCCCACATATGGCCTCATTAGAGGGACATTTAAGGTAATGTCGGCAGTGTTTCCTGCGTGCAGCTTTCCAGTCATTTGGTGGCGCCTTGATTGCTTCCACTTACACAGGTTGGTTGAGGTTAGAAAAGGCACAGACACAGGCACTGTTACCTGGGTCTCGTTTAAATCAAATTAAATGTCTAAGTAATCTTGAACGCTAAGAAATGTCTTTCTAAAAAACCCAAAAAAATTGGGCTCCCGAGTGGCGCGGAGACAAAGTGAGAGCTTGAGAACTAATTGGCCGAGCTCTAAGGGAGGGAGGGGATACTCCCTCCTTCACATGATACTATGTCATGTGGAGGCTGAAGCCTATTTCACCCCACACTGGGCGAAGTCGGGGTTCAGTCTGATTATGGAATATTGTGTATAAAGATATGGCAGCATGGTGGCGTAGTGGTTAGCACATCCACCTCACAGCAAGAAGGTCCCGGGTTCGGGTCACGGGCTCGGCAAGGACATTTCTCTGTGGAGTTTGCGTGTTGTTTCTTTGCTTCTGTGGGTTTCCTCAAGGTACTCTTGGTTTCCACAATCCAAAAACATGCACATTAGGCTAACTGGCTGTTGGTTGTGTGTATGTGTATGTGCTGGCTCTTTGATTGACTGGTGAGCTCTTTAGCATATGTCCCACCTTCGCCAAGTGTCTGTTGAGCCTGACCCTAATTGGATTGAGCGGTTTGGCAAATGTGCGAGATGATAAGTGAGTCCCAGGCTTGGGCATCTCTGTGTGGAGTTTGTATGTTTTCTCTGTGTTTGCGTGTGTTTCCTCTGGATACTCCGGGTTTCCTCCCACAGTCCAAAGACATGCACAATAGGCTAACTGACCATTTCAAATTGCCCCTAGGTGTGAGTGTGAGTGTAATTGGTGGTGTATGTGTTGGCCCTGTGATGGACTGGCAAGCTCTTCAGCATGTACATCGCCTTCAAGTCGGCGGAGATAGGCTCTTGTGCCCGTAGTAGGATTACGGATTTCAGCAATGAATGAATGAATGAATAAAAAATGTATCCAAAATCCCTCCTACAGCTAAAGAGTTGCTACTGTACAACAGGACACGCCCGCAGGGAAGTGGGTGAACACTAGGCACAGGATGACCATTTTCAAGGAATGTCGCTCCATAAGATTCAGCTGAGAATATTGAGCTCTGAAATATGTGTTTTGAATTCAGGGCCACGTCATTTGATTTCCTTTCCAATTTCTTTACGAGCAATCATGACATGTGACAACACCTACTGCCACAGAGTCTGTTCCGCTTAAGATCAAACCCACACAGTGTCTGAACGCCGTGTACACACTCGACTCCTTTTATTACGAGAATGGGTTTTCTGATCGTGAGAGCCGTCTCGTCGCCCTCGACTCCCCGCTGTGAGGTCTGCATTCAGAGCAATTCAAAGTGACTGATACCGTATTCAATGTCTTAGGATGCAAAAAATGTTTAAGTAAAAGCATTTGAGGCTGTACTCTGAAATGGCTTTTGACAGCTGATACTTGAGGTGCGTGGAATGTTTTTCGAACCCAACTCCCACACACTTCTGCGATTACATCTGTATTTATATACTTGGTGTATAACAAAATAAAAACAGAAGAAGGCTTTAAAGTAATCTGGATTCTCATTGCACATAAATAAACGATATAATGATATTTTGAAGCCATTTTAATCAATCAATCAATAAAATGGTAGAGCAGGAGAATCAGTCATAGAGTGCAAACCACTGCCAAGCTGAAAAAAGTGGCTCATTCCACCCCCTGCTGGGCCTGCTATAATTCTATACTTCCAGGACAATCTCACAGTGTTAAAGAACCTTATAAAAAAAATCCTGGATACAGAATTTGATCCAGATCATCTCCAAAATCGAATAGAGCCTTTCTTATCCAAAGCCCTGGCAGAATATCATAAAAATTTATACATTTAGCATAATCCTGCTAACAAACAAACACACACACACACACACACACACACACAAACCCAAGGTAAAACATAACCTCCTTGGCAGAGGTGAGTACATATAAATCACTAGGAAATTTTAAACTACATTTCCCAGAATGCACTGCACATGGGAAGCATGTGAATTGTCTTCACAGAGAGGGTTTTTTTCTCAGAAAATTCAGAGTTTAATTTTGGAAAATGGGTGGCATGGTGGACTAGTGGTTAGCTGAGTTCAAGCCCCAAGCTCGCCGAGGACGTTTCTATGTGTGGCTTGCATATTCTCCCTGTGCCTGCGTGGGTTTCCTCGGGGTACTCTAGTTTACTCCCACAGTCCAAAGACATGCACATTAGGCTAATTGGCTGCACCAAATCACCCTAGGTGTGAGTGTGAATGGTTGTATGTGTTGCCCCTGTGATGGTCTGGCAAGCTGTTCAGAGTGTACCTTCGCCCAGTGTCGGCTGAGATAGGCTCCAACCTCCCCACAACTCTAATAGCATTAAACGGTACTGAATATATTAATGCTAGCAGTGCTAACATTCTTATTTGGTGCAGAAAGGGCAGAAAATTCATTTCTTCTCCTCCTCTGATCTGTAGCTCAGACAGAACTGATGAGATTAAATTTAAAAAGGGAAAGACGGTATTAAAACTTAATGCTCCCAGTCACATGACACATTTTAGTGGACTCTACTCATCTGGGTTTTCAGTATCACAAAATAATCTCTGTAATACACTCATTTCTTACTTGTTCATGAGATAATGACTAGTAAATATCCGATGTGTTTTATTTTCCGTTACCAGTTCATTTCGGATTAATATAAAGGTTTCCTGGTGAAACCACTCCGACTCATGGGTTTAGTATCTCTTATTCACCTGTTCTACATCTTGTTTTGGTTCTGTATGTTTACAATAACAGTAACAATAACAAGACTGCGTGACTGGAGGAACAATCTGGTGCATGCGGGTAACTGAGTTGTAGAAAGTGAAAAGACTGAGATCAGGTGTGTTGTGCTCTCACTCGCCTCAAGATGGCGATGTTTACTAAAGTGGTGAAAAAAGTACCAGGGTTTAGAATCATGGGAAATTTTTCAAGCTCTACCACACCGCCAAGTGGAAAAAGTGAAGGGTGCCAATAATTTTGGGTAGTAAATTTGCCAGTCTGTTGTTTGAGAGAATGAATTATAATGAATATGAAATTTACAAAGGGTGGCACGGTGGCATCGTGGTTAGCATGTCCGCCTCACAGCAAGAAGGTCCTGGGTTCGAGTCCTGGGCGTAGCAAGGGCATTTCTGTGTGGAGTTTGCATGTTCTTCCATGCTTGCATGGGTTTCCTCAGGGTACTCCAGTTTCCTCCCACAGTCCAAAGACATGCACTTTGGGCTTATCGACTGTTTCAAATTGCCCCTTGGTGTGATTGTGAGTGTAAATGGTTGTGTGTTGGCCCTGCGATTGTCTGGCGAGCTGTCCAGGGTGTACACTGCTTTCACCCAGAGTCGGCTGAGATAGGCTCTACCTCCTTGTGACCCTAATAGGATTAAAAGGTTTAGTAAATGAGTGATTGAAAAGATTTGCCCGAGACCAGTTCTACTAATCAGTCCTCACTTGTCCTCTGTGTATGTACATTTGGATAGTTCTCCTTTAATACAAAGTTTGTTCAAACAAAACCAGGAATCATTGCTTATTTTGGAAGAATGTCCGACGCTGTTGTTGACACTTGGCCCCCGTTGGTGTCTCCCTTACCCACGAGTCCCTGCGGAGAAGCAGGTGAGAGTCGAGATGAGACAACGTGTATATAAAAGAGCTGGGAGAAGCTCGGCAGGGGTCATCACTGGCCCACGGCCATGGTAACGGTGGAACAAGGGGCCTCGGGAGACGATATTTTGATCCCTCTCGTGAGGATGCACTTCCTTTTGAGAGCGAGTGAGAAGGGAAGTGCACGTGAGACAGTGAGTCAGAGGTGAAGGGATGGAAAGAGTGCAAGAGATTCACAGTCAACAGGACATGAATAATGAAGGAGTGGAATGATCACGGGGAAAAAAGAGGCAATTATTTCTTGAATCAGACGTCACTGGAGCTGATAGATAAATATAGATACAAATGCATGCTTAATTAATACTAAAAATGTACACAGGATTGAAAAAGAAAAACACGCCTGTGTTATGCTGTGAAGGGAATTTTTTTATTTCTGCTAGCATTGTTCAAGTCCCGGGCTCGGCGAGGGCATTTCTGTGTAGAGTTTGCGTGTTTTCCCAGTGCCTACGTGTGTTTCCTCTGGGTACTCTGGTTTCCTCCCACAATCCAAAGACATGCACTTTAGGGCTACTGGCTGTTCCAAATTTTCCTTAGGTGTGAGTGTGAGTGTAAATGGTTGTATATGGGTGTTGGCCCTGCCACTGAATGGCAAGCTGTTCAGGGTGTACCCTGTTTTCGCCCATAGTCGGCTGATATAGGCTTCAGCCTCCTTGTGACCCTATTAGGGTAAAGCAGCTCTGCAAATAAATGAATGAATGAATGGATTTGGATTATTATCACTCACTCACTCACTCACTCACTCATTTGTTGAACCGCTTACTCCTACTGGGGTTGGTGGTAGGCTGGAGCCTATATCAGCTGACACACGGGGCGAAGGCGGGATACACCCTGAACAGCTGACCAGACCATCACAAATCCAACACACACACAACCATTTACACCCACACTCACACCTAGGGACAATTTGGAACAGCCAGTTAGCCTAATGTGCATGTCTTTGGACTGTGGGAGGAAACCTGAGTACCCAGAGGAAACCCATGCAAGCACAGGGACAACAGACAAACTCCACATAGAAACACTCAAGCCAAGACCGGGGCACGCATCCAGGACCTTCTAGATGTGAGGCGGACGTGCTGACCACTACACAACCGTGCCGTGGATTTGGATTATGGTTGGTTTAAAGGCTGAATACTTTTCAGGCTTTTCCTCTGACGTCCACTGATGATGTAAGCAGAACAAGGTCACTGGCATTATTTAATCGCAGGTCTACAATGACCGTCGAAGAATTTTCTGTTCCAGAATTCAGTATGGATTTATGATTTTGATCTCATTATAAACAAGTAAAAATCTGTAATAACACAGGCGCGGTAACAGGTTGGAAGTTAGTCCACTTGATGTGTTTGATGCGTCTTTGATATATTGGGCCCGTGTACACAGGATGATGCTGCTGTGATCAGCACGCTGTTATTCTAACATCAAAGAGCTTTTTCTCTACAACTTTAGGGATGCGCAGTACGCGTGCGCACAATCAGCCTTCAAAGCAACATCTCCCTTTTTTCCCAATCCGTTTCCTATTTATTGTTCCACAATGAGATCCTGTGAAGCGTTTTTTTTTTCCTCTGTACAACTGAATGCACTCTCTCATGATGGTCTCTGTTACCCAGGGTATCATTGGCAGAGACGCTGTAAAGGCTAACCAGATACAAATGTATAGAAATATCAATAACAGCTTTTTATGAACACACCATGCATACAGCACTGTTTCAGTACTTATGAAAATGCAATGCACTTTATAGCAATGTCTAACACTATAGCAGAGGGATATGATGATGATGATGATGATATAAAAAAAATTTACAATTGCATGATTTTATTATATAATTATGGCATAGATCTTTCATTTATTATTAGAGGTATGTCTGTTGGGTTTTTACACCTGAGCCTGCTGGCTCATCACAGCCGGAGCTTGTCCCAGCTTCTGTAGCGTAAAGCGAACAGGAGCTCATCTCCTCCTGGATGGGGTGCTAGTCCATTGCGGGTTACCTTCCTAGTATGGGTGGACTTAGGCACACTTGTGGTTACGACCTTGCCCAGGGGTCTTAGTACAGAGGGGGTCTAACAAGGATCTGAACCCCTGACCTCTTGATCATGAGCCCAGCACCGTAACCAATACACCACTGGCCCCACATTTATTATTAGAAAGTAATTATAAAATTCTCTTATTTTTTAAAATCATCAGGTGCACTGATATGTTTTTTTCCTCGTATCAAATGCCAGAGAATCAGGAATTAAAGCATAAAGATTTCATTCATTTATATTCTTAGATATATTTCTTACACCTCACCCAACACTCTCAGAAACAGAGGTACAGTAGGAGTCCTTTTCTTTCCTCAATGTCTATATTTATGTTCTCCCGAGGGCTCATTATCGGACGTCAGGGTGATTGGGTGTATCTTTATAGGGCAAAAAAGGTACATTTCTGTTGCCTAGAAGTACATAAAGGGTACATATAAGTATTTATAGAGGGTACTGACACAAGCGTCACGTAATCTGATTTATTTTTAAGACTACAACCCAAAAACGACCCTTTAAACACTGAATAATGACCAGTTGAATAATATACCTTTAGGGTAGTATCCTTTAACTTACTCTGTGTTTGGGCATGTGCTATTTTCGAATATATTTGTATATATTTATCCTTCAAAATAAGCACATAATTACTCATATGTCCGATAATCAGCCTTAGCGGGTATATTAAAGTGTACTGTATACTGGGGGGGAGAAAGGGACTCCTACTGTAGCCCTAATTCTAACAGAGTCTGATCTAAATATCATTTGATTCAAAATGACATTTTAACTTTCATTATAATGTGTTAAAATGTGGAGTGTAATGTGTGTGGCAGCCCACTGCTCCGAGTGTGTGCACGCTCACTGTTTACGTGTGTGTGTGGTTGCTCACTTTGGATGGGTTAAATGCAGAGGCATTAATTTCCCTTGCACCATTGATACAGTATACCAAAAAAAAAAAATAATGTGTCACAAACACTTTGAATGCATTACATTAACTGTTAACAATGTAATAAATCATGTAAGATTAAGGATCCACTCAATCATAATGCGGGTCTCCCGCCTAATTTAAACAATGCCTTATTAATAACATTAATAACATATTAATAACATGGTTTATAACATGACCTAATCCTTTGGATAAACTGAAGGTTTAAAAATGTGTCAAGGCTCAAATTAACCATAATTTACTGTAATCACAGTGACGCACACCTACGCAGATTCACCTCAGAAGGCAAGGTGAGATGATAATCCAAAAATATTACGTCTCGGCCCCTTTTCTCTGCTACCGTACCTTTTCTCTGTGTGTGAGGGTACATAGTGAACTGCTTCCGCCCATCGCACAAACAGTTACACACGCACTCATCCATAGGGGCAATTTCAAACAACCTGATGTGCACTTTATATATATGCACCATGATATGTTTATTTATTTATTTAATTTATACAAAGTGCCCTGAAACAGAGAGAGGCAAACAGACAGTGGTACATAGAGTCCGGCCCCTGGTACAGCATCGCTAAGTGGTCTATCCCATTACATGGGACATCCTATATCCTATGTTTGATCCTATATATCATGATAACAGAAATATTTTACATTTGTTATCTATTATTAATATTTGTTGTTATTGATGTATTTATTATCTTTTTTTGTATTGAAATATGTAATAAAAAACTATAATAATGAATAACATTAATGAAAAATATAATCTATAAAGATGATTATGATTTTAATTATGATTATAATCAGCTTATAATTCTCATACATCTATTAAAATGAAGATATATACAGTATTCATATATTTATACACAAATCCTGATGTTGTAATTTTTAGGTAAATAAAAGTGATTTCTTTTTTTATGGACTGAACTTGACTGACTATTAAATTTCTGTGTGTGTGTGTGTGTGTGTGTGTGTGTGTTCTCACCGCTTTCTGTGGTGCTCTGGGTTTGCGCCTCGGTGCCTCCGTCCTGTGCGTCCGGAACCTCGGATACTGACGTCTTTGCGCGCGCCTTGTTTCTGCGCCGCCGTCCTGGGAAAACTCCTCGAACGCTCGTGCGCCGCGCGTGACCCGAATCGCCGTCCCCGTCCGGGTGTGGGTCCAGATCTGTTGTACGCTGCGGCTCCGAGCCCACCTTCACCAGAGTGTTGCGCGTTCTGGTCAGAGCCGATGTAACCGAACCCATCCCTGCGTGCACTGCGCCTGGACGTGGGACGGTACCGGGTGGCGCGCGCGTCCGACTTAGAACCGAACCGCCTGCTCTTTAAACAGCCGGCATTATAATTCAGGTAGGGATCATGATGATGATGATGATGGCTTCCTCCTTCACCCTGTAAATCATTTCGTGGCGCGCGCTTCCTCCGTCATTTCTCTCCTTCTTTCTTTTTCTTTTTGCGCGACAGAGAGAGAGAGAGAGAGAGAGAGAGAGAGAGAGAGAGAGAGAGAGAGAGATTAATTGGTGAACTGATGCGGTGTTCAAGAGCGACTTGGTTCTCCCGTGTTGTGTAGCCAAGCGCGTGATGTCACTACAACTTTAAGGATGGTAAGCACCAGAATCCCGCGTGTGGTGATTCATGTAAACAAAAGTCCCCGAGGACGCCTGCTTTTTTTTAAACTTCCGTTCCAAGTGTGCAACAGTTAATAATCACCAAATCACACCTGATAATGATGTGTTAATTAACTCAACACCACTCTTTCAACGTCATCACTACACTCTGCTAAAGAAAGGAAGAAAGAAAAAAAGAAAGAAAGAAAGAAAAAAGAAAGAAAGAAAGAAAGCAAAAAAGAAGGGAAAAAGCAAGAAAGCAAGAAAGAAAATAAGAAAGAAAGAAAAAAGAAAGAAAATAAGAAAATAAGAAAGAAAGAAAGAAAGAAAGGAAGGAAGAAAGAAAGAAAGCAAAAAAGAAAGAAAAATAGCAAGCAAGAAAGAAAGAAAATTAGAAAGAAAGAAAGAAAGCAAGAAAGAAAGCAAGCAAGAAAGCAAGCAAGAAAGAAAGAAAGCAAAAAAGCAAGCAAGAAAGAAAATAAAAAGGAAAGAAAATAAGAAAATAAGAAAGAAAGAAACAAGAAAGAAAGAGAATAAGAAAGAAAAAAAGAAAGCAAGAAAGGAAGAAAGAAAGAAAGCAAAAAAGAAAGAAAAGTAGCAAGAAAGAAAGAAAGAAAGAAAGAAAGAAAGAAAGGGCCATGTTTACGTTTTCCTGGGACAAGATTAAAAATAGAGCCATGCCAATTTTTCTGGTGTTTCTGCTTAATTATTTAATGTGGCTGCACACCTATTCACATAACTAATCTCAAATCAGTAGTGGTTAGTATGTCTGCCTCAGAGCAAAAAGTCACAGGCTCAGCAAGGGCATTTGTATGTGTTCTCCCTGTGATTTTTATATTTACATCTACAACATTTGAAACACACCCTTATCCAGAGAGACTTACATTTTTTATTTACTTTATACATTTATGCAACTGAGCAGTTGAGGGATAAGTTTGGTGGTACTGGGGCTTGAAAGACTGATGTTCTGATCAGCAGCCCAGGGCCTTAACCACTGAGCCACCACTGCACACTGCTTTTGTGGGTTTCCCTATTTATTTATTTATTTATTTATTTTATGCTGTCTTTATCCCGCAAAGGAAATTTTGGCTCTGCATTTAACCCATCCGAAGTGAGCATATATACACACATGTAAACAATGAGCTCACACACACTCGGAGCAGTGGGCTGCCACACATTGCAGTGCCCAGAGAGCAGATGGGAGTTACGTGCCTTGCTCAAGAGCACTTCAGCCATGAAGGTGAAGGAAGGGAAGGGAAGGTGCTGCTCACCACCCTCCACCACTACACACATTTTTCCTGCTGGTTTGGTAATCGATCCAGCGACCTTTGGGTTACAAACCCACCACTCTAACTATTAGGCCATGGCTACCCCTTTGGGTACTCTGGTTTCATCCAACAGTCCAAAGACATTCACATTAGGGAAATTGGCTGTTGCAAATTTCCCCTAGGTGTGGATGTGATTGTGAATGGTTGTGGGTGTGTGTGTGTGTGTGTGTGTGTGTGTTGGTCATGCAATGGACTGGCGAGCTGTTCAGGCTGTACCCCGCCTTATCCATCATAATCGGAGTCCACCCTAGTAGGATAAAGCAGCCAAAAAATGAATGAATAAATAAAAAATAGGGGTGTTATTGTTGTGATAGCAGAACCTCAACAGTTAATGTAACTGTAAATGAATTAAATATATACACTGTGTTATTCTTTATTCAATTTCAAATTGTAATTTGCTTTAAAGTGACCTAAAGACATCATATGCCACATTTTGACTCAGTACGGCTTCAAAAATAGGTTCTGCATACATCAGGTATACTGTGTGTTAAAATTAACATTGAACCTTTCAGTTTTATTGTGGACTTCTGTTATCTGGTGCATCCATATTCCTATTTATTTATTTATTTGTTTGTTTGCTTGCTTGCTTGCTTGCTTGCTCACACACCCAGAGAATCCATGGCCACTTCCAGATTAGTGGAGACTTCCGACGCATGTGGCAGGGCATCCAGGCAATTACCAACTACAGGACAACACCACCTGCTTGTAACAGTGATGCCTCCCTTCCAGACACGCGGAACGACTTCTACGCTCGGTTTGAGCTTAGAAGTCTACGGTTTCCTGCATCAGTGACTACCGCCCCATCGCACCCACACCATTCGTGATGAAATGCTTCGAGAGGCTCGTCATGGAGCACATTAAGTCACAGCTACCATCCTCACTGGACCTCTTGCAGTTTGCATATAGTCCTAACCGCTCTATGGATGATGCCATCATCACAACCCTCCATCTGGCCCTCACACACCTGGACTGTAAGGACACATGTACGAATGCTGTTCATAGACCTTAGTTCAGCATTCAGCACAATCATCCCTCAGCAGCTGATTGAGAAGCTAAGCCTGCTGGACCTGTGCACCTCTCTCTGCATCTGGATTCTGGATTCCCTGACTGGGAGACCCCAGTCAGTCCAAATCGGGAACAGCATCTCCAGCACCATCACACTGAACACTGGAGCTCCTCAGGGCCGTGTTCTCAGTCCACTGCTGTTCACTTTGCTGACTCACGACTGTTGAGGCTGAGGTAAGCCCATCTCCCTTCCCCCATCCTGGCTATGTTTTACAGAGGGACCATCGAGAGCATCTTGAGCAGCTGCATCACTGCCTGGTTTGAGAACCGCACCGTCTTGGATCGTAAGACCCTTCAGCGGATAGTGAGGACAGCTGAAAAGAATATCGGAGTCTCCCTTCCCTCTGTCACGGACATTTACACTGCACGCTGCATCTGCAAATCTAACAGCATTGTGGATGACCCCACACACCCCTCACACACACTCTTCACCCTCCTGCCATCTGGAAAGAGGTACCGG
>JAQMYF010000008.1:7549627-7569230 GCA_030014195.1 Neosilurus mollespiculum
GGGTTAGGTATTCTTATAACAGTGTGATGGTCAAAGAAAAGGTAATTAGTGCTGGGTGCAAGCAGGGACTCCAGCATGAATAACTATGGCAGCATAACTAAAAAGCGAGAAACCAGAAGGAAGGCAGACATGTGCATGTCTTTGGACTGTGGAAGGAAACCAGAGCACCCAGATGAAATCCACAAAAGCACAGGGAGAATATGTAAACATCACACAGAAATGCCCTCTCCAAGCCCGGGACTCAAACCCAGGACCTTTGTGCTGTGAGGCAGATGTGCTAACCACAACACCATCATGTCACCCAACCGAAAAAGGACATCTGGAGAACAACTGGATAAAGTGGAAGACGATGTTGCGGCATTAAACTTTTTTGAAAACATATTAATTAGTCTTGAGGGACTAAGATACTTTGTCGCACAAAATAAACAACCAATAACTTAAAAAAAAAAAAAAAAAAGTAAGCATGGTACAAGTCTTGTTTTCCTTTCCTTTCTTGCTGAACAGCCTGACGGATCCCCCTGTTGTCGGGATCTTTCCCTCGCCCGTGTTGCTGCGTGTCTATACCTGTTGGTGGTGGACTGTACCAACTGCGGGGGGGAAGATGGGAAATCCAAAGAGCTCGTTTATTTCAGCACTAGACAGCGACCAGCCCCGACTGCAAGCTGGTGTCTTGGATCTCAGCGGTTTAAAGCAGCGTGCAATGCGAGCAAGTGAGCAAACGACCAGAGGACCGACGATGCTGCGAGAAACGACGCGACTTCCTGCGCTGTGCACGAGCTCCCGTTATTGGGTGATTTATGAGAATTAGGAATTACCGGATGTAGTGGTTTATTGCGCGCGTGGAGCAGCCGCAGCAGCATCAGGAGTAGAGATTATTAGGTTACTGGAGAATAATAATAAATAAAGGACATACGGTGTTGTGGGACCCCGTGGAGAAGGGAGGGGTGTGAGTGCACCCTTACAGGAGGGCAGAAAAGACGCTTCCTTTGTTTACATCAGGATGGATGTGAGGATGCGGGGCTTTAAAGCAGTGGAGATTTCACTCCTCATATGGACAGTGAACGTGCTTCCGAAAATCGACGAGGCGCGCGCTGCATCCCGTGAGTAAGCTATAGACGACATTTATTATAAGAGCCAACACTGAGCTCGTGCACAGCCCTGAATTCATGCATTCAGTTAAGCAGTGCTGTGTTGGTGTTGCTGTGGGTGCACATTAAATACTACTGCAATAGCCTCCAGAATAAAGCATGACCTCTGGGTCTTATTTTAGGACTTCTGAAAAAAAGATATATAGAATTATAATTATAATTTTAAAAATAATAAAGGAAAAAAGATCATTTGTAGAGGAAAATAACTAAAAGTCAAACAGTTGCTTAACATAAATAATATGTCGGCATATACTTCCATCCAGTTGACAGTACTGAATGAACTTGTTTTTGTTTTGTTTTTTTATCTATATATGAAGTAATTTAATTGGTTTGTAGAAGTACAGGCAGCACCTATGACAGCTTTCACAATAAAGGGTTAGAGTAGTGTGTATGGGAACAGGCAGCAAAGCAAACAAAACAAGAATAAATATAATTAAAATAATAATGATAGTAATAAAAATGGGGTGGCATGATGGTGTAGTGGTTAGCACATCTACCTCACAGCAAGAAGGTCCTAAATTCGAGTCCCATCTCTGTGTGGAGTTTGCATGTTCTCCCGGTGCTTGCATGGGTTTCCTCCATGTACTCCAGTTTCCTCCCACAGTTCAAAGACATGCACGTTAGGCTAATAGGGTGTTCCATATTGCCCCTAGTCGTGTGTGTGTGTGTGTGTGTGTGTGTGTGTGTGTTGGCCCTGCGATGGACTGGCGAGCTGTTCAGGTGTTCCCAGAGTGGACCCTAGTAGTATAAAGCGGTTCAGCAAATGATTAAATGAAAACAGGAATGATGTCATAACATGGTATATAATCAAGGTACCAAGAGTACTTTTCCTTGTCACTATGGTGGTTCCATTAGGAGTGCCAATACTCTTGTGTACTTTTATTTTCATAGCACAATACCAACCCAGCAACAAAACATGTAAAAATTGTGAGACTTTTACCTCCAGAATAAACCTGAACAAATTTCTCACTAACTACTAAATCCTTACAATTCTGAATTCTTTGTTAAATCTTAGATGGAATCAGGAAGGTTCTGGGTTCCAGGCTTGGCTCAGATGTTTCTGTGTGGAGTTTGCATGTTCTCCCCGTGATTGCGTGGATTTGCTGCCGGTACTCCGGTTTCCTTCCACAGTCCAAAAACATGCACAGTAGGCTAATTGGCTGTTCCATTTCGCCCCTAGATGTGAGTGTGAATGGTTGTGTGTGTGCTGGACCTGTAATGGTCTGGCGGGCTGTTCAGGGTGTACAATGCCATCGCCCAGAGTCAGCTGAGATAGGCTCCAGCATCCCTGCGACTTTAATTAGGATTTAGCGGCTTAGAAAATGAATGAGTGAATCAATCAATCAATCAACTCCTGTATGTGACTGATGCTTGGAAATTTTTCTAAGACTGGAACTCATTTAATATTTACTCCTCCTTTTTTCCCAAGACGCAGGCTCTGTCTTCATTTTCCATCCTGTCAAACAGCACATGGGTGGATACATCCCCCTATATCCTCTAAAGCATGTGCCGTCCTATTAAATCTGTTTCAATAGTAATCCAAGTTCACCATGGTCCATTTTAAAGAGTCATTAATAAATGATACGCAGGAGGGATGTGCATGGGGTGCTAATGGTCCAAGTCCCCAGGGACTCCAAGACACACCATATATTAATTCAATCTGCGGAACACACCTGGGCCGGGTCACTCAGGTGCATGAAAAACTGGAACACAATAAAATTTAAAAATGATTAGGTGGGCTGGTTGGTTAGAAAATACTCAAGGACATTTTTATGGTCTGACTTTTGAGACGACATAATATACCATGACCAGTGATTTGCAACTCCGAGCAACCCGACTTTCAGGACAGCAGAAATAATGATTTCATGTCGCTTTCCATAAAAGCAGTGAAAGCTGAAATTAGCACATGGCCAAAGAGGAGATCTGATTACAAACTGCAGTGCATGAATGAAGTCCTGACTGTGCGTTCGAAGTTGCACTCGCTGTCTGTTGTATCTATTTTTAATATGAAGTTGTTCACAGACTTACATAATATCCATACCTCTGCTTTTGATTTTTCAGTACCTGGTGGACATGACAATACCGTACAAAAACATTTACACACACACACACACACACACGCACACACGCACACTCTTTCTCTCTCTCTTCCTCTCTCTCTCTCTCTCTCTCTCTCTCTCACACACACACACACACACGACTGTATATCTGTACCCCACCATCACTCAGAGTCAGCTGAGAGAGACTCCAACCTCCCCATGTCCCTAGTAGAATTAAGTGGTTTAACAAATGAATGAATACACACACACACACCTAGGGGCAATTTGGAACAGCCAGGACACCCTGAACAGCTCGTCAGAACATCACAGGGCAACACACACAACCTTTCACACTCACATTCACACTAACAGGTAATTTGAAACACCAAATCAGCTTAATGTGCACTGTGGTTGGACTGTGGGAGAAAACTGGAGTACCCAGAGGGAAACCCACGCAAGCACAGGAAGAACATGCAAACTCCTCACAGAAATTGAGCGAATGAGGAGGAGATTCTTCCCGCAGGCCGTTCGGGCCCACAACCAGAACACTTGTACCTGGACTTTGTAGAGCTACCCTACACATGAACATTACATTCTACCTTAGCTGATTGTTGCACACACAAACTGCACTACCTGTTCACCCTGCACTACTCTGAGCACACAACAACCACACTCACTGAACATCTTTGTGTGCACACGGCACCGACACTTTACACACCCTATTACTTATAAAATTGTCACTACATTTATATTTTATTTTATATTTTATATTCAACTGTTAACTATTGGTGTCCTTCAAATAGTTATTGTTATTTTTCTTCTTGATATTGAAAGTTTTTTATTCTTCTTTAAATATAGGATAGTCATAACAAGCATTTCACTACATATTGTACTGTGTTTGATTTTGTATGTGACAAATCAATTTGAATTTGAATTTGAAATGCCGAGCCCGGGACTCGAACCCAGACCTTCTTGCTATGAGGCTGACGTGCTAACCACTACAAAGCTGTGTCGTCCTATGGATATGTGTATTTAGATATTATACATATTTCTCTGTGGCCGGTGGATTGAGGGTTTTTTCCTTTTTATTTATTCTGCATTGTATAATAGTGAGGTTTTAATCATTTTGCGGGGTTTTTTTTGTTTGTTTTCTCTGTTTGTTATTCTGAGCTTCGTCTTGCCTGTTTGCCTCATTTCTATAAAGAATCAGAGCTTTAGTGTATATCTATCGCCCATGAGACTCACAGTTAGACATATCATAATGCAAGGAAAGAAGGCTGAGCTATAAATTATCCATGCTGCACGCCTTCTGACACACACTGACTGGCTGTCAGAGGGCTTAATAAGGGGTTGTGAATGTTGACCATGATGTATGCTGTACAGTATGATGAAGCAACTTCTTACCTTCATCCTCGAAATGAAATTAAGTGATATGTAAAAAAAAAAAAAGTGCTCGGTTCAATATAACAGTCCCGAATAAAATAAGCCGAGGAATAAATCAACAATAAATAGCTTCAAGACCTACATAGAGGCACCTGAGGGAAACAGCCTCGACCATCAGACTCAAAGGCAAAGCTGGCAGGCGTATTACCTATGAAACATTTATGGCATATTATCACTGACCAAGACAATATCCATGCCATATTAACAGGATCTCACCCTCCGGATAGCTGTGACTCCACGCGGAGATTACAGCTTGGGTGTATTGTGATGCTAATGAGGAAGCTCATTGAGTCTCGAGGCACCTGCCACCCTAATTCCTAGAACTGTGTGCCTGCCATGGTGACCCTCCCCCATTCTTCAAGCTCCATCCTTTGTCAGATGGACGGAGCAGAACAAAGGCCTGGGATTGCTCCGAGCAATGAACACAGGAGGAAGAAAACCCACACACCTTATATTCTTATATACACACCAGTATATCTTTCATTTAAAGCCTTAATTGTATGAGGTTACTGGTTCATTTGTTTTGCACTCCAGAAAGAGAAGGTGATGTTTACAAAAGCTGCACAGAGTGCTTGATTAGAGTACAGAAGACAAATAGAGAAAGAGAAAGAGAATTTGCCGAAATAGAAGCACATGCTGTACTCACTCACTCATTCATTTGCCAAACCAAACCGCTTAATCCTTTTATGGTTGTAAGGAGGAATCTCAGCCATTCACACTCACATCCACACCTACTGTATTGGCAATTTGGAACAGCCATTTAGCCTAATGTGGACTGTGGGAGAAAACCGGAGTACCCCAGGGAAACCCCCTGCAAGCACAGGGAGAATATGCAAACTCAACACATAAACGTCTGAGCCTGGGACTCGAACCCAGGACCTTCTTGCTGGGAAGTGGACGTGTTCACCACTACGCCACTACTATACCTGCAAACAATGCATCCTGAACTTGAAATTATATTCAATCATTTATTCAATGCTTAAACTGCTCCTAGGGTCACAGGGTGACACGGAGAAAGCAGAATACACAATGAACAGCTTGCTAGACCATCGCAGGGCCAACATGCACACACACACATACAACCATTCACACTCACACTCACACCTTGGGGCAATTTGGAACAGCCAATTTGCCTAATGTGCATGTCTTTGGACTGTGGAAGGAACCCAGAGGAACCCCATGCAAGCATGGGACAAACATGCAAACTCCACACAAAATTACCCTCACTGAGCCCGGGACACGAACCCAGAACCTTCTTTCTGTGAGTCAGACACACTAACCACTACCCCACCATGCCGCCTGTTATTAGCTCTAGAAGATGTTATTATATGGCTACTGTATTCAGTTATTTTTTAAAGATATTGTTGTTTCAAAACGTAGTTAGCTTTCTTAGGGTCGCTACGCAACTTGTATGTTGTACGCCTGCTACGCTAGCCGTGTGCTGCCTGAACTTTTCACACGGTTCGTACTTTATGTAAATCTGGAGGATTCCACCAGCTGGCAGTACAAGAAATCATCACAGTGTGAAATCAACAATCAGTGAGTTGAAGAAAGATATTGAAGACTTGTATTTTTATGCCGGTGGTGTAAATGTCTGAAAAAAGATGGCAGCTGGGACTCAGAGGATGATACGTGAGATTGATATTGAAGCGACATTCCTAAAACGTGAACTCACTGCCACGTTGATATTTGGTTAGGTGATGATGGGTCAGAGAGGTAGTTAGCCGGACAACACAAGCAAAGATTCTCTCTCTCTCTCTCTCTCTCTCTCTCTCGCTCTCTCTCTCACACACACACACACACACACACTCACACACACACATACACACAAAGACCCCTTGTGTGCATCCAGCCATGCAACATGCATGTCACCCCTCAGCTCTCAGTAGACACGGTGTTGAGAACAGCACGCGAGAACAAAGGCGGCTCAGCAGGAGTTAATTCACCGGCTCTGTTAGCTCATTAATACAGAATGTAGCTGTTGATTCTCATCCTGTAATGGACAGCTCAGACTATAAACCTAATCGCTTGTGTTGACTCAGAGCAGCTGTTGGCTCGAGCACGATCCAGTGATTAAAGCCTTATGGCTGTATTGTAAGGAAAGCTTGGGAGAGAGCAAGTTGCTGAGTGGAAAGAATAGCGTTTCAATTGTTTTCTTCGTGGGTTCTTACTGTTCCTTCTGTACTACTGCTTCCTGTTTCTGGGACTGACTCTGGATCAATCATTTTTCCAATGGATAATGTAGTGAACTTACTGAAGATGAATATCGTGGGTTTGTTCAGGGAGATAGGGTGGCACAGCATTATCATAGCAAGAAGGTAAAGGGTTTAACTCCTGGGCTTGGCTGTTTCTGCATAGAGTTTACATGTTCTCCCTGTGCTTGCCTGGTTTTCCTCTGAGTACTCCAGTTTCTTCCCACAGTCCAAAGCTTAGGCTAATTGGCTGTGCCAAATTGCCCTTAGGTGTGGGTGTGAATGGTTGTGTGTGTTGGCTCTGAAATGGTCTGGTAAGCTTTTAAGGGTGAACCCTGTGTTTGCACTGTGTCAGCTGAGGTAGGCACAGCATCCTTGTAACACAAAAAGGATTAGGCGCTTTGGCAAGAGTGGGTGATGAGTGATTGAAGGTACGATCTCAAGTTTATTGATCCTACCTGCTGTACCAAATATGGACCAGCTGAAGGCTATTTAACAGTTATTTTTTAACCTCTGATTGCCCATATTCGATATGATTAGAGGGAGTGGAATAACAATTTTATTCTATCCACTGGTTTTGTAAGAAATATGGAATTTTTATTTCTCTGTTCATCATCATCTTCATCTTCTTCCGCTTGTTTCCGGGGTCGGGTCGTGGGAGCAGCAGCCTAAGCAGTGAGGTCCAGACGTCCCTCTCCCCAGCCACTTCTTCCAGCTCTTCCGGGGGACACTGAGGAGTTCCCAGAACAGCCGTAAGAAGTAGTCCTTCCAACGTGTTCTGGGTCAACCCCCGGGGCTCTTCCCCAAAACTCCACACCAGGGAGGTGTTCGGGAGGCATTCTAATCAGATGCATAAGCCATCTCAACTGGCTTCTTTCAATGCGGAGTAGTTCTACTCCGAGCTCATCCTGGATGACAGAACTTCTCACCCTTGCATCTAGAACATCTTGTTCTTTCGGTCACTACCTAAAACTCATGACCATAGGTGAGGGTAGGAACGTAAATCGACTGGTAAATTGAGAGCTTTGCCTTCCGGCTCAGCTCCCTCTTCACCACAACAGACCGGTACAAGCTCCACTTTACAGCAGAGGCTGCACCGATCCGCCTGTTGATCTCCCGCTCCATCCTGCCATCATTCGTGAATAAGATCCTGAGATACTTGAACTCCTCCACTTGGGGCAGGATCTCATTCCAGACCCGGAGGGTTCATTTCACCCTGTTCTGGCTGAGAACCATGGCCTTGGACTTAGAGGTGCTGATTCAAGAGCTGGAGGTCCCGACTCGATGAAACCAAAAGGACAACATCATCCGCAAAAAACAGAGACGAGATCCTATGGCCACCAAGCCAAAACCCCTCTATGCTTTCGCTGCGCCTAGAAATTCTATCCATAAATATATAAAATTCTATCAATAAATATATAAAATTCTATGGATATATAAATATATCCGTATAATTTTTATTACTGTGTTTAAATTCTTGAAAAATAAAAAATATATATTCTTGCTATAAAATACTTTACAGCAGAGCATGAAGCTAGCTAGTCCCCTGGAGGCCTTTTTTCTGATAAAGCTTTGTTTAGTGGAAAAGTTCAATTACATTTTCCTAGTTGCAATCTAGTAAAATACCTTTGATAGTTTGTATTTGGGTGTTTGAAACAGCCACCATTTGTAGTCCATGTGAAACCAGTACCAAAATAGGACATAGACACGTCAGTTCCAAGAAGGCAAGATAACGGCAATAATAACTGTATACAAATATTAAACTAACAAATCAAACATGAAGTTCCGAATAAAACAAAACTAGATACATCTGCACAAATGCTACATTACATTTACATACATCAGGCAGCCAAAGGCTCATATACATTTAATGCACTCACTTCTGCGGAACTGTTTCTTCAATGTCACTCTCATCCCACATTTTTCAGTACAATAGCGCCCTCTTATGTGAGGATCTATTGCTTGTTTTTATTTATTCCACAAAGAAGGTTTCATTAATAGCACATTTTGGTGGATATGGACACAAACGCTTGAGAAGTTTGAGTTAAATCCCATTTCTTGTTATGCTTTGTGGAATTACGCTCGAATGAAGAAACTGAATATCATTTAGTGACATGTCATTCTAAGTCGTTAGCTGCACTACCAGCTTGCTCTCACCAGGTACGAAATTTATTAAATACACAAGAAGAAAAAAATGACCTGTTCATTTATTCATTCATTTTCTGAACTGCTTAATCCTACTTAGGGTCACGGAGAAGCTGATGCCCATCTCAGCTGACTCTGGGCAAGGGCAGAGTACACTCTGGACAACTCACCAGGCCATCGCAGGGCAGAAACTCGCTGACAGCAACCCAATTGCCTACTCTTTAGAATCGACAGCAATGTTTCTTTTACATGCCTCTCACCACAGACAGTAAGAGACATGGCTGGCCTTTGAAAACCCAGCAGTAGCAACTCGGTAATAGTGTGGCTTGAACCCCCTGACCTTCAGACCAGTAAGCCAGCACCCTACCACTGGGCTACCAGTGCCCCAAAATGACCTGTTTATCACTTAAAATTATTTTTATAAAACAGATTTAAAAATTTTGTCAGTTTCCAAGCACCATACATCTAAAATAGCCATGAGTGTTCAATGAACCTCTTTTCTTATGTAGGTAGAATTTCAGTGGTATTTGGTAATACAGCTGGGTTTAACCGTACAACTTTTACGTGATTTGATTTTATGTTATCTAATTTTATTCCATTTTTAGCTCATGACTGTCATGCATTGACACTAAGGAACAACTGGATTATGTAAGCATGTGAAACACGCCACAGTACATTTTGAAGGAAATGATCTCACTTTAAGACATCACTATCACTTTTTGGCCTAAATTTAAAACACATAAACTATAATTTGTGCAAATCATTTAATATTTAAGAGATTCTGGCTTAGCACTTCCAACATCTGGAATATTATCACTATCGCTCTTTAAATCTCTTAAACATTACTTTTGTGTAGTCAGTGTGAAGGGTTCTTCAAGAAGGTGAAGTGTAATTCAGGTATGGAAATTCTCCTGAGTTGCGATCATTGATTTGATGATGACCCGTCCCACCTCAAGGCTTTTCCAGAGGAGGTAAGATATCGGAAAAAAGCTTGCATTGCAACGAGGATGAAAAAAGGGAGTCACTATCTGTTGGCTAATGCAATGGGGGTGGAAAATAAAAGTTTCTATTGATTCATGACAAAAGGTCAGGAGAAAGCTTTCAGAGATGATGGGAGCCAGCATCGGATTCCTGGAAAGGAAAAAGGTGGGGTGGCTGCACGACCATTTTGCTATTTAATGATGGCTTGATTTTGCTCTGCTAGTATAGTTTAGAAATCACAAACATTTGGTAAAGCTTTAGTTTACAAACTGCTGATAACAATACTAATGAGGTTGATAGAAGAATGTTGTCATTTTGAACAAGAAGAGAGCATACACTAGCTGGAACATGCTAGCATCTGCTTTTCTTGCATTGTTAGCCGTTAATATATATTAATAAATATATATTATAAGATGCACGCACATCTGCTGTTGAATAATGATTGGTGCATGATTCCTAATCCAAAAACCACCACAGTCCTTCAGGAAGCTGTTTCCCCTCCTCCTGAAATGCTGAACTTAAATGTACGCATTGAATGGCCTGTTTGACTTCCTCCTCCCATTTATGGTCTTTTCACTCTCTGTGCTTACTGTGCTCTGATTGGTTGACTGAAATCTCCACACTGATTGTGCTGGGAGGCAAAACAGGAAGGGCAGAGATACCGCTGGGCACCCCTTAAATGTATGGCAAAATGGATGGATAGAGACACTGCTGGGCACCCCATATATGGATGGCAAAATGGATGGATAGATGGATGGATGGATGGATGGATGGATGGATAGGTGGATGTGTGATTAGATGGAGGGATGGATAGATGAATGGATGAGAGATGGATAGATGAATGGATGATAGATGGGTGGATAGATGAATGGATAATAGATGAATGGATGATAGACGGGGTGATAGATGAATGGATTATAGATGAATGGATGAGAGATGGATAGATGAATGAATGATAGATGAGTGGATCAATGAATGGATGATAGATGAATGGATAAGAGATGGATGGATGAATGGCTGGATGGATGGATGGATGGACGGATGGACAGATGGATAGTCTGATTTAGTGAGCTGACAATATGGCTTGTTTAAAGAAGCTAAACTGACAGTGATGGCTGTTTTCTTTTGACTAGTTCACAAGAAATGTCTCATCTGTTGGCTCCATGATGCAGTTCGAAAATATTAACATAAAGTTTCAAGCTCTGTATAGCTATAAGTTAACCATTAAAGCTGCATTTTTATAAAACAAAAAAAAGGGATTTTATGTGTTGCAAATGGCTCAATATAACAAAATAAAGAATGTTGATGCCCTCTGATAAGATGTGGTTGGTTTTTTCTGTTCTTTTCCTGTTTCCACTCTTCCTTGGGAGTATCTAAAAGCAAACTCACCTCTACCCCACCTTCAGCAATCTGCATCCGCATGTCACTCAATACACAGGTTATAACATTATTCTAAAAACATTATTAATCCTATGGGGGTTATTGTTATTATTTTTCATTAATGGCAATGGTTTAAAAAATTATTCTACCCATATGGATGAAACCGTGATCAATACGCATTTGTCTGCAGTGGCACAGTTTTCTCATGGCAAGTTAAACACTGCAGGTGCGAGAGAGGGAGAACTCCATCAGTTCAGAACATGGTCGAGTCCCAGGAGGTGAGTCTGACACAGATCCTCAGACTGAGAAAGAGAGAGAGAGAGAGAGAGAGAGAGAGAGAGAGAGAGAGAGAGGTTGCCCGAGTTTTTACTTTAAACTACTTTATCTGCAGCACTGGCGCTGCTTGGTGAGATGTTCTGCAGAGTCATGTATGAAATATTCAAAATGGACAGACTACAAATAAAAATACAGTGCTTTTGTTCTGGAGCTGTACCATTAAGGGCTTACTGTAGCATTACTGTCTAAGAGTAAGGTATTCATTTATTCATCCCTTCGTTCAATTCAATGTTGTAAGCAAATTAATTGTAATTTAAATGATATTTTGCCAGTGGGCCTTTTAGAAAGATGTTAGCATACAATGCTCATATGAAGATATAGATAGAACCCATTGTTTGTTACATATACATAATTATTCATTGCATTGTTGTCCCAGCTTGTTAGGAAGTTGGGGTCAGTGTGTAGGGTCAGCCAATGATACAGTACCCCAAGCAGAAAAGGTTAACACTAAGGTCTCCCCATAGCTAACTGATATCTAAGAGCTGGGTCTTGGACTACCGTGGGCATTCTGGTAGATTTTGGAGGCGGTCTCTCACAGATATATGTGGAGGAAAAAGACAATGCCGTTGAATTAATCTCACCCTTGACTACCACCGTCTTTCATTAGGTAATTCAGGCTGTGTGAGACTGATGTAAAAAATTCAGCACTATTAAGCCAACAAATCAGCCCCAGACTCGCTAAATTCATTGCAACTATACACCTCTGCCAACAAGTTCATGTTTTACCTCTGGTTTGTTTGATCCCTTCACTAGAATGTTTTCTCCTCACTTGGTATGTTTGTTTGACTGTTTATTCGTGTGCAAGATAACAAAAATGCTTCTGCACAGATTTGGGTTATTTTGATTTCTAAAGTAGGGTGAGGTACAAGTAACAAACCATTACATTTTTAAGGTGATCAATGCATAGGATCATGTTGAAAAAATCCTCGGAAATGCCAATTGTATAATATGCGCCAAAATGTTCATTAGATGTCCACTAGGGGGAGATATTTCATTATTACTAAGCCAAGTTATAATAATCCCTTTGTGCCTGGCAGATATACCCCACTCTCCATGAATGCCCCACTAGTTTCTTTGTGTTTGTTTGCAGGATGAGACAAAAAAATTATGGGTGGATTTTCATGAGGCTTTGAAAAAAGACCTCATTAGATTTTGAGCTGTTTGTTTGTTTGTTTCAGCCTTTAAATGTCCATCATAGGATGTAGGCCTTACCCACTGACCTTCACTGGACCCGTTTTTGCGTGACATGGTGCCAGTGCTTATTAAAACTATCCAAGTCATCCCTTCATCTCATCCTTTGTGTTCCTCGGTTTCTTGTGTGTCCCTGGGGCATCCAGAACATGATGCCTGTTGTCCAGCGATTGTTGTGATTCTTGTGACATGACCAGTCCACTTCCATTTGAGTTCGTTAATTGTTTCCATGATGTCTCATTGTTTTTTTCCAGGATCCACTGAGCTGTTCCGAGATGATCCAGCTCAAATTATGGAATTTTTTTTTTATCTTTGGAAATGTATCACAGCAGGCCCAGCAGGGGGGGGTGCTGTGTACTTTCTGTTATTTTTATTTATTTTTTGGCTTGGTGGAGGTTTGCATTAAGTGAGTGCTCTTGTTCAATATAAATTCATGTCATGTTTCAGGATGGAGTGTCTATGACTCTATAAAATCTGGATCATGTTGCCTTTTTTCACCTTCACACTGATGTCTAAGTTTAGTACACAACGATTTTACGCATTTCTTATTCAAATATGCATGTGACCTTTTGCCATGCAAATGATATTACAGTAGCAGCAGTATTTCTCATACATCAGGTCGTTATTAGACAGCTTTCATAGCATAAAAATATGCACTGGAATTTGGATATACAACACTATTGCACCTACTTTCATCATTATCCATACACACACACACACACACACACACACACACACACACACACATACATGCCCTTTAGCAATCCTTCAGCTGCTCTGACTTCTAAATTTTGTCCTCAGAGGGAAAACTCTGTTTTTTGTCATTTTTTTCATTTGGGCTGGGGAATGCCACAGGGGCAAATACTAAATAGAAACGTCAGTGTTCATTACGCCACGCTCTTCCAACTCCATTCTTTGTCCGCCACTGCTCAAATACCTGCAGGTAAAATCGATGTAATTTCACACCTTCACTTAAAACCTCTCATTCAGTATTCATAACAGTGAGGAAATGAAAAATATGTCCTCCTAAAGATGCTCCACAGGTAATTAGGATAGAAAGTGGGGCAAAGATTTAACACCTGGATTCTGTACAGCACAGTCTCAGTATTTACAATAAGGTAGTGTTGAGTCAAAACAGCATGGATTAGCAAAGGTAGACACCAGAAATTCCACGATTCAATATCCTGTTTTATTATTGCTAACAGAAATCGTATTGTAACTTGCAGAAATTATTAATATCTAATCAAAATTTGTAACAAATCTAGACTGCTTGAAGCATAAGAGAACCTCAATTAGCTTAAAACAGGTCATGTGATAATACAGTAGCTAGATATGAGTAACTAATATCAAGTGAAAAAAATACTTTATATAGACGCACTCAGAGAGTGCAAATAAGTGAAGGTACACAGCACCCCCTGCTGGACCTGCAGTAATACCACACTTCCAAAAAATCAGCCTATCTTACAATGTTAAGGCACGAACAACATGCTTTATTTTACACTACTCAGAAGTCCTGGAACCCTTCAAAATTTAAAACAATAATAACCGCTGTATAGAAGTAACCCATCAACTTCATTTTTGATGCTGGTCCCGTGCCCGTCCCACGTTCACACGTCGCTGTATAAAAATAACCTATTGACTTTATTTCTATGCTTGTCCCGTATCTGTCCCGTGTCTGCATGTCACAGTATTTGACTAACCCATTAACATTGTGGATGCTTCTGCTATGTCCACATGTCACTGAGTTGATGCTGATTGGCTATTATTTATGACTGTGTTGTATTGATGGTTGTCAAGGCAGTGAAAGCAAAACAACTTGCAAAGACCTTATGGGGCGCCCTGCCATTAGGCAGTGGCTAAATCTGTATATGAATAATGCCAACAACAACAACACCAAAATGACAATAATAAAAATACCAATACCAATACTTCTACTACTACTACTACTACTAATAATAATAATAATAATAACAACAATAATAATAATAACAACAACAACAACAACAACAAGAGAGCCTGGAGGGCAAAAAGCTCACCTAAGCCAGAAAACATAACAGAAAGAACACAGCACCCCCTGCTGGGCCTGCTATAATATGACATCCATAAAAAAACATCCATTCTTACACTGTTAAAGAATCATTAAAAAATTGCTGTATCCAGAATTTGATCCATATCATTTCCAAAATCTTGGGTAATACTCCACCGCTCTAAAAAATTATTTACCAACTCTTCATATATTGTACATGTAGATAGATAGATAGATAGATAGATAGATAGATAGATAGATAGATAGATAGAGAGATAGATAGATAGATAGAATTGCTGCCTATGCAGTTTAAACATGTTTACTCAGTTTCCATAGCAAAACACATCAACGCTGATCACCTACATGCATTATTTATCAAGGTGGTATGGCTGCTATGGTCATCCAGCGTGTATAGTTCTCTCGATGCTGCCTGACTGTAATCCGATGCTGAACTTCCAGCATTCACTTCCAGTCACAGCTCGAAGATTCCTTTTATGTCTGTTAACTGACACTGGGATCCATGGCTCGTTTATTCCACAGGATTGACGGCTTGGCGGTTTTCTTTGGCCTGAAGGAAGTTATCGGTTTATAAAAGATAAACATTGAAAATAAAATAAATAAAAACACTGCCAATGGCTTCAAGGTCCTCTGACTGAGAAATGAAAATTCCTGATTGTAGAACTGTCTGCACAGTGTGAAGTGTTGAAAAGGAATGGATTTGTGTCATGTTAAGAAACTCGCATGCTTATTATGGTCTTCCTTCATACCCTTGAGTTAGTACTAGCTAAAAATGTATACACTGTTTGGGTATTAGCTGTGACCTTTGTATAGGCGACAGAGTCCTGGCCTTGAGAATGAGAACAGTGGTTCTGTGCTTTTATTGCTCGCATTGCGAATGCAGAAAGAGATGCGGTGGTCTGTCTGCAAGACTAATGCATTCCCTGACTGTCTACTGGCGCCGAGGAGTGAACCAAGTAACCCTCTGTAGTCTCAGACTGTAGAAGAGATTTACTAGACAAATAGATACAAAAACAAAGAGATATACTGAAAAATTGACAGACAGACACACAGACAGAGATAGATAGATACAAATATGTAAAGAGCTGCAACAGAAAATGAATCAATAAACAGACAGACATAGAAAGACAGTTAAAGTGAGAGACAGAGAGATAGGAAGGTAAAGAGGCAGGGGGATAGATAAATAGCTAGAAGGACAAATAGCTAAATAACACGACATATATAGAGCAACTGAGGTAGAGGTTGGCAGACAGACATACAGCAAAGATAAAGCAATAGACAAATAAATAAAAACAGCTGGAGAGATGGACAGATTGAAAGATAGGGGGATAATTAAACAAGCAAAGACAAACAGACAGGCAGACCGATAGACAATGCAGCTAGAACATTGATACAGATAGAAACGATGCAGTAGATTAAAAAGTAATGTAGTGCATACTGAAAGGCAGATAGACAGATGAAGCAACAGACAGACAGCTAGTCAGATGGATGGCTAAAGAGACAGTCTGGCATACGGACTGAGGGAGTGATAGGAAGATGGAGCAATAGAAAGGGAGACGGGAAAAGAAGGATAGACAACATGCAAATAGAGAGATATACCGACTAACAATCCAAGAAGATACACAGACAGGGAACTTTTTTCCTTATTATAGCGCCCGCAAAAAGGTAACATGGGGTGATTTTATTATAGAGTCGTTTTATGTGGGGTCTTGAGTCAGTCCACCAAATGTGGTATAAATACATGAAAGTGTTGCTGTGTGAGACAGCGAGAGAGAGAAAGAAAGAGAGAGAGAGAGAGAGAGAGAGAGAGAGAGAGAGAGGGCTAGACAGACAGACAAACAACGAGATCTACAGACAAACAGTCAGAGAAGATAAACAGATGTTTAAAGAGATTGATAAACAGATATGATGAACACAGCTGGACAGACTGACAGACAGAGAGATAAACATACAGGACAGAAAGACAGAAAAGGGATAAGTATAGACAGATAGACAAATGCAAACGGACAAATAATGAGCGCAACATTACGGATTTTAGATTTAAAAGAAAAATCAAATTTGGGATGGTGGCAGAGTGGATAGCACGTCTGCCTCTTCACAGCAAGAAGGTCCTGGGTTCGAGTCTCAGGATGTTTCTGTGTAGAGTTTGTATGTTCTCTCCTTGGGTGCATGGGTTTCCTCCGGGTACCTCCAACAATACAAAGACGTGCACATTAGGTTGGTTGTCTTGACCCTAGGTGTGTGTGTGTGAGTGTTAATGGTTGTAGTATGTGTGTTGGCCCTGCAATAGTCTGGCGAAGTGTTCGACCCAGAGTGGGCTGAGATAGGCTCCAGCTTCCCCACCACTATAATAGGATTACATTGTTCAGCAAACAAATGAATGAAGAGTCAGATACTCATACAGGTAGACGGGGGACTGATAGAGATAGAAAGGCAAAAAGATAAACAGATACAAATGGGCAGATTAGGAGAGAAAGAGAAAGATAGAAAGAGAGATCGTAACCTTTCGCTTTGCTGCTGGAAAGTATGACATGATAAACTTTCAAGGACGGAAAAGAGGAAGAGCCAGCTTTCTTTTCAAATCATACACACTCACTGCTAATTAACGAGTTCTCTCTTCGTACTAAAACAGTACAAGTCTCTCTCTCTCTCTCTCTCTCTCTCTCTCTCTCTCTGCTTCCTGATATGCATGGTAATGGCCGGCGGTGAGCAGTGGTAATGGTGGGCATCAGTGAAATAGCCGTAAATTGTTTTTCCACTGTAGAACGTAAAGGCTGATAGGTGTTTTTCCCTACGACATGGCAGCATGCCCGAGTTCCTTTATTGCAGCCGGAGATGGAGAAACACGATTAACGTTCCGCTATCTGCTCTCGCTAATGGAGGCTTAAAGGCAGCGTTTAATGGGTTGGACTGGCGTAGGGAAATTTCATTTACCCCCGGTCCACTCCTCACTCCTTCCCAACTCCGCCCATAAATACTCAGCAGTATGACAGCAGCACGAACTTTACTTTCCTACGATCAGCTATTTCTTTTCACTTTCGATGTTATGAGAATGGATTAGCTTTGTCACTTTCGCATGCTTTATTCATAAGGAACGCCTATCCGCTCGCGAGCGTATTCAGAGTTGAGTGCACACTCTTGAATTTAATACTATTGAATGCCTCAATTGCTCAGTGAGCTTCGATCAGCATTCAGTATATTTAGGTACAGCTTCACAGACTCCTGCTCTCGGGTGTGGACAGGTGTTCTCCTCATGCTTACGTGGGTTTCCTCTGGGTACTCAGGTTTCCTCTGACTGGCCAAAGACATGCACGGTTCCAAATTGGCCCTAGGTGTGATTGCGAGTGTGAGTGGTTGCCTGTGTGTTGCTATGCAATGGTCTGGTGAGCTGTTTAGGGTGTACCCCGCCTTCGCTCAGTGCTGGCTGAGATAGGCACCAGCCTCCCCATGACACTAGGATGATTAAGTGGTTCAGCAAATCAGTGAATAAGTGGTTGGGTGAGTGACTGCTACAGAAAGTCCATACAGGGGAAACCCAACTCTGAACACACTCAACTTTCGCCAAAAAAAGATGGATGTATTCTTTGTATTTAAGTCACTGACTCTGAATCCAATCCTCAGATAGGAGCAATGAGCAAAGGTCAGGTCCATCATCTGATTCATTTATACGAGACCTTCTGTTAAATCTGCTTGTTCACACTGAGGTACAATTATATTTGGGAATAGCTTCTGAGAATAAGAGCCCATTTGAGTTGTTATTCCCTTTAGAGGACACATGGTCTATTTTTATAATAATCTCAACTCAGCAGTCGCACGGCATTTAGCGGTGTAATGAGGTAAGGTGTTAAATAAGGACAGCTGTACAGTACATGCCTTTATTGTATTCTGATTGTGAGTTTGGGGGTGAGGTACAATTTACTGTCCTTCCAGAGGATTGAGGTGTAAAGAAGAAAAAATCAGTTCCGTGCACTCTGTACTTAATTAGTGTGTCTTCATTTTCATGACTGTCTTAAAATCCATGTCCTTTTTTTATCGCACCATGTGAGTCAGACTAGAGACAATTCTGCTCACTGATGCGCACGATTACCTTTGGATGTCCATCACCTGGATGATTTCCACTAGAATGTAATTCAAAAACAAGCAAAATGATTTCCAAAAAAGTTTTACAATCAAATTTCTCTCTGTTTTGATTTCAATACCTCCTGCTTCTTACTATTATTCTAAGTGCTAGTGCTAATGCTAGCTGTACTCGAAAACATGAACTCTCGTTATTTTGGTTTAAAGATTCATCTTTCATTGGATTTACTCAACAATTTTTTGTTTGTTTGTTTGTTTGTTTTTAAGTGTAATTGAGTCAGTTGTATTATTTCAAGGGCAGCACGGTGGTGTAGTGGTTAGCACGTCCACCTCTCTGCAAGAAGGTCCTGGGTTCGAGTCCTGGGCTTGGCTCAGGTGTTCCTTTGTGAAGTTTGCATGTTCTCCCTGTGCTTGCATGGGTTTTTTCGGGGTACTCCAGTTTCCTCCTACAGTCCAAAGACATGCACATTAGGCTAACTGGCTAACCGGCGAGCAGTTCAGGGTGTACCCCACCTTTACCCTGTGACCCTAGTATAAGTAAGTGGTTCGGCAAATTCATTCATTCATTCATTCATTTTCTGAACCGCTTATTCCTAATTAGGGTCGCGGGGAGGCTGGCGCCCATCT
>JAQMYF010000008.1:7584679-7600504 GCA_030014195.1 Neosilurus mollespiculum
TTCCGGTCGAGAACCATGGCCACGGATTTGGAGGTGCTGATTCTCATCCCAGCCGCTTCACACTCGGCTGCAAACTGTTCCAGCGCACGCTGAAGGTCCTGGTTTGATGAAGCCAACAGGACAACATCATCCACAAAAAGCAGGGATGAAATCCCGTGGTTCCCAACGCAGCGGCTAGGGCATGAATATTTGAATATAAGCCTGATAATACCGAAATAAAATATTATAGCATCTTGTCTTTCTTTCACTTATTCTCTCACAGTCTTTCTTTCACTTAAGCTTCATCAAAGTGTTCTTTTTTAATTATTATCCAGATGTAATAGGAAGTTCATTACTGCGACAAAGACGCAACAGTTTATGAGGGCCTATTAGTGGTGACTGACGGCCTAAAATGCGTCACTCTCTTAAACAGCCTGCATACACCCTCCAGACATTTATTCATCTTCCTTATCACAAGTTACTGTATTATTAAACTTTTTTTAAAAAGAAGAAAGTTTTTTTTTTAAAGAAACATGATATTTAATAAAGAATAAAGAAAACTTTAAAAAAAATGAAAATCTTCTTATGTCTAAAAGTAATGTCTGTTTTCTCTTAATAATGACGTATGTTTATACTCATCACAGATCACTTTTGGAGGAATGCCTTTATCAGCAAAGCCCAGTTCAGGAGCTCCACAGAACTTCAACGGCTGCATGGAGAACATCCACTACAATGGGGACAACATCACTCACCTCGCACGCAGGAAGAGAGTCGACACGTCCAGCTTTGTAAGGGTTGCTTTTTAACCGCTCCTTTTTTGAGCAGCTGAGTCAGTGGTGGTTCTGGACCATCTCACTTGGCGAGGCTCATGCTGGGTACAGATGCTCAGTTAGCAGGAACATTAGTCTACATCTTTGCTTGGATAAGCAACGTGAAAGAGAACAGGGAGGGGCTTAGTGTGGGAACATGTCATCATTTAGAAACACACTGCATTCAAGAACCTATTAAAAAGCCTTAGCTTGTTGTGTTAAAATGTAATGGTCGGTTTAGCTGCTTTGCAGCAGCACCAGAGTTTCCTCTTCGGTGCACAGACCTGGGCAATGTGTATGGATATCCTGGGCTGTCCAAATGTCAGGATCCCCCTCTAGGCCTCAAAGATGTGGTCCAAAGGAATGCAAGGCAGTACGTTTGGCATCTGCTTGGCTGCAGTAGTTGTCAGAAAGTGGCGCAACACGCCATCCATCCGCCTTAGGGGCTTCCACACTGGATTTCTGTAGGGTTTACTCCTTAGCCTTTACTAAGGCAAGGCCTTGCAAGGCAGCAGTGTTTGTCATTACCCTGACTAGGGAGGCTGCCAGGGACTAGGCCTTGCCTGAGGGCCACCCGTAACTGTGCATTATCAGGAAACTTCCCTCAGGTCACCATACCCGCATGCCTTTGTTAAAACAAAGACATAACAATATATGTTACTGAAGTTCTAAACTGAAATCTAGTGCTTTAATTATACAGATTGCCAAAGTTTTTATGCCTTCTCGCCTAAAAGGATTGCACTACACATAACATTTTCCTATTTTTGTTGTTTATTGCTGAACTAATCCTTTAGGACTTAGTGTAGTATCTCTGTAATGCTTTTAAACCACTTTCATTCCTCGTCTGTGCCATGTCTAACCATTTGCAGTGCATTAAGCTTGAAGACTTTTCTTTTTAACTAAGAAAAATGTAAGTGGGACTTTACTTTCCACTGTCCTTGAACCTACAGTGTATTATGTGTGTGTGAGTGTGTGGTGTTTGGTTCCCCAGTAGACAGCATGTAAGCAGCTGTTTTGTAGTGAACAACTCATTAATGCAAGCAGTGAACTAATGAGTTGGACTCGAGGGTAACTCCAATGCGTGTAAATTTCTCTTCCTGAATTTTTACACTGATGGATCCCAATTATTTCCCAAATTTTCTCCATAATCATTTCCTCTGAGGAATTAGCCATAACCCGTATCTTTTGCCTTATATATATGTCGTTTTGTTATGTTGTTGCTTGTGTACAAAATGTATTTTTATATGACATCATATAAATAATTCAAAGTAGCTCTTTAGTACAGTTTATTATCTAGTTTAGTGTAATGGTTTCCCCTGTGGTATTACCATATTGCTATTTAATGCTGCAACTTGTCATTTACTTCTTAATAAGCTTTAATGCGTTTGATCACTGTGGTGTAGTGGTTAGCGCATTCACCTCACATCGAGAAGGTCCCTGGTTTGAGTCCCGGGTTCGGTGAGGGTGTTTCTGGGTGGAGATTGTATGTTCTTGTTTTGTATGCATGGGTTTCATTAGGGTTCTTCGGTTTCCTCCAACAGTCCAAAGACATGCACATCAGGCTAACTGGCTATTCCAAATTGTCCCTTCGCAACTTCTTCTTTTACTTTACATATGCATGTTTCTGTAAACTTATACACGCAATCATTTTCGAAGGTCCGCTTTTAGGTATTTATATTTATAAATATTTGTATTTTTGATGAAATCACCATTATGTTTTAAAAAATCTCTATTTTTATGGGTTAGAAATTGACCCGAAATGCCATCTACTGGAAAAAATAATCCTTAACCTCGCAAAGCCAATCCTGATGTAGAGAAGACTGTCTGGTACTTCTCTATATCATTTATATGTTTTTAATTTAAAAAGAACATAACTGGGCCCTGCGATTGCCTGGTGAGCTGTCCAGGGTGTACCCCGCCCTTGTTTTTAATCAGATGTGTGAGACCCATAAGTGGGCGTTATCTTCTAATACACGCTCATCAATCACAGGAGTTTACGCCCCCACTCTGCCCCCTTTCTCACCCCACCCTGCCCCTTCTCTCTCCTCTCTTAATCCCACTGAACGTATTACTTTACTTTCAGCTTTGAGCCTAACTCCACCTACTTTATTATTTTTAAAAATGCTGCAAAGTGGGAAAGAGGCTGGGCGGGGTGAATCTCAAGCATCTTATATCTAAAACTCACAGACTCCTACTCAAGGGCGGGGCTGGGGGTAGTGGGCTGTGTACAAACAAATGGGCGAATTACAGTAAAAGTAATAGATATATTCCAATTTTTGTAACACTAACTAGAGCATATGGTCTTATTTGACTGAACAGTGACACAGCAGATCACCATTTGAAGGATTTCTTTCCATTTAAAACTCTGTACTGTTTCCCAGCGTAACCTGACATACACCTGCAGCACCTCGCCGACGTTCCCAGCCTTCTTCAACTCCAGCAGCACTCTGCAGTTGCCGGGTCGCATCGACGCAGACACTGTAGCGGTGAGCCTGCAGTTTCGCACATGGAACCCCAGCGGTCTCCTGATGTTCACACCTCTAATGCCTGGAGGAGTCGAGGTTAGCTTGGTAGAGGGCAAAGTAGTGGTGCACATCTACGTCTCACAGGGAAAGAACACACGGGTGGACATCTCCTCAGGTAAAAAAAAGAAAAAAAAGAAAAGATGCCATAAAAAATTCACCTGAATCCACAGGGGATTTTAGAAATGATTGTGTTTTACATACAGTCTTCTATTTATGCACTGCTAAATGTCTTGTGAACACAGTACGCATGAGTATGTATTATGAATTTCCTCATATCTAAAAAATCTATAAAGACGTGTCTGGTGTCTCAAATTTGCTCCTTTAGTTTTGAACAGTTTCATCTCCGTCTGCATGGAGATTTGATTGCATAATGTTATAAATTCTTGTAAGTGTTAATTTGCAAGCTGTAATAAAATCCTGGGCGGTATGGTAGCGTAGTGGTTAGCACGTCCAGCTCACAGCAAGAAGGTCCTGGTTTCGAGTCCCAGGCTCAGGTGTTTCTCTGTGGAGTTTGCATGTTTTCCCCATGCATGCGGGGGCTTCCTCTGGGTACTCCAGTTTCCTTCCAAAGATCTAAAGACATGCACATTAGGCTACCTGGCTGTTCCAAATTGCTCCTCGGTGTGAGGGTGAATGTGATTGGCTGTGTGTTTCCCTGCGATGATCTTGTGAGCTGTTCAGTTTGTACCTCGGCTTTGCCCGATGTCGGCTGAGATGGGCTCCAGCCTCCCCGCAACCTTAATAGGATTAAGCAGGAAATGGATGTGTGGATTTGCACTGTAATTGTTAGGTCACTGTGAAGATGAAGATGAGACAGTAATGGAGTAGATCCTGTAGGTGGCAGTTATGTGCAGTTGAGTAAAAGCTAAAACAAATGCTAAAATTGAATAAAAACTAAAGGTAAACTAGTCAATTCTTTAAAATAAAAATTAAGCTACTTGTATACTTAGCTACGATGAAACAGAAACATAAACTGAAACACTAAAAAAAATTAGTAATTTCAGAAAATAACTCTTGAAGTGTGTCTGTATATTCATTTATCTTCAGCTAAAACGTTTACAGTATGAAATAATATAAAAATAGAGTACAGGTATGCTAAATTGCCCCAGATTTAAATACGTGTACATATTCCTGTCCCGCTCACAGTTTTTCCCACCACAATCTCGACCAGGATAATAGCTTTAATCTTCTCTTGCTTTTTGCTAAAGCATCAAATTTCAGACACCAAACATATCTTGCTGTAACCATATCACTGCTACAGAGCTGTAAATATACACTGGATAATTATTGTTTAGGATAATTCACCTGTAATTTTTTTCCCCACCCAGGTTCTGGTCTGAATGATGGCCAGTGGCACAGTGTTCATTTCCTGGCGCTTGAGAGCGTCGCTATGCTCACCATCAATGGTGACGAGACGTCGTCTGTCAGAGCCACCCTCCCCATTCAGATCCGCGCAGTGGGAGATTACTACTTTGGAGGTGTGTTATTTTGTGTCACCTTTTTTGTTCATAACTTACTTACTATATATATGATAAACTTTGCTTACTGTGATTGACAGTGAAGAGGGATTAATGTCACACCTCTCACCCAGAGTTTCTGATTATTTGTTGTTTTTATTATTATTATTATTATTATTATTATTGCTTTAGTCTATGTAATGACTGCTGTTGCCTAATTTAATCACAAGATTTAAATTGGGCTTAAATCTGAGTTCTGCTCTCCATACACAGGCTATTTTCCACGGACGGATCTCTCGCCGTCCCAGCGATCCTTCCACGGCTGTATGCAGCTCATCCACGTGGATGGCCAGCTGGTGGACCTACACACCGTAGAGCAGGGCATGATGGGAAGTTTTGAGAATGTCAGCCTGGACATGTGTGCTATCATCGATAGGTTGGTTAACCACTTAATTTATACTCTTTTTAAATTTCAGAACCCAAAGGTTTAATATCTCAGACCGGGTTCATAGTGAACTGATAAAGTTGTGTGGAAATGTTCACCACTTTATTTTGGCTTTCTTAAAATCCAAATGGAGTATATAGATAGAGATAGTATCCAAATAAATACGTTTGTTAGAATAACTATATATTTTAGACTACTGTAAAATCTGAGAATGGAAGCATTTTGGTTTCTCTGAGTTATTTTCTTTCATGCCTGTAAATGCTACATATTCAACATGCTGTGTGCATCAGCATATTTTCATGCCTGTTTATTTACCTCAGCAAAAAAAAAGGTTACTCTTCAACTTGGGTTTGTTTGTGTGTTTGTTTGTTAGGGAGTGATCACACTAGAGCTGCGATAGAAAAGCAACTGATGCAAAAAAATTTGGGGGGGAATTTTTTTGGGAATTTTGAAATTTGTGTCAAAATGTTTTGCAACTCCATATGGAAGCAAATATTTTGTGGCTTAAATATGTATATCGTGCGACAATTTTTGCAACTGATTTGCAAGTAATTTGCGATTGGTTTGTGGCTGTTTTGTGATAAAAAAGGAGAATCTCCTGTCGTAAATCAGTCGAGTTTTGTTTTCTTTTAGTTCTCATACTATTCACTTTTTATTCGCACATTATTAGCGAGAACAAAATGCAAAAAAAATACGAATTATGTCAAAATATACGGAATATTCCACATGGAAGTCTTCAACTTGTCGCTTTCCCTTGTGAACAAAGAAGGAATAATTTGAGAGCAAAACAAAAACTTTGCGACCTTCTCGCAAAATGTGGGGACTGTTTGAGAAGAGTTTGAGGGTACCCCGCGTCAGAGCCTCGTTTTGCAACATTCACAGAAATTTCAAACATGTTTGAAATTTTTTGAGACGAGTTCACAAACCAGGCACCCAAAATTTTTGGAGAATGAAAAGAGAGTTTGAGAATAAAACGAGACAGTCTCAAATTGCTATTCATATCAATCGCTCATCAGTCGCACCTCTAGTGTGATTACCCCTTAGCAAAATTACGCAAAAAATTATGTGCGAAACATTTCATTGGAATCTGCGATGGCCTGGCGAGCTGTCCAGGGTGTACTCTGCCCTCGCCCAGAGTCGGCTAAGATGGGCACCAGCCTCCCCGTGACCCCAATTAGGATTAAGCGGTTCAGAAAATGACATGACATGACTTTATTAGAATTTGGAGATGATCCGCATCAAATTCAAGATCCGGGAAATTTTTTTAAGAATTCTTATACATTGTGAGATAGGACGATTCTTGGCCTTTTTGGTTCATATGGGTAATTTGCCAGGCTTGGCGGAGGTTTACACTCTCCAAGTCGAAGAATTGATAGCCATGTTAATTATTGATGAATGTGTAACAGCTGTGTAACATTTCATGGATGCTGTAGTGAGTGAACAGGTATACTAAAAAAAACAACTAATTGTTCAAATTAGTGGATCAGAACCATCTGTTGTGTAATGCTAACTTTAAACTGTACAAATCCTTTCATAACAAGAGTTTTTTTCTATTGTATCTCTACTAAATTCTATTTGCACTGATTTCAAAATAAATCCCAGATCCAGTGATGTACATAACTAGTGGAAGTTTCCAGGTCCTCTGAAGAGCTTTCGTAGCAGCAAGGCCAAACCTTCTTTCCTTCTCATCTTCAGTGATTTGGCTCAGCGGGAGCTAGTCTTCAAAGCCGTCTTCCTTTTACTAACATAACCTTGTTTGTTCAGCCTGACCGCCTCTGGAAGCTCGGGATCAAACACATCCAGCAGGTTGATCTAAATATGCCTGTACTGGGTTTTGTCCCAGAGTGCATCTCAACAGGCAACCGGGCTTGGCATATGGGACAGAATATGGGCCATAATGATTCGGTGTACTGTATATACCCGTATACTCATTCATCATCATGAGCACTACAGAGCTACGGGTTGTTTAAAGACACAGCGTTTAAGTGGCTATGACAGCTTGGCAGAAATTATATCCTGAAAAATTTGAATTCTTTGATGTAGAACAGGTACTATATGAATTTTATTCGTTTTATATGCTCACCTGCGCTGAATATCCAGCTGTAGTGGTCTGGTATATATGACATGATTAATATTAATATTTGTTTGCATTTTTAACTCTATTTTTTTTTTTTTATGACATTACATATTTAATGAGTCATGGTTAGCATGTCCGCCTCACAGCAAGAAACTCCTGGGTTCGAGTCCTGGGCTCAGGTGTTTCTCATGTTCTCCCCATGCTTGCGTGGGTTTCCTCCGGGTGCTCCGGTTTCCTTCCGCAATCCAACGAAATACACGTTAGGTTAACTGGCTGCTCCAAATTGCCTCTAGGTCAGAGTGTGACTGCTTGTGCAGGTGTGTTGACCCGGCAGTGATCTGGCGAGCTATTCAGATTGTATCCCGCCTTCACCCAGTGTTGGCTGAGATAGGCTCCAGTGTAGTTATATTAAAAAAATTATATTATGTAATATTGCCATATTTTGTTCTGTTGCAGGTGTGTCCCGAACCCCTGTGAGCACGGGGGCCGGTGTTCTCAGACTGGAGATGTGTTTAAATGCTTCTGCGAAGGAACTGGATACACTGGAGCCACCTGCCACACATGTACGCCTGTCAATAACACCATCACTAATTACTATACACTACCATACACTGCCTGGTGAAACAAGTCAATGTTTGGATTTACATTAACAAGTCCATTATAGCTTTTTTTTGGATGATTAATATGTTTCTGCTGCCAATTCTGGCAATTCTTTTTTTAACCTTAATTGCAGTGAGTAGCTTTTCCTTTCTTAAACAGCCTTGTCGGAGGGTCAAATTATTGGCCTGCGCCAAACAAAGGAAACGACTAGACACTGGAGTGTGCTGTGAATGGCCAGGTCATCTTATCAGTCAAATTTTTTTTGGGACAGAAGGGGCGTAGATAACAATGCCAGAATTTATCAGGTTTCAATAGTGAAAGAGTGGTTCACGGAGCATGAGGATTCATTTTCACATGTGAATTGACACCACAGAGTCCCGACCTTAACCCTTTTGAAAGTCTTTGGGACTTGCTTGGTCGATTTTTACATCAGGGATGGGGGGTGGGGGGGGTAATGATGTAACCAATCATGATGTAGCTAATCATAACTATTTTTATTTAATGTTATTTATAAATAAAGCTAGAGGGCATGCGGACTCAGTGGTTAGCACTGTTGCCTCACAGCGAGAGGGTTCAGGGTTCAACTCTGTATGGAGTTTGCATGTTCTTTGCATGGGTTTCATCCAGGTTTTCTAGTTTCCTCCCCTTGTTCAAAGACATGCATATTAGGTAAAATCACTAATCTAAATTACCAATCGATGTAAATGTGCATGTGAATGGTTGTTTGTGGCTGTGTTAGTCCTGCGACTGACTGGTGCCCTGTTCTTGTTCAGCTTGAAGTCAGGAGCCCTTATCCAGAGCAACTTATATTTTTATCTCATTTATAAAAATGAGCAGTTGAGGGTTAATGGCCTTGCTCAAGGGCCCAGCAGTGGCAGCCTGGTGGTACTGGGGCTTGAACCGCTGACCTTCTGATCAGTAACCCAGAACCTTATCCACTGAGCCCCCACTGCCCTGACGGATGAGTATTATAAATCCTGCATGGATGAACGAATGATGAACTTTTTATAAGAAGACACAGAGAATACGCATCCTAACCTTGACTCATGTACACTTCCTGTTCCTATATGTCATTATAAGATTTGCTGATAAATGTGTTTGCTAACACTTTCGGACGTAATGCAGGTGCGCGGGGCTCCTGAATTCCTCCAAGGTGCTTTGTCAAGACTTGCCTTGCATTGCTTTTAAATTTAGCTGATTAATGTAGTACAGAAATATACTGATGTAGCAGTTATTACAGGTGTGTATGTGTGTGTGTGTGTCTTTTGTGCTTGCATCTGTTTCGGTGCAGCGGTCTACGAGCAGTCCTGTGAGGAGTACAAGCACTTGGGCCGACGCTCAGATTCATACTGGATCGATCCGGATGGGAGCGGACCTCTCGAACCATTTAAAGTCGCCTGCAACATGACAGGTGAAGAGACATTTTCTTTTCTCATGACCTATTCAGATTATTTACATCATCCCAGGTCACATGATAGCATCACCTACAACACATTACGCAATATGTATTGTGGGGCGGCAAGGTGGTATAGTGGTTAGCTGGTCTGCCTGACATAAAGAAGGTCCTGGGTTCGATTCCCGGACTAAGGTGTTTCTGTGTGGAGTTTACATGTTTCCCACATGCTTGCATGGGTTTCCTCTGAGTACTCCGGTTTCCTTCCACAGTCCAAAATCATGCACATTAGGCTAAGTGGCTGCTCCAAATTGCCCCTAAGTGTGAGTGTGAATGGTTGTGTGTGTTGCCTTGTGATAGTCTAGAAGGCTGTTCAGGGTGTACCCCGCCTTTGCCCAGTGTCGGCTGAGATAGGCTCCAGCCCCCTGTGACCCTTGTAGGAGTAAGTGTCTTGGCAAATGAATGAATGAATATGTATTGTGTGTGTGTGTGTGTGTGTGTGTGTGTCATTTCAGATGATAAAGCATGGATGTTGCTGATGAACGATCTCCCGGCTCAGACTGCAGTGACCTCAGCATCTGATCCTGAACAGGGAACGGTATTGAAACTCGGATATAATGTGTCTACAGAGCAGGTGCTTTTCTTTCTTCATTCGCAAACATGGCTGATATGAAAGGAGCCACAAATAAACACATGCCCTGGGTTATAAATGGTGTGTTTGGTGTTGTATATTTTAGATAAACGCCATCACCAGCAACGCAGAGCACTGTGAGCAGTACGTAGCCTACATGTGCCGAATGTCCCGCCTTCTCAACTCCCCAGGTAGTGTGCGTGTGTGTGTGTGTGTGTGTGTGTGTGTGTGTGTGTGTGTATTCAGATTTTCACCCTCTTTGTCCAAGATGGTGCCCTACTTCGTATTTCCAACAGTTGCCAAAGTGCATTATGGGTAATCTCTCACATTTTGTGATTTCATGTTCATCGCTAAGTCATTAGCTGTATGTTTCATCTATTTGTAGTTCTTGTGGAGGTCGTGGTACAAACATTAATCAAATTGCTCCGGACAAACAAGCACTGAAAGTGTAACTGTAGCTGGGACACTTTGGCCGTACTGGGTGCGTTATTGAATTTGGCCTGCATGTACACCTGTAACTCAATCACATGTAATCTGATGTAATGTGATCCATACAGAGGTACCTTCCTTCCTAAAAACCAGAATAAAACAGCATCATCCTCAAACTTTTACTTTTTAACTCCCAACCCCATGAGGTCTGAACAATTTCCCAATGCGAACTAATTCTTAATAATTATAGAACAGTAGAATGTCGAATGTTGAGCAGCGTCCAGATAACGTTAATTTTTATTAATTTTTTTGTGAGTAATTTCATTTGAAGATGGTTTGCCGATGTTTGGCGAATTTAGAGTAAGTGTTTTAAGTTTGAGTACTTTGTTGTTTTGTTAGACGGCCCGCCGTACACCTGGTGGGTTGGCCGTGGAAATGAAAAACACTTCTACTGGGGTGGCTCAGGGCCTGGAATCCAGAAATGTGCCTGCGGCATCGAACGCAACTGCACCGACGTGAACTACTACTGCAACTGTGATGCAGACCAGAGACAATGGTGAGACGTGGGAACTTCACGCTATCCATCATGCTTTAAGACTTGAGACTAATCATACATACAATAGGTCAAAGGTCAATTATTAGGAATCATGATAAAAAATGTACCTTGTCACCCTGGGGTTTTACTGGGGGCGCAATGTCCGTGATCTCCGCGATTCAAAAAAGCGTAGACCCAGTGTACACCCAGGGTTAGAGTGATGGACAGGGATCAGCACTTATACATAAATCACACATGCAATATGATTATATTACATTTATATTGTGATACATAATGTAAAAAATACACCTTTTATACTTTTTTTAAAAAATCTTTCAATAAAAATTTTAATTGAAAATTTAATTGAAAATAAATAATTTAAAAACATTTGATTAATTATTATTAAATTGAAACAAAAATTTAATGTTGAAACAAAATTACTTTTAAGAGTAAAATAATATAAACTTATTTTTCAATATATATTTTTTAATGTTTTTTTTTAAATATATACTAAATTCTAACATTGTAAAATATTAAACTGTACAAAGAGAATAAAATTTTCCCAGCCTTATTTTTATAATTAATAATAAATCTGTGTTTTTGTTGTGTGCTGATTTGTGAGAGACAAAAAGTATTTAAAAAATTTAAAATAAAACCCCTTGTTTTAAAAAATCATTTAGTTTTATTTATTTTTATTTTTTAGAAACATATACATACCCTACATATCAGGTTTATCTGTAAACTTAGTAAATTCAATTATACTGTAAATTCAGTGATGTTGACATAGAGGCTCAGTGTATGATGTCATTAAGCACTGTTAGAATAAAACTAATTCTCTGACAAGACCAGGCATGAGGAATGACATAATGATATAATGACACATCACCCTCTGGTGGTCAGTAGGATTCATTATCATGTTCTTTCCTCTTAATTTTTGTTCTGAGGCGTGAGGACACAGGTGTACTGATGTATAAAGATCATCTCCCAGTTACTCAAGTGGTGGTTGGAGACATACAGCGCTCCGGATCTGAAGCCAAGCTTACTGTTGGACCTCTCCGCTGCCAAGGAGACCGTACTTAAATATATATATACACTATACTATGCTATACTTTATACCTTATACTATACTAGACTATTGTTCATGTCTAACCCTTTCAGACCTGGTTTAATAAAACGACTGATGTCTAATTTCTCCTTGCTTAGGAAGCTTCTGGAATGCGGCGTCTTTCCTCACCCCAGCAGCGTATCTACACTTTCCCACTTTTCAAGCCGAGTTCAGCGCAGATATCAGCTTCTACTTCAAGACCTCGTCCTCACACGGCATCTTTCTGGAAAACCTGGGCAATACTGACTTCATTCGCATCGAGCTGAAATGTGAGGAGTCACTGAAGCCTGAAGTTGATTATTTTATAATGTTTTTTTCCTCATGCACCACAGCGACATGCTAACAATTACTATTAGCCTTCATTGAAGAACAGAACTTTTTATACAATTATGGGTACAGTTAATCTTTTGAAATATTGTTGCTCTGACACTGGACACTCCTTCCATAAACTTCTATTTCCCCTAAGAATAATTCATGTGGAATTACCAAGCAGTGTAGTGGTTAGCATGTACACCTCACACCTCGAGTCCCGGGCTCGGAGAGGGCATTTCTCTGTGGAGTTTGCATGTTCTTCCTGTGCTTGTGTGGGTTTCCTCCTGGTACTGCCTTCCTGGTTTCCTCCCATAGTCCAAAGACATGCACATTAGGCTAACTGACTGTTCCAAATTGCCCCAGGTGTGAGCAGGAGTGTAAATGGTTGTGTGTGTTGGCCCTGCGATGGTCTGGCGAATTTTTGCAATAAAATTCCTGAGATATTCATTCTTATTCATCCACTCCAAGTAATTGGAATCTGTTGTTTGTTTGTTTTTTTCCATCGTAGCTGCTAACGTTGTCTCCTTCTCCTTTGACGTGGGCAACGGGCCGGTGGAGCTGAGCGTGCGGTCACCAGCGCCCCTCAACAACAACCAGTGGCACAGGGTAGAAGCTGAACGCAACGTGAAGGAAGCCGTACTCCGTTTGGACAAAGCATACAGAGACGTGCGTCTGGCCCCGCCCCAAGGCCACACCCGTCTCCAGCTCTTCAGTCAGCTCTTCATTGGTAAAAACACCCAACAGCATGCTTCCTTTTTTTCCAACTTTTTCCTGCCACTGTTTACGTAAAAAAAAAAAAATTCCCAAATAATAGACTCATCCATGTGATATACACAAACACACTTCATTTTTATGCTAATGCACTAGCTGAGAGTGGCTAGAGCTCCAGAATCTAAAGCAGTGCTATTGATTTCTCTGTCAAGGCGCCTCAGGAGGGCAGAGGGGATTTCTTGGTTGCATTCGCTCGCTTAGGATGAATGGCGTGACCCTCGACCTGGAGGAGAGAGCGGATGTGACCCCAGGAGTGAAGCCTGGCTGCTCGGGACACTGCCCCAGCTATGGCACCCGCTGTCAAAATGGAGGCAAGTGCGTGGAGAAATATAACAGCTACACGTGTGACTGCAGCCTCACGGCCTTTGATGGCCCCTTCTGCACCGACGGTATGTGGTACTGTCCATCAGTAATCTATGATACTTTACATGTGGCGTATATTTCATGATTTACATTGTGTTTATTTGATTTTATTATAATCTAATAATGTTTAAAGCTTTTATAATTATATCTTCTGACCTGCTTATAGAATAATGCAATAAACATTTTTGTGCAAAGTTTGCATGTTCTCCTTGTGCTTGCATGGGTTTCATCTGGGTACTCTGGTTTCCTCCCTCAGTCCAAAGACATGCAGATCAGGCTAATGGGATTTTGCAAATTACCCCCTAATGATTGTGTGAGATATGCATGTGTGAATGGTTTCGTATGTGTTGCCCTGTGATGGTCTGGCGAATCGTTCAGGGTGTACCCCGCCTTTGCAGTTAGCTGAGATAGACTCGAGGACCCTGATAGGAGTAAACACTTTGGCAAATAAGTAAGTGAGAAAAGAGTTCACATGATCAAATCCTGAAGGATGCCTTTAGCCATCCATGGGAAACCAAGAGCTGGAAGGATTGAATCACTTGTCACTCACAGCAACGCTAGCCAATCATAGGCATCTGTGAGCTTGTGTATGCAGAAGAGGGTAGATAGCACTTTTCTCCCTGTGATGCAAATAATTCATGAACAAAGAATCATTTAGTCTGTATTTTCTTTAAAGTCTGTGTTCATTTCCGTCTCGTGTGCTCTAGATGTGGGCGGGTACTTTGAGAGCGGTACGCTGGTCCGCTATGACTTTATGTCTGGCAGCATCTTGTCTCCTGTGGTGAAGGGCGCGTTAGGAACTGTGAATGTGGAAGGTAATTTGACGCAGGAGGAGCTCAGCTTCAGCTTCAGCACCTCTCACTCTCCATCCGTCTTGGCCTACATCAGCTCCAGGACTCAGGACTATCTGGCAGTGGTGCTACGCCACAACGGTGAGACGATCACAATAATGAAAGCAAAGCCAATCGGAATGTACCGCACTGGATCACGTTGACTTGCATTAGAACTCATGCATGTTTCAGCAGTGAAAAACACTCCATCCTGAATATGCATCATGGAGGCTGAGCGGGTTCTAACTGGTTCTTATGAGATATTCTATCCTAGCTACATCACACAGTTACAGTCTTGTAAATATTTGTCCCTATGTTTTTGGAGCACAAACTTGATTTCCTTTTCTCTTGCTAATCCAGTACATTTCGGGATTTTTCTCTCAGGTACCCTACAGATCCGTTACAACCTGGGCGGCCTGAAGGAGCCCTTTGTTATCAGTCAGAATCAACGCAACTTGGCTAATGGTCAGCCGCACACCGTCAACATCAGCCGACATGACAGACTCATTCATCTGCAGGTGAGCACTTCCCACACATGGGGCAGGGCTACATGTCTAAAGGGTAGGGGGCTATGCTTGGGTGCGGGGCTGTTATGATTTAGCCCAGTCCATGTCTGAGGTTAATGTTATGATTTAGGGTGAAGCTACACATGGAGGCAAGGCTGTTATATGTTAGCCCCACCCTAAACCATAACCCTAACCATAACACATGGGCTGGGCTACATGTACAGCCCCACTTCAAGCAAATGGTCTTTGTGGATATACTCATATTTTTTAAATGGCATGCACCCTATGGTTTGGGCCATAGAAATAAAAAATGATAATAAAATTTACAGTATCAGAATCAGAATCAGAATACTTTTTTGATCCTGGAGGAAATTGTGTACAATATTATGATGTAGCAAATATGATATAATACATAATCATGGATATATTTTTATTCTCTAGGGTGTGCATGGTTATATTTGTGTGTTTTTCTGTGTGTACAGATAGATCACTACCCCATCATGAGCTACACCCTCCCTGCAGCGTCTGACACTGAGTTTAACCTGATCAAAACTATTTTCCTCGGAAAAGTCTTTGGTGAGTGGTTCCTTCCAGAAAACATACAATTAATCTCCATTCATTCATTCTCGGAACTCCTTAATCCTTATTAGGGTCACCCCATCTCAGCCGACTCTGGGCGAGGGCAGGGTACACCCTGGACAGCTCACCAGGCCATCGCAGTGCAATTAATTTATTAGTTTTTAATATTAAGACTATTAATCCAAATTATTTCAACACTCTGAGTCAAAATGGCACAAGTCTTTCAGCTAAGCTTCCAAAAGACATAAAATATCATTATGTACAGTATTATATAGGTATACGTATACAGTACAGACCAAAAGTTTGGACACACCTTCTTATTCAATGAGTTTCCTTTCTTTTCATGACTTTGAAAATTGTAGATTCACACTGAAGGCATCAAAACTATGAATTAACACATGTAGAATTATATACTTGACAAAAAAGTGTGAAACAACTGAAAATATGTCTTATATTCTAGGTTCTTCAAAGTAGCCACC
>JAQMYF010000008.1:7612793-7625055 GCA_030014195.1 Neosilurus mollespiculum
ACCCGTTGATAGTGGGGCTTGAACCCCCGACCTTGGGATCAGTAATCCAACACCCTACCACCAGGCCACCACTGCCCCCTAGCTAACAAGTTGATAATCATAAAATAACAATATTATTTACAACAGATAGAAATATCACAATCAAATATATTATTATTATTATTATTATTATTGTTGTTGTTGCAATTGATTTTATTATTATTATCATTATTGTAAATATTATTGTTGTTGATTTTATTATTGTTATTGATTTTTATTATTATTATTATTATTGTTGTTGTTATTGATTTTATTATTATTATTATTGTTATTATTATTGTTGTTGGTTTTATTATTATTATTGTTTTTGTTATTGATTTTATTATTATTATTATTGTCGTTATTTATTTTATTATTATTATTATTGTCGTTATTTATTTTATTATTATTAATATTATTATTATTTTTATTGATATTATTGTTGTTGTTGATTTTATTATTTTTTTTATTATTATTATTAATACTATTATTATTATTATTATTATCATTAATCTTAAACACTCATCCTCTTAGGCATCATTGCAGTTGTGATCTTCTCCATCCTCTGTACACTGGCGTTCCTGGTGCGCCACATGTTCCGCCACAAGGGCTCCTACCACACCAATGAAGCAAAGGGGGCAGAGTCAGCGGACTGTGCCGACGCAGCTATCATTGTGAATGACCCCGCCTTCACCGAGACCATCGACGAAAGCAAAAAGGAATGGTTCATTTAGGTCCCTGGTGCATGAGGAACGTGTGTGTGTCCTTATACAAACTCAAGGAGGAGGTAAATCATGTTTAGTGACGGACAAGAGACAGGAGACAGGACACAGGACATCATCCGGGACTCACGCTGTATATATCAAATCTCTCTTCATCCTGTTCACATCTTTCTGCTTTCCATGGACGGACAGATGGAAGCAACCTCCATCAGCCTCCATCAGACCGGTGGACGGCCCTCTTCTGACTGCTGTCTCCACGAGACCTAAGAACACAATGAATATTTGTGTTACTGATGATGACATGTGATTGTACGTCAGTATGTTTTCAACGATACAGCACAGCATCATGGGATGTGGAGGACATTCCTCATCGTCCCACTGGCTTCTGTTTACTTTATGTTCTGAGAATTCTTTGTGTCCTGTGTGTGTGTGTGTGTGTGTGTGTGTGTGTGTGTGTGTGTGTTTCATTCTGTCCACTTGTATGGAAAACCATTAAAGGAAAAATCCACCATGTTCCATTTTACACTTTCAACACTGTTTGTTTGCCTGTTTTTGTTTGTTTGGTTGGTTGTTTGTTTGTTTATATGCTTTAAAATATTCACACAGCACTAAAATAATAACCTTTCAAATGACAGAGGTGAAGACTTTTTTCTGTCCTTTGCTATTTCCTTTCTTCTATCTGTATAGTTTGTTTGTTTGTTTGTTGCTTTTCTTCATTTCTTCCTGTTTTTCTCTTTTTTCAATTTGTAAAAAGTAAGACACAGTGCCAAAATAACTTACCACAGGATACAGGATGGGATAAATTAATGTATTTGTTTGTTTCTTTGGTCATATGTGTGGTTTGAAAGTAAGACATAAGACAGTGCCTACAATTTCTTTTGTTTATTTGTTTGTTGGTTTGTTTTGCTTATATGTGGTTATAGAAGTAAGTAAGTAAGTGACAGTGCCGTGACAACCTTCCACCGGCTTGTACATGATACAGGACTTGAGCACAACTTTGTTAGTTTGTTTGTTTGTTTATTTGAATGCATGATTCTACAGTACGGCGTGAAATGTAAATCAAAGCTCCCACATCACACAGAACCCCCACTACGACCCTGAACACGTACTAATCATGTTCTCTCACACACACTTCAGCAAAATCCTGACTCGATTTCATTCATTCATTCATTCATTTTCTGAACCGTTCATTCATTCATTTTCTGAACCGCTTAATCCTAATTAGGGTCGTGGGGAGGCTGGCGCCCATCTCAGCCGACTCTGGGCGAGGGCGGGGTACACCCTGGACAGCTCGCCAGGCCATCGCAGGGCCGACTCGATTTCATGCCGAGTTCAAATACGCTTTCAGACGAACTTAGAAAAACCGTCCTCAGGTGAGATTTACGTGTATTAAATATTTAAAACACACCTTCATAAATGACGCCGCTACAGGGCGGAGATGAAGGGTTGATACTGAAAGTCTGTAATTTATTAAAAACCAGAGCAGAAGTATCCAAAATAGTACAGCCCCATATCATAAACGGAGAACCGAACTGAGGTCAGGTGGTCAAACAAACAAATTATTAGAGACAGGACAAGCACAATAAGGCACAAAATAACATGGGCAACATTACAGGCAAAGAAGATATCAGGTGCAAGCAGACAAAACTGGTCACTAAGAATCTTAACACAGGTAGTCAGGTTCAGCAAGTACTGGCAACACGGACAGAGTACTAAAATGCCTCTTTATTACACGCCTGATGGAATGATCCCCTGGGCATGCATTCTGCTCGCTGGATCACACTGTATTCATGTTGTAGTTCTTCCGCCTTAGAACCCCAGGAGCGCTGTGTACAAACAAGGCTCATCTGCACTAAAAAGAGTGTCGAATACAGAGGAAACCATGATGACACTGTATTCGAATAATGCCTGGGCAAACAGAGATTTTTCCCTGCATACAGTATTTACCGTCAAGTGCAAAAGTTTGTGCCCCCCTTCATGCTTGTCGAGAGAAAGAAATTAAATAAAATGACATACCTCTTATTTGTTTACCTGCACATAATTCATTCATTCATTTTCAAAGCCGCTTAATCCTAATTAGGGTCGCGGGGAGGCTGGCGCACATCTCAGCCGACTTGGCGAGGGCGGGGTACACCCTGGACAGCTCACCAGGTCATCGCAGGGCCAACACACACAACCATTCACACTCACTCTCACACCTAGAGGCGATTAGGAACAGCCAATTAGCCTACTGTGCATGTTTTTGGACTGTGGGAGGAAGCCGGAGTCTGAACCCGGGACCTTCTTGCTGTGAGGCAGACGTGCTAACCACTGCGCCACCATGCCACCCCTGCAAATGATATTCAAATAAATATCGTTCCAACTCCAAGATGCACATACATGTTATTAGAGGATAATAAAAAAACATTCATTACACACACTGATGCAAAAACCTTAGATTTGAAGTGATATCTTGCTGTCTTTCAGTATTATTATCCTTGTCTTTAAGGAAGCTTGTTGATCTACTTTTCTATGTATTTTTTTTTTCTCTAAGGGTGTGTAAACTTTTGCACACAGATTTAGAATATTGATTTTGTTTATTCGTTTGGCAGCATGATCATTTTTCAAGCTTGCGTTGTTATAAAATAAAGCCGATAAATAGCATAAGAACAGAATGTAGACACACAGGTTCTTTTCATCTTTCTTATAATAATGTAATATTCAACTGCTCTTAAGCAAATGATTCAATCATATACTGATTCTTTCATTTTCCCCTCAGGATGCAACATTAAATGTAAAGTGAATGATGTTAATATTTATATATGACAAGATCACCATCGAGTCAAAACAAAACACCTGCTGTTTTTTTTTTTACATACTTTTATTACATGTTTTATTCTATATAACAGTTTAACGTATGAATGCCGAGTGTTTAGTAATGAAAGCATTGCGAGATCGATAAAATATTGCATTATTTCTCATTTGAGAATCTGGTTGATTAAAATGCTGACCTTCAGCACCAGGGTCGGTTAAATTTGATATCCTCAGCAGCTCTACAGACTACATGCAGTTTATTTTTAGTCATTTCTAGCTGTCATGCCTTGTTGCTTATAAATATACAATATACAAAGATGAATGTATATTTGTATATAGATTCAAAATGATTTGTACAATGTTGCATGTCCTTAAAGACCTTTGGTGTTTTGTTCTACTGTCAAACACCTAGATTTTTAAGGGAGAGTAAAAAACATGAAGAAAATAAACATGTACATAGAATATTCCTAATAGTTATCCTTATTTATTTTAATAAATCATTGAGATATTTTAGAAAATTATCAGCAAAATATGAAGGTGGAATCCAAACTGTGATTTGAAGCAGTGGGTCTGAAAGTGTGACATAAAACCAAAGGGTCTTAATTTTATATATACATATATATACATAATTTGTTTGTTTTATTGATTCCGTGATAGGGAATGCTCGTTATGGGCTGACTAGTATAAACTTCCACAGGTGTGATAGATGTGATAATAGCTTATGGGTGAATTGCTATAATATGGGACAGTACCTCATATGGGACACCTATTAATTTATTATTATGCTTCATGAGGGTGAATCAGGGCAATACGGTGGTGTAGTGTTTAGCACTTCCGCCTCACAGCAAGAAGGTCCTGGGTTCAAGTCCCAGGCTCAGGGAGGCCGTTTCTGTGTGGGGTTGTCATGTTGTCCCTTTGCATGCTTTTGTTTCTCCAGGGTACTCTGGTTTCCTTCCACAGTCCAAAGACATTCACATTAGGCTAACTGGCTGCTCCAAATTGCCTCTAGGTGTGAGTGTGAGTGTAAGTGTGAATTGTTGTGTGGGTGTTGGCACTGTGACAGACTGGCAAACTGTTCAGGGCGTACCCCGCCTTCGTCCAGAGTAGACTCCAGCCTCCCTATGACCCTAGTCAGGGTAAATGGTATACAAATGAATGAATGAATAACCAAAAAATTAGGCTGATTCACCCTATCGCCCTATCGTGTGTAAACATATGTTGAAAATTGTTATTTTTTTAAATTATATATTAAAATAACACTATATATATATATATATATATATATATATATATATATATATATATATATAAGCTTATTGGAAGGATTTTTAAGCACTGTATAAAAATATGCGTTCAAAAACCGACATTTTAACATGCTTCTAAAACTATTCAATTTTCCGATTTTAATAAACATTTTTGATAAAATGTAATTAAAACCTGATTAAACAGTCAAATAAACTTCCTTCAACTACGCAATCTTTTTTTCCCACCTAACCGGAACGTCATCAAATCATCTGAATGTTTCTTCCGAACACATTTCTGTGAGCACACTTTAAAGGCAACATCATTGGTTGCGTCCTAAACACGTCCTTTTTCAATACCTAGTGCACTTCCTTCTAGTACAGAAGGGACTATTTTATCCCCTATGTAGTGCACTTGTGAATGGTGTGCGGATGGATTTGAGATCCGGCGCCATTTTGCCTCTCGATGCAACTGCAGTTGTAGCTTTGTTAGCCAAAATTGGACTGCGTTACATGGGAGTCTGGGCTGGACGAGTGGTTCTGGTGGATTTGTTGGAATTATACCTTGGAAGATTTTCCAAAAAGTGGGAATAAATAGTAGTTTTGTCCTTCTTTTATGTGTTCGTGATCTGAAGATTGAGAAACGTACGCTGCTGGACAATGGTAAGAGCGCGCATTTAGCCGGCTAGGTTTGCTTAAAATAATAGTCTCCGACCCGTGATTGCTAGTTTGGCTTAACCAGTTTAACATCCATGTCTAACTAGTTTTATATCTAGTGTCTATACTGGGGCTTGTTATAATTAAAAACATATTATAATTTCTAAGCTAGGGGATCCATTTCGAGCTTGCTATCTACTCGGGCCTCCCGGTAACACAAGCTTGTTAGCTCTTTAGCATTAGCCGCTAGTTCTGAAGCCTAGCCTAGCATATCAGAAGTGTTTCGTCATGCTGTACTGTGTGTGTTATGTTCTTTTTAATGTATGTGTGAATATATACATATATAATTCGCTAATTGTCTTACTTTTATTATACAAACACTGTACTCCAAACAGGCTACCGTTTGAACGACATGTCATAAGCAAACCATCACGCGCTAATGTGAAGTTTTGACGTCAACGTACATCCCATAATAATAATAATAATTATCAGCAACCCAAAATATAGAGCGCGTTTAGACAGCTGTAAGTGTAACTTGTTAATACGATGTTATCATGCATAAGCCTGGCCTGTAAACATGTTAGTTGTTGTTGTTGACCCGGTGGATGTTTATTGACAAACAGCAGGTGTTGTGGATGAAACCAGGGTTCAGGTTTCTGCTCAGGTGTTTTCTTTAAAAGGGGAGAAAGAAGAAAGCTTTCCGCAGTGAGGAGCATCCGACAATGTGAACGGACTTCTCTTCAGCCAAGGTTCTGAGGTGGTTCTCCGCTATCGGGTGCAGATGAGCTGAGGAGGAACAGTCCACCAAACCGCTGTGCTCTGAAACCTGACCACAGCGTGGGTCGATTCTCCAATCCGATTGGTCAGATTTATTAACAATTACTCGCCGAAGAAGAGGCGAGGTGTTGCTGAGTAGTCCCAAAGACAGAACATCCACCAAGCGTGAAATGTTTTTGTAGTAGATACTGCATGGTGACATAAAAATATATAATATTTTAATATAGTTTAAGCATGACCAAGGCAGTTGAGTGCCATGTGCTCCATGAAGACAGCATAAGTGTGTTTTCTAAGGGTTTTAGTATAAACTACGCAGACGTGCACGGGGCCGGTGATGTAGTGGTTAGGGTGCTGGGCTCATGATTGAGAGATCATGGGTTCGAATCCCCGTTAGACCCCCACCGTGCTAAGACCCCTGGGCAAGGACTTAACTACAAGTGTGCCTCTGTCCACCCAGCAGTATAAATGGGTACCAGTAAAAATACTGGGAAGGTAACCTGTGATGGACTAGCGTCCCATCCACCAGTGGAACTCCAAGTCACTTCACGCTTAGAAAACTGGGGATAAGCTCCAGCCTTAATGAGCCAGGTGGATAATGTCTATTAATAGGGATGTGAATCTAACAACAACTCGCGATTCAATTCAATTCTGATTTTTGGGGTGACGATTCGATTCAGAGACGATTCTCGATTCAAACCGATGTTTGATTCATAACCATTACAAACAAAGGGTGATAAGATGTGGGCTCGGGAATTTGAAGTGTTCCCGAAATACTTGACTTTTATTTTGCAGATTTTGCACACAGCATATATCATGTCAAGCTCCTTCTTACCTGGAAAATCCGAAGTGCACCCAAACATTTGCCTTCAGCGAAGACGGCGCTGGCTGTAGGCTAAAAGCTAGTTCTGTACCCGCCACTCACTGGAACAATTCACGACGGAGGCCGTGTCTGGACAAACGGTACGCGCTGTAAAGGTTGGAAATGTTTGAAAAAAATGTGTTTTTAAAGATCGATTAAGAATGCTAATAAATAAGAATCACAAGTCAGACGTGAATCTTTTTTGTTTCCGGCACCCCTATCTATTAACCTGAGATAGCGAACAAATCAGCTTGCACGGTTTCCGTGTAGTATATAAGAAATGCGATTAGATGGCAAATTGCAACTTCATTCTTGTGTTTTTATAGGAAATTAATTGACTCGATGAGGACGATCAACTATTTTGTTAAGTGTTGGGAATATAGTGCCAGAGTGTGAACAATTTATCATTAGCTGTTTTGAAATTTATCGATTGCAAATGTTGTGGCTATTTCTCCATGTTTTTGTAGATTTATATCGGAAAACAACAAAAACGTACTTTAACGTGTCTGCTTTGCAGCTCTGGCGTGTCGTGTTCTCTGTGTGTTGCGAGTGCACGGTGTTGAAGGGAGAATTGGTATTTCTATCTGCGCCTACAATACAATCCTATTTAAATGACAAATAAATTGCCTGAGTCAGCTCGGTAACTCACTCGAGCGAGCTGGACACTGCGGATTCGCAACACTCGTATTAGTAATTATTTTAATGTGTAATTAAAACTGAACCATGTATTGCTGACATGAAAGTGCAGTAATCTGATCTGAAGCTGAAAAGGGTCAAAGGTCATGTCCTTTACACTCTGCGTTTCAAAAAATTCTTGTTGAATCTTCAGATTGATCCTGAGCTCAGGCCACTGTCTGTCTGAGGCGTCACGGGTTCCCCTCGTTTTTTTTTTTTTGTGAGACTTTTCTCTTACACATCCAAACATGCTTGGATTGTTCCTAGGATTCACGGCAATCCTGACCAGAATGAAGCTTTTGAAAACCTAATGATTCAAATTGTCCTTTTTTCTGGGTGGAAAAGACAAGCCGAGGATAATCCATCAAAATTTTGACTTGTCAATCATTATAATACGAATGTGGTGGAAAAAATTCGAGCAACTTCACATCCTCTGACCCCAGAGGCTCCCTCATCGGCCGAGATCGGCGATTAAGTTCGGACTCAGCTGACCCTCGGCGCCTCATGCCCTTGTTTTACCTTGTTAATGCTTTTGATCTCTGATTGCCCTCGTTCACTTATCTGCCTGAAAGCTCCACACCAACTAATTAGTCTAATTTATTGTGTTTGGCTCGGCCATTGTGTCAGAGATACCGATCTCGTGTTTTGATTGAAGCCATGGAAACAACTGCAGCCCAGACGTGTCGAAAAACAAACAGCAAGTAAAGCAACCGTTTGAGTTTTGGTGACGTTTCCCTGCCCTGTGGTGATCCAGTGTTATGACCGATCTCATGGTGGAACTCATTCCCTGTTCGGAGTCATGACCTGGATTACTGGGTGTCACCACGGTCTCTGACCATGCCTATTATTTTCCAGCGCGCTTGGTGCTGTTGCCATGGTTACAAAGAGGAAGCGGCAGGATGTAATGAATAGTGTCACTTCCTCACAAGCCATGATTATTCAGAGGGAAAACAGCTGTGGCTTCCATTCGGAGAGAGACAACGTCAGAATGACGGAGTAGCGTGATAATTTGTCTGTCTCGTGCTATCGCTAGTGTGTTTGCACGTCCCGTCATTCCTTACACGTCATGTACTTTGCAGGGAAAGTGCTGCAAGGTGGTTGACTCTAACGCTGTCTTAAAAATTTGAGCGTATCGGGTTTTTGATAAAAGCATCAGACATTCCTTTTTAATTCCTCTGTGCACATGTTTAATACTCCGTGGCACTTCCTATGAGACTAGCATGAATCATGTGGTTTAAAGTGTCGAACATCTAATCAGTGAACGCGAACCTATAAGCTGCTTTGCATAGCTTTATAATCCGGTTAAATATGCTGGCTGCAATTCGAGTATAACCCCCAGACCTTGTCCTATGTTCTCTTTATAGGTTTCTTTCTTGACTCTTACTTAAGCGTCCCCCTCCTGTCTGGTCCGAGGCCTTGTCTTTTCCTCCACGTTGTCGCTGCAGCTATCTGCCGCGCCCTATGGAGGACTAGCTGGGCGCCTCGTCGAGCCAAGGGACACGAAGAGCCGAAAGCCAGGAAGAGATTCCAACACGCAGCAGCTGGGAAGACCGGGAGAGGACGGAGGATGTCGTCGACCAGAGGCCAGAACCCTCATGGACTCAAACAGATTGGGCTGGACCAGATCTGGGATGACCTGCGAGCAGGCATTCAGCAGGTGTACACACGCCAGAGCATGGCCAAGTCACGCTACATGGAGCTCTACACGTATCCTATGTCCTCGCTTCAGTTATTGTGAGGCAAGGTCAGTCGGGAGGGCGTGGCTCGAATTCATTATAACGCTCGTACTACAGCACTGTCGGGTCATTTTCTATAACGGCAACCCTGACTGGCATTCCAGTCACGTTCTCTTTTTTAAAGCGCCTCTTATTTCTTCTTATCTCTTATTTTTTGAAACCTCTTCTACGCCCACTCTAAGCATGCATCTTGGTTTACATGTGATACACACATTGTTGGCGTAGACGGCTGCTTTGGAGCAATCAGTCAGCCCTGATATGGCGAGTAGATGCCTAACATTTGGAATGTGCATTTAGATTTATCAGTCCTAATTTAGTCATGTGACTTTAAAGCGTTATAGTGAAACAAGGCCCACTCTCAAAGCTTACACACATGGCATTATGGGATTGCTCAGGCAGTGAAAATGGCACGGAGTACGAGTTGCTGCAAATTACAAAGTCGCGACAGACTCTAAAATGTTTTGCCGCGGATCTACTGAGAAGACGACTGGAAGTGCTGTAAAAGGGGTTGGGGGGCTTCTGGGTTACACTGTATGCATGCTGTAGTTCTTCCGCCTTAGAATCTCTGAAGCGCTGTGTACAAGGCTCAGCTGCACTGAATACAGAGTCGAATGGGAGGAAAATCTTTTAACTGACATGTTACACTGTATTCTAACAATGCCTGGTGGGGGCTTTATGATTATTAGTGTCATTGTTTTTGGATCAAAACATGTTTTATTTTGGTAACCCTGGGTTTACACTGGGGGGATAATGTCTGTGACTGAAAAAAGCACAGAGCTCCACGATTCATGAGCACGCTTGGAGCACGATTGAGGTATTAAGAGGAGGCAGGGTGCATCTAAGAGATGAAACTTGAAAAAATCGTGTTACCAAGTTAATCAAGGACCCCTACAATGGCGCACCAAGGTCCGTTACGCTCTGCTAAGGTTTGTTAAGCTCTACTTTCTATCACGACTGGCTTCAAATCATAATAATTGTGAGAAATTTTTGACAATCATTAATTTTGCTGCGATCATCACAAATACACCAAGTTCCCTCAAGATCACAATTTCATGCCACGACCCCAGATTGTGGAGATGGTTCCCCAGTGAATCCCACGGTTACTAGCTAATGCTAATAGTTTTATCACTGTTGTAAATAATTTCATTAATATATGCACTTGTATCAGGTTAATGCTTATTATTTATTTTATATAATTCAATTTTGTTTATCTTTTCTCATTGTAGTAATTTGTAGATTCTACAGTCCACAAAAAGTTTCAGATTTTTTTTTTTTTTAAGCAAAATTTTATTCCTTTTAATTATTTATTGGGCAACACGGTGGCGTAGTGATTAGCATGTCCGCCTCACAGCAAGATGTGGATTCACGTACCGGGCTCGGCAAGAGCGTTTCTGTGTGAGGTTTGCATGTTTTTCCCTGTCCTTACGTGGGTTTCCTCCGGGTACCTCGGTTTCTTTCCACAGTCTAAAGACATTCTAATACGGCTAACTGGCTGTTCCAGGTTGCCTCTAGGTGTGAGTGTTGTTGGCCCTGAGATGGTTGGGCGAGCTGTTCAGGGTGTACCCCGCCTTCACTGAGTGTCGGCTGAGATAGGCTCCAGCCTCCCTGCGACCCTTATAGGAGTAAGCGGTTTGGCAAATGAGTGAGTTATTCTTTATTGCTAAAGGTCTTACGAAACTCCTCTTTTGACATATATAGTCGCAGGTACTGGTACAGAATTAAATGAAATGACGTGTTGTAGCCTGTGGTTGGTATCTGTGTATGTCCTTGACCCTATGTTTTCCAGTCATGTGTATAATTACTGCACCAGCGTGCACCAGTCAAACCAGGCCCGCGGGCCGGGCATCCCCCAATCCAAACCTTCCAAAAAGGCACCCGCTCCAGGAGGGGCGCAGTTTGTGGGCCTCGAGCTCTACAAGAGACTAAAGGAGTTTCTGAAGAATTACCTTACTAACTTACTAAAGGTAGGACAGATATTTTGAAGCGTTCTTCTTAAGATGCTGCTGAGAAACTGAAGAGCTGATTATGAACTCGTTGGACTCCTCCCATTCTCAGGACGGAGAGGACTTGATGGACGAGAGCGTTCTGAAGTTCTACACACAGCAGTGGGAGGATTACCGGTTCTCCAGCAAAGTGCTCAATGGTATCTGTGCCTACCTCAACCGCCACTGGGTGCGCCGCGAGTGTGACGAGGGCCGCAAGGGGATCTACGAGATCTACTCGGTGAGGGAGTCGGTGTGAGAGAGAGAGAGCGAGCGTGCCTTCATGTGTGTTTGAGCGTGCGTTTGGGTGTGAGAAAGTGTGCGTGTTTTTGTGTGTGGGAGTGAGAGAGAGAGCTTGTGTCTGTGTAAGTGACAAAGCGTGAGCAGGAGCACACATGCTTGTGTGTGTTTGAGTGAGAGGGCTTGTGTGCATGTGTGTGAAAGCGCATGCGAGAGCACGTGTGTGTGGGGTGTGAGAGAGAGAGCTGGTGTGTGTGTGAGAGATGTTTGTATTTTTTTTATGTACGTGTGCATGGGCATGTGTACAAAAGCATGCGTGCTTGTGTGTGAGAGAAGACAGCTTGTGTACATCTGTGTGTGAAGGTGTGTGCGAGAGTTCACATGGGTGTCTGTGAGAGCGTACATGGGTGTGTGTGTGTGAGGGAGAGCTTGTGTGTGTGTGTGAGGGAGAGCTTGTGTGTGTGTGTGAGGGAGAGCTTGTGTGTGTGTGAGAGAGCTTGTGTGTGTGTGTGTGTGTGTGTGAGTGTGTGTATGAGTCACAAACACACCCTCATTCAGAACA
>JAQMYF010000008.1:7640535-7651279 GCA_030014195.1 Neosilurus mollespiculum
TGAGATGGGCGCCAGCCTCCCCGCGACCCTAATTAGGATTAAGCGGTTCTGAAAATGAATGAATGAATGAATGAATAATCAGACTGCACAGTGAGTTTTAAATAAAGTTTAAATAAAGTTATTTTAATGTCTTGCCTTTATTTATGCAGCACAGTTTATAATTATGATTAGTAATTATGATATTATGAATTTCTTTATATTTTTAAAAATATTTTTACATATTTGTTGTTATATATTTCATTAAAAAGTATCATAATTATGATTAGTTATTATTAAAAAAAAAAAAAAAGGTTGTTTTTTTTAAACCTTCTGACCAGTCAGAATCAGGACCCTATAACACTGTGGGGGTTTTGTTCTTTATTTGCTTTAAATCGAAAACAAACGGAAATTAGTGGCACGCGGAGTTCCGGGAGCCAATCAATGGCCGTGACGACACAGGTGTGCTCAGGTGCGCAGCGCGAGACTTCACTTAACCTGTTTGCCCGCCTTCAGCGCAGTTTCCCCGGTGTGGTGGCGGATCTCTGCTCTGCTCTGCTGTAAATGGAGCCTGCAACAGAAACTACCAGCGCAGGGGTCCAAGTGCGGGATGACCTCGCCGAGAAATGTCAAAAACTATTTCTCGAGTTTCTGGAAGAGTAAGTCGGGGCCTCTCTGTTGCCTTAAAGTCGGGTATGAACACGAGGAACTCTCCATGCACTTACTGGGATTTATAGGCTGCCTAATGCTAGGCGGGGTCCCGCCTGTAGAGGGCACTCGTGCACAAAAACTTCTTACCTGCATTTTCCCCCCCTATTGGTATCTATTTACCTCCTAAAAGAAATCATAGATTGAAGCCTGTACACTGTCTGATGTTACCAGTATGAATCAATGTTCGGAATGACGAGACGCCCCTCATCTTTCTCCCCAATTTGTTTTTTTTTTTTCCCCACCCATCAGCCAGTGTTCCATCATCCAACAGCTCCCAACTGGAGGTGGTCACCCAACCACAACTTTTAAACCTCCAGCTCATGCTGTGTTTCAGGAAAAGCTTGTTCCGCATTCATGAGCTCATAGCTGGCCTCTATCAAAGCGAACGTTATCCTCCTTACACCCTTTCTTCCTCTCTTGACCTCCAGACTTTGGATTGCTGTGATGTTTGTATGACTGGGCTAATACTGGTTCAGGTTTCCACTGAAAACTACAGTGCAAAGGAAAGAGGCTTTCTAGTATAGGCCTCTTTGTCTCCAGCCTGGTCCTGATTCTTTCACCGTCTGTTTTCCTAATGTCTAATTTTCCCTTGAGTCAATGTTCAGAGTGCAGATTGGTTACACCAAAATGTGACTGTAATGGGAAAGAATTTGGATTCACTTAAATATCTTTAATAAATAAAATGTTGCATGCGTGTTAAACGGTATTCTGATTATTGACCTGTAGTATCTTGAAAAATGAGACTTTTAATGCAATTCTAATCTAATACGACCATCAGAAAACCTTCATCCGTTCTGTACTTTGTTTATTATGATTTAGGTTTCAGGATAAAACTGGCGACCCGCTGTATTTAGCAGAAGCTCAGGAGCTGATCCGACCAGAGAGAAACACTCTGACTGTGAGCTTCACCAATATTGAACGCTATAATCAACAACTGGCAACCACAATTCAGGAGGAGTACTACAGGTGACTGATTTGGTGTCTTGGCGGTTCATTAAGGTGCCCTTAGTCGCTTATTTTTTTTTGCATAATTATTTTTCCTACTGCTTTCAGGTCGTCCTGCAACTCTCTTCAACTGACCTGATATTTTATTGTGAAGTCCTGTGTATTTTCTCTTTAGGGTGTACCCGTTTCTCTGTAGAGCAGTGCGCCATTTCGCCCGGGACCGTGGAAACATCCCACCATCCAAAGAGTTCTATGTGGCCTTTTCAGATTTTCCTTCAAGACAAAAGTAAAGCATTTCACTCCATTTTCTATAAAAATACAAATGACTACATTGCGTGCTAATTGGTTCCTGTTGAAATGGTGTGTCTGTTGGCCTACATCAGGGGTGCCCAATCCTGTTCCTGGTGATCTACCTTCCTAAAGATTTTAACTCCAACCCTAATGCGGCCTATCTGACAAATCCAATCACCGCTTTAAGGCTTCATTTCCAATTCTTAATTCTTGATTAGATGATTGGATGGTCAGGTGGGCATAAATAGGGTTGGCTTGAAAGTAGATCACCAGGAACAGGTTTGGGCACCCCTGGCATTCATAATCCACCACCATCACAACCAAGGGCTCCAGTTTGTTTGTTCGATTTGCTACCAAAGCCAGAAGATTTGTTGTTCACATCTGTTTGTGTCCATTCCCTGCAGGATCCGTGAACTTTCTACTGCACGTATCGGCACTCTGCTGCGTATCAGCGGACAGGTGGTGCGTACACACCCTGTTCACCCAGAGCTGGTGAGCGGTACTTTCCTCTGCCTCGACTGCCAGGCTGTCATTAAAGATGTGGAGCAGCAGTTCAAATATACGCAGCCTGCCATCTGCAAAAACCCTGTGTGCGCCAACCGACGCAGGTTCATGCTGGACACCAATAAGTCACGCTTTGTCGACTTCCAAAAGGTAAGTGGAGAAGAGATTTGTGACGTGAGGCTTCAGTATGTATCTGTACCTCAAGAGAAATTACTGCTACAATTATTATATTGGATATTTAACTGGTTCCTTGGTTTCAAACCAGCAGAATAGTGCTGTTGTTGGAACTGAACTAATGTTGAACCAGCTCCTTTTGTACTGGGACATCTCCAAAAGGGCAGCGGAATCCTGTATGTGGAAAAGCATTGTTTGTTTCAGGTGCGTATTCAGGAGACTCAGGCAGAGTTGCCCCGAGGATCTATCCCACGCAGCGTGGAAGTGATTCTGAGAGCTGAGGCGGTGGAGGCTGCACAGGCCGGAGACCGCTGTGACTTTACCGGCACTCTTATTGTGGTCCCAGATGTGTCTGCCCTGGCTCTCTCAGGTAAGGGTCAGCATTTTTTTTTTTTAACTTCTAATGGAGCAGTTTGTAATTTTGACATCACAATTTTCTTCTGCCTCTGTAAACAGTTCGCTAAAGTAGTAGTTGCCAACCTTTTTCCTGGAGATCTACCTTCCTGCAGGTTTTATCTCCAGTCAAATTCTACCACGACTTTTAGCTAAACAAGAAAGACTCAAGTCGGTGATGAGATGGCCAGATGGAAATGATAAGGGAAATGATAGTCTTCAGGTTGGTAGATCTCCAGTAACAGGGTTGGTGACCACTGACCAAATGTAATGACAAGATTTTCATCAGACCAACCCAACCCTCAGATTTATAATACTGATTCTAAATTGTATTTTTATTATATGGATGCACTTTTTTTTGATTGCCAAATATGGGTGAAGTACTTTTAAAAATACATATTCCAGTTAAGGCCATGTCCATTTTTGGGTTTTTATCAAAATACACAGACCTCTCATCACCCCACGAACCCCATTCCCTCAGTGAAGCATGGTGGTGGCAGTATCATGCTGTGGGAATGTTTCCTATTAGCAGGGACTGGGAAACTGCTCATAATTAAGGAAAGGGTGGATGGTGCAAATTCATGAAGAAGAGAAACTCTTGAAAGAACTGGAGCAGTTTTGCTTCGAAGAGTAGGCAAAAATCCTAGATGACTAGGTGTGCCAAGCTCATACTATACTATGTATGTCCTACAGGAACCAGGGCCGAGACCAGCAGCAGAGTGACTGGAAAGGAAGGCTTTGATAGTGATGGAATCCAAGGCTTAAAAGCTTTGGGAGTCCGAGAGCTGTCGTACAGGCTGGCCTTTCTAGCCAACCATGTAGCTCCAACAAACCCCAGGGTGAGAACTAGGGCTTTTCATGAAGCATGCCTGATATATTTCACAAGATTCGCCATGCCTCATGCCAAGATTAAGTCTGAACTGTTTCCCAAAACCATGAATCTCTTTTACCATTAATTATCTTGGGGTAAGACAGGGTGACCATCCCTGCTCCTGAAGATGTACCATTCTGTTGGTTTATTTTTAGCTCCAAACAAAATCTAACACCTCTTTTAGCTAATCAAGAACGATTAGTAAATGATTAGCTGGTCAGGTGGGCATGATCAGGGTTGGAGCCAAAGTTTTCAGGGAGGCAAATCTCCAGGAACAGGGTTGGTGACCACTTGGGTAAGGTATTGTGCGTGCTTTTGGGAAAACGAGAGTTGTTTCAAAATGTTGCTAATATGTTGAATGTGCAGTTTGGAGGTCAAGAGCTACGTCAGGAAGATCAGAGTGCAGAGAGTGTGAAGAATCAGATGACCGTCCAGGAGTGGGAGAAAGTGTTTGAGATGAGCCAAGACAAGAACCTCTATCACAACCTGTGCACCAGCCTCTTCCCTACCATCCATGGTGTGTTGGAGAAAACCATTACTGTATTTGAATCAACAGTCAAGTAATTTTTCACACCTGTGCTTTTGATTCCGGTTCTCTAGAGCAGGGGTTTCCCAACCTGATCCTGGAGTACCCTCTGTGATGCACATTTTAGTGTTTTCCTTGTTCCTAACACATCTATTTAACTAATTAACAGCCCTTCATGACCTTAAGTGGGTGTGATGAAGCAGGTAAAGCTCTAAAATGTGCAGAACAAGGGTTCCTCCAGGACCAGGGTTGGGAACCTCTGCTCTAGAACGCCCTGGGGTTTAGGGATGGAAGTATAAATATATTGAATGTTATTGAGTGATGGATAAAACTACTTGTAGGAAATGATGAAATCAAGCGTGGGATATTACTCATGCTTTTCGGTGGCGTCGCCAAGACAACCATGGAGGGAACATCTCTAAGAGGAGACATCAACGTTTGCATTATTGGGGATCCCAGTACTTCCAAAAGCCAGTTTCTCAAGTAAGCACAATACACCTCTGTGGAATGTCTGAAAAAGAATGAACTATTGACACCTCGTCTTTCTCTCTCAGGCATGTTGAAGACTTTGTTCCCAGGGCCGTTTACACAAGCGGAAAAGCCAGCAGTGCTGCCGGTCTTACTGCTGCGGTGGTCAAAGACGAGGAGTCGCATGAGTTTGTCATCGAAGCTGGTGCCCTCATGTTGGCTGACAATGTAAGTACTTTTAGGTTTAATGTTTTTTTTGTTTGTTTGTTTTATTCTTCTTTTTTTAAACTATATACATGTTTGTTTGGGTTTTTATTGTACACTTCCTGCATCAGGGAGTATGCTGTATTGATGAGTTTGATAAGATGGACTTAAAGGACCAAGTGGCCATCCATGAAGCCATGGAGCAGCAGACCATTTCCATCACCAAGGCTGGAGTCAAGGTACAGAATCAAACTGTGTGATTCCTGGATTGACCTGGTGGTGGTTGTGGTTGTCAAGTTGCGAAAACCTCTGACAAACAAATACACACTTCCCTTCAGTGCTCCTTTAGAAGCTCTGCTTCTGCCCCAACCCCTACAAAGTCATGGGCATGCATTGGTAAGGCAACAACGCTAACAATGACTCTTCCATATTCCGTCCAGCCAATCAGGCACAAGCACAAATGCCTCCTGTTTCTGATTGGCTTGAGTAGTGTTGTGTGGCTTGCACTGAGCCACTTTGTGTTTCATTGACAGAGCGAGGACTGTAATTTATTATTTTCATTTAACCCTGACTGCTATTTCTTTTCTGCATATGACCTGGTTTAATAAAAATTGTTGGAGTCTTCAAAATAACATATCCCATTTCCATGTGTCTGTATATATTTAGGCTACTTTGAATGCCCGTACTTCTATCCTGGCAGCAGCCAATCCCATTGATGGCAGGTACAATCGCTCCAAGTCTTTGAAGCAAAATGTCAACATGTCTGCCCCCATCATGTCTCGGTTTGATCTCTTCTTCATTCTGGTGGATGAGTGCAATGAGGTGACTCTGATTACAGCTTTGCATATTAATATATATATTTTATTTAGTTGTTTGGCTATGGGTTTACACTGTATATAATAAACTCTGAAGAAATACTTTCATAAACAATGCACTTTTGTCATGATTTGTTAGGTGACAGATTACGCCATAGCCAGGCGAATTGTGGACCTCCATGCCAGGAATGTGGAGTCAGTAGAACGTGTCTATGCTGAAGAAGACATCCAGAGATACATACTGTTTGCCCGACAGTTTCAGCCAAAGGTCTGTGTAATGGTCTAACAGTTCACAAACACAGTGATATGCTTTGTCTCACTCTAAATGCTTTTGTGTTTTCTAGATCACCCCAGAAGCTCAGGAGTTTGTTGTGGAGCAATACAAGCGGCTGCGTCAGAGAGATGGAGGTGGCACGGCTAAATCGGCTTGGCGAATCACAGTACGGCAACTGGAGAGCATGCTGCGCCTGTCTGAGGCCATGGCACGTCTCTCCTGCTCAGATGAGGTCAGGCAATTCTAGACTATATACACTGTACGTGGAGTGAGTCTAGTCTCAATGTAAATGAAGTTAAACATTGTACAAGGATTTCAACAGATATGATGATTTTAAAGATACATAATGAGCAAATCTAATGTAACAGTGACAACAAAATCTGTGCTGAGACAAAATAATAACTAAGTCAGTATAAGAGGAACCAGTTTTTTCAGTATGACACTGGATTTCATGTATTATAGAAAATATAATTTAATGTGTGAAATACTGGAGAAACTAGTAAGTGCTTAAGAGTTTCTTAAGCTGAAAGCTGTTTGTTTTTTGGATGGATGATGGGTGGCTATATGATTGATAGATGCAAATCTGGATGGATGAATAGATATTTGTATGGATGAGGGTGGATGGATATCAATGGTTGACTAAGATATATTTATGGATAGAGGTATGTATAGAGGGATGATTGGATGGATATACATGGATGGATATCTGGATGGCTGGATGAATAGAGATGTAATGTATGGCTGGATGAATAGAGATGTACTGTATATATGGATGGATGGCTGGATGAATAGATTATACTGTATATATGGAAGGATATCTGGATGTATGAACACGTATATGTGTGGAGGGATATAGTTTGTTAGTCCCACATGGGAAAATTGTTTCTCAATCATGAGTAATGTCTTAAATGTTCTAAAAACATTTGGCTAGCAGGGTTTTAAACCTCTTGATGTGTGGTGTATGTAGGTGTCAATGAATGTTTAATATAGAAAAGCATAATTTTGGGCATTCCCTCATTTTTCTTTCATAATTTTTCAAACTTCAGCCACAGAAACATCCAGTGGCTTTTCCTTGACCACAACATACAGTAGCAGCCAAAACATTGGACACCTAAATATTCTAATGGAATACAGTATGTCCAAACTTTTGACTGGTACCAACATAGATTATATTTGTCTTCTTACCATCCAAGGTTCAACCTAAACATGTAAAAGAAGCATTTCGACTTCTGAACAAATCCATCATTCGTGTTGACTCGCCCGATATCAACTTCGACAAGGAACAAGATGAAGATGTGAATGGTAATCATTATTTAAAGGTTTCTGAATTCACAGCAAAAAAGGTGAAGATGTTAATGGTGTACCTTTTTGTCTTCATGTTAGATCCGAATGGGCTGTTGGCTGGGGAGACGGAGGGGCAGAATGGTGTTTCTGGTGATGCAGTGGAGGCCATGGACACCGGTGAAGCGGAACAGCAAGAGAAGCCTGCTACAGCCAAACCAGCTTTCCGTATGTCCTTTGCAGAGTACCGCCGAATCTCCAACCTGTTGGTGCTGCACATGCAGAAAATGGAGCAGTGTGAGTCACTATGATCCTTTACAGCTAATCCTTTATAACTGACTGACTGCCAGCTTTGGGCCCTGAAAGCTGGGGGGTGACTCTTCATTCATTCAAAAGTATAATACAGTGCATTTTATCATAAAAGAGCATCCTACAAGAGTGTGTGTTTCTGTATTTCAGTGGATGAAGAGTTGTCTTTAAAGAAGAGCGAGCTCGTCAACTGGTACTTGAAGGAAATTGAGAGTGAGATTGAGTCTGAGGCTGAACTCATTGCCAGGAAGAATCTTATTGAGAAAGTATTGCATCGGTTGATCCATTATGTGAGTGTTGATGCAATATTTGCTTTAGGATTGAAGAAGAAACTCTACTATTTTTTGTTTGCTGAATGGGTAAATTAAGATTTGATGAACGTGTGAGCTGAACCTTCCCCTCCTCCACCTTCATCGCTAAAGTGCCTTTGAGCAAGGCACCTAATCCCCAACTGCTCTCCAGGTGCCCCCAATGTGTGGCAGCACAGTGCTCCAAATGTGTGTGCTCACTTTGGATGGGTAAAAGAGGCATACAGTATAGCAAAAAAAACAAACACCCATACTAACAATACAGAAGAGCCCAAGCCTGGGACTCTAACCCAGGACTTTCTTGCTATGAGGTGGATGTGCTAACCACAATGCCACCATGTCCTGAGTCAACAAATCAAATAATAGGCTCAAGGCAATTCCTCAGACCAATATTATGCCTCAAGTGGTCTTATAGGATGCGTTCTACAGTATTGTATGTGAATGTGACCCAAATTGGCAAAAAACACTAATATGAAGGATTTACAAGATGGTTGTGGTTTGACTTTTGAAGGTTAGTAAAGGTCAAAGTAATTGTCTCATTTGGAATTCTATATATGGGTTCCTATTAGTGTGTCTTAGTAACGGCTTGTCCATCAGCACTCGTTTCAAAGTTATAAGTGCTCTGTCGCCAAAAGTTTGTGACCGTGCTCTGAAGTTGACCTTTGAACTTGGCATTCCAAAATCAAATCATCTCTGGGACTCCGTTAGGGTAGTCCCGACCAAGTTTGGTGTAAATACTCAGACAAACAGATACCGGTGATTACCTCCGCAAAACTCAGTTTTGTGATTGCAACGGAAATCCTACCTTAATGATTTAACTTGTGGATGAAATTTGTATGAATTTTAGTTATGTTAAAATGGCATATTTACAGTTATAGATCACATGTAAAGATATAATACCTTATTGCTGTGGCTTTTGTTTATATATTTATATATAATTCCAGGACCATATCATCATAGAGTTGATTAAAACTGGCTTAAAGAAGGTCACTGATGAGGGAGAAGAGCCTGTTCTGGAGGAAGACCCTTTCCTAGTGGTTAATCCTAATTATGTATTGGAAGACTAGAGGATAGTGGTAGTCTATTGATTTGTCTTTTTTCCACCCCTTCTTGGCCATTTATTATTTATTGTTTATTATGAATAAATAAAACATGAACATTTTCTTGTTGTTGTCTCTCTACTACTTCCTTTTACACTAGGTGGAGCAATTTCCATGTGCAGTAAACTTAAATCTGCAAGAAGGTTTTGGAAAAATACAGTACCAGGCTGGGGAATGGGGGGTTTGTAGGCTTTTGAAGTAAATCCTGAAAACACAGATTTCCCCAGGGCTTTAAAAAGGTTTGGGATCAGTTTAGCCCCAGATGAAAATGAAGCCGGATGAACTTCACCTACATGTATGTCGTCATATTACTGCCATAATTCAAGGATGTATTATTAATGTGTTTATGGCAAGTAATAATAGAAAGGGATTCAGTTCATTAAAGAGCTTTTATTATTGAATACACTGTTGTGGCAAAACGATTGTTATAGTTACAAAGTTCAGCCAAAACATTATGAACGCTGGGAGGTGAAGTGATAACACTGAATATCCTTACAGTGACACCTGCCAAGGAGTGTGATATCAGAACGTGAGCAGTCAGTTGTTAAAATTGATGTGTTGAAAGCTGGAAAAATTAGCAAGCGTAAAGTTGGCCTTACCAGGGGGAGCTTCAGACAGTGGTTAAAGGTAGTTGTAAAATGGGTTGGACTGCAGTGATATCATCTTGACACTGTAATAAACCGTGAGACTTCATGGCGATTCTCAAAACCATGTATCACTGCCTAGTTGCTGTGTTGTTACCATTCACAACCTTTCTGAAACCCCATTCAGTATAACCTCATCGCAACCTATACAACCTATTCCGTTTTCTCCTATTACTCACAACTGTGTTGCCACACCACCATCATTTTAAACTGCATTCAAATCTGCCCCCATGTGACTTCTGCTTAAGGATCTCAGTGACTTTGACAAGGGCCACAATCTAATGGCTAAACGACTGGGTTTCAAAAAAATCAACTCTGTAGTGGTGGATCTTGTCAGGTGTTCATGGTATGCAGTGGTAAGTACCTAATCAAGGTGGTCCAAGGAAGGACAATCAATGAACTGGGAGTCAAGAGGGTCATGGCTAGCCAAGGCTCACTGATCCACGTGAGGAGCGAAAGCTAGTACATCTGGTTTGATCCCACAGAAGAGCTACTGCAGTGCACACTGCTGAAACTGTTAATGCTGGCTTTCACAGAAAGGAGTCAGAACACAGTGTATTGCAGCTTGCTGCACACAGGGCTGCCTAGCTGTAGACCAGTCAGGTAGTTTTAATATTATGGATGGTCTGTATGTTAATTGTTTTTGTCAGTCAAGTGGCAATTATTTCTACCTTGAAGTTCAACTGTATACTTTTATATACTGCATGCTAATATTACCAGTATGACGTGCAGTTTTTCCAAAATTTCTATGCTTTATAAATATCCTTTATAAATTTGTTTTTATTTTTCGGTGTCATTCTTCTGGTAATGATTCATATCCCTGAATTCCATCTTCCCTCCAAGCCTCAAGTTTTGTTTCTGCAGAATTCTAGGGTGTAGCCTATCATTAATAGTATTATGCTACATTATATAGACCTACAGGTGCTGGCATGTCCTCATTATTTTTATAT
>JAQMYF010000008.1:7653294-7669763 GCA_030014195.1 Neosilurus mollespiculum
TCGGAACAGCTAAAAAGGCCATCACTGAATTATGCACAGAATCTTTGATATGTTCTTTGAAAGCCAATGGCAATGTACTGGCTTCAAAGCAGCCATGTAGGTTATAGTTCATACCCAACTAAAGGGATTACCCTCTCAGACCCTCTCTGAAATACTAATGAAAGTGATGATTAAGAACTTTTTTAAAAAGGAAAAGAAAGGTACTTCCTGTATCACCTGAGATTCACTGCTTGGCTCCATTTCCCTTTAGCTATGTAGGTTTGCTAGCCAATTTATTAACACAACAATCTAATAACGAAGAATAATGAGAACCAAACTCCACCCTAAACGACTTATCTATAATTAATGTATGATTTTCAGTTGCATCTTCACTTTTATCAAAGGTCTATAACTCCTTAATAGGACACTGGACACTGAGAATGTTGAGATTTCAAGCACGAACACCATAACCTGACCACTATTTGTTTTAATTATGTTAAAGTGAATGGATTGGATGGTCCTGCCTAGCTAGTGCCTACCTACCTGTGCTCATGCCATCCGTGCACTCATGGACTGAAGTATTCTAAAGCTAGGCAGACTTCTGTGAGCAGTGTGAGCTATTGCTATTGCTGACAGTTGTGAGTACAATATCAATTTTGGTTCTTTACATTAATTAAGATAATGTTAGGTGTTTTCTTGCATGTAAATGAGACCTTACATAGTTGGACATGACGACAATGCCCTATGCCCCGAAACACCCTCAACGCCGAATCCAATGCTACTGGGGCCCGAAGTTTGTAGGTTGCACCAGTAGGAAGGTTTCATTTTTACAGAAGTTTTAAGTTGGCTAGTATGATATTTTTCACACCAAGTAGGCAAAGTGAAGGCATCTTCCACTGTGTCATTGTGTGCTGTGAGATTTAAAAATAAAAGTGGTATTCAAGTGGTAACATGAAGGACGTGAACTTTTATCCTGCGAATTGAACTACAGACAATCTTCTGAGATGTTTTTTCTTTCTCGTGAAAATAAATAAAAATGTAATAAAATTATTTATATTATAAATTTAAATAATAATAATAAATAAAAACTGAGGCTTATCACAACTGCGTTACACCAGTGCCCAACGCTCCACCACTTGAAATAGTCAGGTAATGTGAATTCATGAGATTCGGAGGAGTGGCTTTGAGTGAAGGGAGGGGGGTGGAGTTTTTCAGTTGGATACTTTTTCAAAACCTAAATTATTCTTTCTGATTCCTTCAAAATGCCCTTCCTTAGCTTTAAGTAGGTAGGTTACACATTTGACCCCACCCCCCATTTCCACCTATGTTCACAAAACTCAGTAGGGGGGCTCTGTAGTGTGTCTATAAAAATGCAAAAATAAACAAAAACTAGAGGAACCCTCGTAAAATGCAAGGTACGTCTGCCTTTCAGCATGGATTTCATTAAATAGGCTTTATATGTGTATTGGCTTTAATTACCCATGTCTTACTACATGTGCCATAGTACATGGACTTGACCACTCACTCACTCACTCACTCATTTGCTGAACCGCTTAATCCTACTAGGATTGCAGGGCGGCTGGTGCCGATACTAGGCGAAGGTGAGGTACACCTACCTGAACAGCTCACCAGACCATTGCAGGGCAACACACACACAACCATTCACACTCACACCTAGGGTCAATTTGGAACAGCCACTTGGTCTAATGTGCATGTCTTTGGACTATAGGAGGAACATGTAAACTCCACACAGAAATGTCCAAGCCCAGGACCTTCTTGCTATGAGGCAGACGTGCTAACCACTGGACATGACCACATTAGCGGGGAGGAAAAAAAAACCCTCTTTCATTTGAAGGTTTATTAGAGGCTGGGCTTTGCCCTTTGAAGTTCTCTCAAGGTCGAAGGTAATTGTCTCATTTGAAAGTCCATATTCGGTTTCCTATTAGTGTTCCATGGTAACGGCATGTCAATCAGCACTCGTTCCTAAGTTTTAAGCACTCGATTTCCTGAACTTTGTGACCTTGCTCTAACTTTCACCTTTGACCCAGACATTCCAAAATCAAGTCGTCTCTGGGACTCGGGTAGGGTAGTGTCCCAAGCAGGTTTGGTGAAAATCTTTGCAGGGGTGTGGTCAGGGTTTTTGCTCACAGACACCTGTGATTACAATGCATTCATGAAAACAAACAACCAAACAAAAATAACACACACACACAACATTAGTAATAACTGTAACTTATATAACCCCCTTAGTAGTAAGTGGGGCTGGTGGTGTAGCGAGATCATGGATTTGAATCAAACTAGGCTCGGGTGTAAAAGCCCAACAGGTTACAACATTAGTAAACATTCCCGACTGGATGAGTGTTTTTTTAACTGTTTTTTTATTTTTATTTTTTTTCTCAGCCATGTAGTAAGTTTTGTCCTGAATTAATGACTTAAGCTATTATTTTGTATCCTGTCCTTCACATTGTGTAGGCTTTTTGTACAAGTCAGAATCAAAACAAAATCACCTATTGCCCCTTTAATGCTCTCAGCGCAATGTTCTTTAATTTTTTTTTCTGTTTTTTTTTCCTCATCCATGTAATAAGTTTTGTCCTGAATTAATTACTTAAGCTATTATTATCTATTATTTTTTTTATCCTGTCCTTCACATTGTGTAGACTATTTACACAAGTCAGAATTAAAACAAAATCACCTATTGCCCCTTTAATGCTCTCTGGGCAATGTTCTTCTTAAATTTTTTTTTTTTTCCTATTCCCACCTGCTTTTTTTAATGTTAAACAGTGATCAGTCCTGGAAATAAATTTAATCTGTCGTCCATATTGTAATGTATCTAACAGATATAAGGGTTTTGAGGTAACCTGATCGCCCTGTCAGCTGTGTAACCCTACACCAGCAGCGTAGATGTGCGCGCGCGAGAGAATGTGCGTTTGAATCCTGAAAGCGTCGCGTGCCAAGCTCGAGCCTGAAACACAAGGATGTAACCGTCACCCTGAGCCGGGTATATAAAGCCTTCAGACACCATCACCTCACAGCACAGCACAGCACATCTGTCCGGAGAACCGCTGCTCTGTTTAGACAGCTCATAGATGTTCGCGGTTTGTTTGTTTGTTTCTTATAAAAGTCTTAAGAGGTTGTTTTACCGAACAGGAATAAAACAAGCTGGATTTTTTTTACCTGAGAAACTTTGCTGTAAACGTTTGGTAAGTACAAAAAAAAAGCCCCACTAGAACTTCCTTAACCTTTACATTTCTGAATTAAAAAAGTGCTTTTTATTGTCACTGGTGTGGTAAATATACTAAAGACAGCGATTTTTGTGACTTAATGTGGCTGTAGAGTACCTTAAACACTATTTAAGGGTCACTATTGCTCACTAAATAATAACTTATGCTAAGCTAAGCTACATTTTCCAGCTAAAAGATAAACAAATACCACCTCAGTGACAAGTATACACCCCCCCCCAAACTACACAGCTTCTATCCATGTCTAAACTGCTTTCTGACTCCAAATATTTTAATATACTCCTTAATTAATTTCAGTTCACTTGTAAAATGAGGAAATTATATAAAACAAGGAGTTTACAGTCTAAAATAATCCCCAACCACAACTCATTCATGTTTCTTGCTCAGCTTATAGTGACTGGATAAACACCATGATCCCACCTGGAGATTGTCTGTATGCTGGGAGGAAGAGGAGAAAACCTGTTCAAAAGCAGCTGAGTATTTAAACACGTCTCATAACAGCAGCGTGCAATCAAACTGGTTGAGAATGAAAACACTTTTGGACAGCCTTTATGTTTATTTTTAATAATATGGTTTCAAAGACTCTATATGGACCAACATAGATGCAGCAAGAATGAAAGGGTGGAAGTTTTTTTTCTCTCTCTTCTTTTTCATTGCAAAAATGGAGTAAAAGTGAACTCTGGCTCAAGGGGCGCTGACATTTTTACTATTTTATATATTCAGAGATATTTCTAGTGTTCATGCGTAACAACTGTGGATGCTTGAGGGCTATAGACGTATACATTATAAACTGGCAGTTATTTTAAAGGAGCGATTGTTGATTTTTTTTATTTGCACAAATAATCGGGAACATTACAGTATTATACAATACTGGTTTAAGCCATGATCTCAGCACGAGTGTGATAAATGACTGAGAAAACACTTTTGGAAAGCTTATGTTTATTTTTAATAATATGGTTTCATAGACTCTATATGGACCAGCATAGATGCAGCAAGAATGAAAGGGTGGGTTCAGGGAGTACCAACGTCAAACCCACTTATATAACCGTCAATCTAATATTAATCAAAGACAAAATATTTATTGTACCAACATTTATTGAAATGGTTAACATGCGGATAAATTCGAATTGAGACGTAATGATGATTACGTTATTAGACAGTGCGTGTCGGTTATGTATCAGGACAGTACCTTGTGGTTTGATGGTTTGTTTTTGTTTGTTTTTTTAATGTTGTAAATTTGTGATGTTCACGGACATGACACAGATTGCCCCTGAAAGTAGGGCACGCCACCCTCACATGATTTGGCTTAAGCTTGCAGCATCAGCACGGTTACTAAGAGGATATCAAATACACAATTATACATAGATCTCTGACACCGCTATCGGAAACCCTGAACTTTCAGCCTTCATTGTCATCCGCTGATATTGTTACCCATCCAATTTTCTGTTTTCTTTAAAAACACTTTAACTGATTTCAACTGAAGCACTTCAGTTTTTTTTCTCGCAGTTTGTAAATGTGAGGAGCATATAAAGTAAAATGTATAAATGGAATTTTTAAAAAATCATTTCTAATAAATGGAAAACAGTCAAATGTCTTTATATATAAATATTTCTAGATTCAAAATATTAGTCTAGGTCAATTGTAACAGGATCTGTTATCTGATTTATTTATTTGTTTGTTTATTTTTATTCATTTATTCTCGGCTGGTATTTTTAAAAATATTTTATAAAAAAACATACACACCTTTAATAATTTCATAGAAATGAGAGCATTTATTTAAAAATATTGGAAATTATTCTACAATTATTTTTATTGTTAAAATTAGTTTGGTATAGTCCAGAATTACACTCTCAGGAAAATGTAATTATTTGTAATATTATATGTTCACAATCCTCATATATTTATTTCATTAAAACTGAATTAATTTACTTTTTAAATTTGAAATTAATTCACTTTTTTCTCTTTTCTTCTTGCTTATAATTCCCAATAACAAATTCTGAGGCAGTGATGATGTTTTTAATTAAGCAGCTTAATCCATGATCAGATTTTGCTTTCTGGATTTTCGTGTTATTGTTTGAGTATCAATTTCAGACTAAGTAAAAAAAAAAAAAAACAACAACAACACATGAAAGCACTTATCAGATCCGGATAATTTTTCCATCCAATTTTTTCACAGTGATTCACAAACTTTTTTTTTTTGGGTGGAAGAAAATTGAAGCATCTGGACAAAATCTAACTATTACTTAACTCCTTAATGCTCATCAGCCATGGCTGAACATGTATGTGACGCCCTGTCCATTTGGTTTAAACAGAAAACCAACAGGACTGAACCAGAAGTCGAACCCGTCCAAGAGACACCGGGACCGTCTCAATGCTGAGTTGGACCGACTGGCCAGCCTGTTGCCTTTCTCTCCAGAAGTCATCTCCAAACTGGACAAGCTGTCGGTGCTGCGGCTCAGCGTCAGCTATCTTCGTGTCAAGAGCTTCTTCCAAAGTACGATCAATTATGTTGTCTGTTAGCTAGTTGACAAGTTCGAATCATTGGCGAAAACTGCCACATCCAATCACAGCTTCTGTCTCCCAAAAGTAGCCAATCATTGACATCTGTGAGCTCATGTATGCAGAAGAGTGCGGATGGCACTTTGTTCAGCATTACAACCATAATTCTGTACATCATGCTGCTTACAGCCCTCTATTAAATTTTTACCATATATAGCATGTTTGTTTAAAATTTAGTTTGTTTTATTTGCAGCATGCTTTGCACTAGTGGTGATGGTAGATAAGCAAAGCATGCTAACTGTGTTCACTGTGTAGATGTGCCAGAGGGACTGGAACTCTCTGCTACTTCCTTTTAAGCTTTACCTTTCTTCATAATATCTTTATAGGTTTTCAAATGAGAGAATAATATTCATGGAGACGTTTTGCAGACAGGAGCAAAAGTTATAACTGCAGAAGACGAGAAGTAAAGAAACATCATGTGATATACGATTGGCATTAATTATGTGCTTTGTCGTGCCTTATGTTGGGCTCATCAAGATGTCTCTGAAATTGTGGCTCAGTGCTGCGCATGTGCACTAAAGCAAAATGCCACCTGCTTGTTGTGACTGTAGGGTGAGATATTTGTCCCATGTATATACACCCAGCTTTAGATATTCTGTTCTTTTGTTGTCACGTCATGTGCAGATGATGTCCTGGAATCTAAATCGGAAAAAGTAAATAATAGAACTAAATACACACACCATCTGGCCTTCTGAGTATTATGCCTCTGACAGGGCTGGATAGGCTAATATTGACTTTAACACGGTCCTTTTATTCAGAGTGATTATTCCTGGATGTACTTTATTAAGGCCCAGGACTATTATTTTTGGGCGGATCATTCTACCTCTTCTTTCTTTCTCTGTGTGCATCTCTTTTAAAACCTGCAGGTCTAAGAACCGCTGCTGTTATACTCTACTGCTTCTGATTATGTGGATTATCAGGGGGAGTGTGGTTCCCAGGATGCTCTGTAATTATATTCTGTATTATTTAGTTAAGAGCAAAAATATCTGGCTATCCAATGACTCCTGGGAGCTGGAGTTGTTAATATTAGTGCACGACATTGTACCACTATATGCATAAATGCTTCCCATTTTTCTTCCCAATGTCACTGACGTCAATTCAAACATGCAGCTTGTTGGCTTTACGTTTTGTTTTGTTTTTTCATTCTCTAGCAAAGTGCACTTGAACTTGAGGAAATTTGTTTGATGCAAATATGTATTACAAAAGGTCACCATCATTCACTGAAGGACCAGTTAAAGCTAAGCATTGTGCAGGATTTGGGAATTTCCACAAGGACATCTCGTAATGTGCCCCAGACAGCATAATGTGCACTATAAACAGCAGGTCTACATATGCAGCTCTTACTTTGACTGTCTGCCACACTGGTCTGACGTTGGCCGACTGTGCTCATGCCGTACCATGTAATCAGTACATACACTAGTCATCTAAAGAGTAAATACATAGATAAATGTTCAGCTCTGGGAGAAAAAAATTTAGCAGTCGCTCTTCCGTGTTTCATGGTGCGATGTTTGGGTAAAAATGCTTTTCCCTGGCTTTCTAAAGCATAGCAATGCCCGTCCTTGATACGCATTTATTCAGGAATTACTTTTCCTTTTTTTTATTACGTAATTTGTGTATTTTGATCTAAATTTTGTCTAAAATTTGGCACCAAACTGAATCGACTTTGCATGCTGGCTACAACCTTAACCAGAGATTAAAGAGACACCGATCAGGTGAGATTAAAGCTGGATCACCAGTTTCAAGCACCAACTTATGAGAAACCCATGAATACTACTCAACCAGCTATGATAAATTAGAAATTATAATATATAGTTGTCTGTATTGATAAGAAAGCTGATCTTTTGAATGAATTAGGCATATAATATAAAATAATATGAATTTCTTATAATTTTAGGGAGAGAAAAAAACAACAACTTGAAAGTTTTTAAAAATTGTCTTGGTTTACGTTCCTGGATTTCGCCACGTGTCCAGTTCCTGCCAATGTGTGAAAAGCCAGTCAGTATCTCAATGCATACGGATGTACGATTAACGGACGATCAGTCTTTCAACCACTGGTAATCAAGGAAAATCAAGTCCATGTTTTTTTGAGTATGGTTCTCCTCTCACACCGGACTTCAAAGCACCACTGATACATATATGGATTAACTGTTTTTGGAGAACAAATAAATGACTTCACGTGCCTATAAAGCAAAACAACGGCTACAGCTCTCTCAGCTTTTTTAATTTTTTTATATTAGTATATTATCAGACTCTCACTATGGGTTGTTTATAATCTAAGATTGTTTTTTTCATTCTCTCCTTATTGCCTGCCAGCTCATTGTTGGACTCGTTGGACATATGAATCCTAACTGACCCCTGATGTAGCACTAACCATCAATTACTATTACGGAATTATCAGAGCGATGACGCACAGCAGCTGTGGAACGATGCATTGAAATACAAAATTGGAAAGGAAACTGGGCGGCATGATGGCTCAGCGGTGTCGCCTAACAGAAAGAGGGTTCCTGGTTGTAATCTTGGCCAAGGACCTTTTTGCGTGTTTGTTAAAGTTCTTCTCGTGGTATTCCAGTATTCTCCTACAGCCTAAAAACACGAGTGTTAGATCAACTGGCTACTCTAAGTCATCCATATGTGTGAATGTGAGTGAGAAGGGTATGGGATAGTCGTGTGAAGGACTGGGGGTATGTTCAGGGTGTAACTCCACCTCTCAGCCAAAGTCATTGGGATTGGCTCCAGCTTCCAAATCAACCCTAACAGATAAGTGGTGAAGATAAAAACTGGAAACTGGAGCAGATGGCAGAAATAATGTGTCACCCTTAAATTTAAGAACATTTGACATTTTGCTACCCATATTTGTCGAGGAAGCTGATGTGGATCCATACTTGTGTCTTATAATACAATAATCCTCTGATTTAACTCCTTAAGGCCAGCTTATTGAGAGGAATTTCATATTGAACACCACTTTACTGCGGCTGCACCGATTTGACTGAAACACAGTAGGATGACCACATCAATAAATAATGGTTTTTGAGGTATGTTAAAGCACTCGAATGAGAAGTTCCAGCGTTTTAATCCACTCCGATCCATTAGCCAGTGGCTTTCTGGAGGCTGATGCCTTGGTGTGCTGAGACTCCATGCATTACAGCACACGAGGGAGTAATTGAGCTCCACATGAAAAAGCTGGCAGCTGCCAAGATAAGAGACTTCTAGCACTGAATGCCTCCTGGGAAATGCTTTCCTGATTACAACCTGGCAAGCCTTATAGCCTCGGGGTGATGTGTCAAGCAAAAGGAAGAACGGTTCACCAGCGCTAGTGCGGATCAGGCTTTCTTGTCCTCACATGACAAGATGTAGCAGGAAAGATTTTATTTATTATGAGAGGTTCAAAGAGGAGAATATTTTTTGTGACAAAGAGGAGAATATTTTTTGTGGCTAAATATCCAGAAAACATCACAGAGTTTGATGCTTGGCCTCCATTTTATTCGCAAAATTGTCCCTGTCAGCAAGGACCGACGTCTTCCCTCCTTGCAAACATTCTTTCTCACCTTTTTTCTTTTCTGTTGTTGTTTTTTTGGAATGAAGCCAATCCTCAACAAAACGCCTGAACGTTTCTTCTCATGTGTGAGTTCATTCAAAGATAACCAGAGGGAACAGATGTTCGACTGCTGATCCCTGGGGTCATAAATGCCCATGAAGGAATCCCAATTACGTGTGTGCTTGGCAGCCGTTCCACGCTCTCTGGCAGATCCGTACTGAGCCTTGCGTGCAGATCAGAGGAAATTCCATCACAGCCTGCCTGTCCTGCAAAACACTTCACTTTTTTCCCCCCTCTCTTTTCATTGTGTATATTTGTTACATTCCTACCAGTCTCTGTTAAGAACTAAAAAGACATACTGTCGATGAGAATCGGTGCATTCCCAGCATGTAGTTTAGCGAAATGGGACCAAGCGCTGCCTTTTAACACTCCTTCGTGAGAAATCCATGTGTCTTTACACCCTACATGCCTCCACCTGCAATCTATGTTTGTGTAAATTACTGATGATCCGTGTACGATCATCGAGTTTGAATTTGAATAATTGTTATATAATTGAGACGAACAGCATTCAGGGGAAACTAAATTGATCAGGTTTATGTTTGTTGGCAACAGAAAACAGCCCATCTGCACGCAGTGTCGTGCAAACCAGCAATAATTGACCCAAACAAAGAATCCAGGCTCAAAGCTACGCCGTGTTGTGTGACAGCCGCAATTATTTACCCTCAATGTTTCCTTTTTAACACCTCATCAGTTCCCTGTCAAACTTCCTAATAACTGATAGTAATTTAACCCTTTTGTATTCACCGTTTTGCACATTTGTTCTCTGAACGCGTGTCGGCACGAAGGAGAACCGACCAAATAAATTTCACAGTAGTTACAGACTAATACGCTCTTCTTCTAATTAGCTGCATTTAATTTAAATACATTTTATATTTAGAAGCAAGTGTCATATTTTAATTACCGTGAGTGTGGGTGTTTATAGCAAGTGCTATTACTTTATAAACTAAATTTATAGCTATTTTTCTATGCAATGATTTCACAACTCATCAGCCAATTTAGCCCCGAGTCCCATATCAACAGTTTCACAACATTGCATCGCATGCACATATAAGGATTTATCATTGAAATGCAGCTCTGCACACTGCTTTTTATTCTTTTTCAAATTATATTTTGTTTTAATTAATAACTGGTACTGGGAATAATCCGAGCCAGGGATTTGAAACGGTTCATTCTGAACACAAACAATAATTTTACATATAAAACCAATTAGCATGGAATAAAAGATCAGTAATAGAGTTCTTCACATATGAGAGCTTCCAGAGTATAAATAAAACCAAATGCTGCATTTAACCAATATTTCTAGCATTTTTCACCTTCGCAGTAGGAATCTTGTTTTAGTGATAATGTCTGTCTCACTGTACTTTATCGCTTACTTATTGATCGTATACACAGGTCAGTGAATCTGGTGTGAGACTGAACAGAAATTTTCATTAAACTTCCAATCTGTAGGACAGAGACAAATTTACCTCTAGCAACAATCTTTCTTCAGAGTATATGTTCCTGAAGCGAGGTGTGACAGGAAGTGATGAATTCGAGACAAAGTTTGGCCCATTGAAAAGGTTTATATTTTTTAAACATCACACTAGAACAAAAGAACACTAGAACAGTGTTAAAATTTAGTTAAATGAAATGAAAGGCAGAGGCAGTGGTGGCGCGGTGGTAAGGTGCTGGATTACTGATCCCAAGGTCGGGGTTCAAGCCCCACTATCACTGGGTTGTCACTGCTGTCCCCCCAGTGCAGCTAACTGGGTTTTCAAAGGCCAGCCATGTCTCTCACTGTCTGGTGAAAGGATGTAAAAGAACCATTGCTGTCATTCGTAAAGAGTAGGCCATTGGGTTGCCATCAGTGTTTTTCTGCCCTGTCAAGGGTGTACTCTGCCCTTGCCCAGAGTCGGCTGAGATGGGCGCCAGCATCCCCACGACCCTAATTAGGATTAAGGGCTTCAGAAAATGAATGAATGAATGAGTTTGTATTAGTCAGTTTGAAAAGGCTGCCGTTGTGTGAAATTGGAATAGTGAACCTACCAGTTCATATCAGGCAAGTTATTGGGTTTCATTTCCTTTTAGGTAAATATTTTTAATCTGTAGATATTTGAAGTCATTTTCTGTGTGTGTTTGATTGGAAGTTTAATGAAAATTTCTGTTCAGTCTCACACCAGATTCACTGACCTGTGTATACGATCAATAAGTAAGCGATGAAGTACAGTGAGACAGACATTATCACTAATAATGTACAGTGAGCCAGACATACTCACCAAAGGCTTAGTGGATATCAGTGAATAGCCAAAAAAAAAAAACATTATACATACATACATACATACATACATATAATGTTTCAATATATACTACACCGGAAGATAAAAATGCAAACTAAAAAAAAAGCATAGAAAAATATGGTTTACTTTCACTTTTATTGACTTAAACATTATCCCATGTCTTGATCTGGTACTTGGGGAATAAAAATCCTTTATTCCAAGTGCATAATGCTTAAATCAAACCAACAGACACTCATGGCTTGTCACGGTCACTTGGAGCAGGCGCTGTCATCATGATTATGCTTTGAAATGGAAAAATAAACCATAAAAATGTAATTTTAATTTGTTTTTCTTGTGTTTCCCTGTATTATTTGAATGATGATTTAAGAACAAACTGTTATGAGGCACGGCTTACTTATGTTCCTTTGCAGTATATACTTTAACTCTAATAGGTTTAAAAAGATTAGTCGTAGTTCTTAACCCTGCTCAGAGCAAGTAAAGATCACTTAGCCCGCCTCTGTAATGGTTAAAATTGGTGAAAATAAATAATTTGCTTTTTATTTTCCTGGGTAGTGTATACTAAAAGGATTTTATTATTAACAATAATTGTTAATCACCCCAAGATAGAGAACCAATCAGATTGGTCTGTTGTTAAGAAATAAAAGTCTGAAGAATGCTGTAATTGAATTGTAATAACTGAACTGATGCATTAACATCGACAGTACTAGTAGAAACAGACATGTTAAAGTGGGTTAAAGGCTTTAGAGTTGGTGATTAACAACACTTAGTGGGTTTGGTTTGACTTGGAAGTGGTTTGCCTTTGAAAGACAAGCTTTCTTTGGAAGACAAACCGCTGTTTGGTCTTTGTTTGATGCTGGTAAGGCCACACATTTAATTGTTTTCTATTTGTCTTTAGTGGGCACACGTACATCTGTTTGCATGTGCCTGCACATATAATTGGGAAGAAGCCTTAAGATTTTTTTTAATCCCAACGCAGAGTCCAAACAGAAGGCTTCTTCTTCTGTCTGAAGTCTGCTCTTTGCTTCATGTTTTCAACTTTAACCTCTTTTAAAACTCATTCAGCAGGGTGCCCCCCTCCCCAACTCACTTCCTCCTTTAACCAGAAACAAAGCAGGAATTCGCCACACTAAACCTGATACGATTCTACCTTCAGACAGCAAAAACCTCATGCCTTTCGCAGTGTGGTTGTCTGGCAACTAAAACAGGCTTGCTGGCCCTTTAAGAGACTGCGCGTGCAATAGGAGTGGAAAAAAAACAGGGCTTGCGTGACTGTAGCAGACTGGGCCCTGACCTCAGAGAGCTGCTTATGAAAATGATCTGTCCATCAGGGCACACGAGAGACCAGCCATGCAAAAATGAGCCTGCAGACTCGGAACTCCTTCCACTCCTCCACCTCAGTGAATGCAGTATCTGTGTCCCACAATCCAACACTGTCAGCTCACAAGAATACACACATTACACATTCCAGCCTGTCCTAATCCCATTGTGTGTTGTAAAGAGAAAGGCGTAGCTACCTGTGTATAAAGCCGATCAATCAGCTGGGCTTAAAGCAGACTTTACTCATAGTGCGAGTGGATCAACAGCTATTACTCCGCTATAGAAAAAAGAGCGCTTGACTCAATATTGTAACTTACAGACTGGCTGGGGAAAGTTTTCATGATTAATCCCAGGCCTGGAATGCAAACCATTATGCTGAAACATGTAAAAAAAAATACATTCATGAATCTTAATTATGATCTATTTATGAGATCATTATCATCTATTTATGTCTGGCCAGTAGGGTTAAAATAATGTCCTCATTGAGGAGTTTCACAATTGAATGACTGGTAATAGATGATGTAGAGGATTCGGTCATTTTAGGAAAGACGGGCATGATTTGTGATTTCAGTGGTCACTTTGTACAAACCTCAGCATGTTAAGGTGTCACACATCTTTGAATATTGTTTAATAGATAATCCAACTGGAAAAAAAAAGTAATTTAGCAGGTAATGAGCCTCGGGTGTTAAATAAAACTACCATCATAAGGTAGTTCCTGAAAGGTTTTTATTTATTTTTTTAATTTTAATTTTTATTTTTTTGGGAAGTTCTGTATGGAACCAGTGTCATGCTAATGATACCATGCTAGCTGAATGTAGCTATTATACCAAAACCTTTATATCACCCATAACATTTAGCTCTCATAAGATGCTAAACTACCAAATTTTAACTTCCTGTTGTGAGAGGCATTAACATCTGTACAAGCTAACATGTGAAATAGTGATGATGTATAAATGTTTTCAGTTAATGTGAGAACTCTTTGCATGGATTGACAGATTTATTGAGGTCGCTCTTGAACACAGGTACAATAATTAACTTTTTGTAGCCAATTTTGCTCTTTAGAACACTTAACATGACACACACTGACTAGCTGCAATTGCAATTCAAAACTTTTGGTTAAAATCTTAACCACGATAAGGAAGACAGCATAGAATGTCGTTAAACTCCCCAGACAGCTACAAATACGTTCGTAGCAATAGCGAAATGTGACCTAAACATGCTAATGGACAGAAACACACCCTTCTTACCTTAACCTCACATGAATGCCTGTTTTGACTGATGATGTAAGCAGGATTTTTTTTTTTTTCATCACAGGCCATGTGTTTTGATATCACACCATGTGATGAGCAGTCTTTCAAAAAAAGACATAAATAAATTATGTATGTTTTTCTGGTGCAGCTTGTTCAAATTTGATGTCGATACAAGCTTTATTGAGCTAGTACACTGGCCTACAGGCAGACCGCTTGCAGTCCGTGCATTAGTCCATCACATGCGTTAGTTCATCACTGGCAAAGATGAACTCTGACATAAAAAATTTAGAAACAAACCAGTATGTAATAGTATGGAGCAAGAACATTTTCAAATCAGACACAGTGTTTGGCAACAGAGACCTTCAGTTCCTCTCTATATACTTTTGCTGGGGCATAAACACACATCTGCTCATAAATTGTACGTTGCGGTCAGGATTGGGCCTGGTTTTTATTTCCATTGTCTTATCAAAACAAGTCAGTGGTGAAATGCTGCGAGGAATTTATATATATTTTTTTTTTCTTTTGTCTTCCAAGGCGAACAATGGTATTGTGGAAAGTAGCGTATCCACCTGCTTGCAGAGACCACCTGGACATTTTGGCAGTGGTTTCGGTGAGAATCAACGGATAGGCATGTGTCTTCAGAGAATTAAAAAAAAGGAAAAAACATGACTCTTATTGTGTTTGGTGCACGAGGGAGAAACAATGGTGTGCGAATGTGTTTGTGTTGTTGCGAGGGGTCAGTAAGTGAAAGTGATGGATCTAAGACTAAACATTCTACTACTGAGAACGCTTTTAACTTCAGGCCTTGTAGAGTGCTCTGTAAAGGTTTGCTAAACACTCTCTCACACACACACACACACACACACAGTCACTGTTATAGGGGGTGAGGAAGGCAAAATAGCACTCTCACACGCTGAGTCACAGAGTCTCTGCACGCAACAGGGATTATTTGAAGACGGATTTGGGAATCCCTCACTCACCCCTCCCCAACACACACACACACACACACACACACACACACACACTTGTTTCCCAGCCACTCATTTTGTATGTATAACATCCTCCTACTTCTTTCCTCTTTTTTTGTCCTGATGGTAAACAGTCAGCTTTAACATGAATCAGGTGAAATCTCACACACACACACACACTCCAGGTCTGGATCCACTCCTCCGCCCAAGCTCACACACCTCAGACATTACATTGAATAAACGTCTGTTACAAGATATGTTATATACATATAACACAGATATATGTATATTTATACGAGTGTGTGTGTGTGTGTGTGTGTGTGCGCGCACGCGTGTGTGTATGCATGTATGTATAAATATATATAAAGAGATGGAGAGATGTGACTCAGACAATGATGTCTTAATACACCAAATTGTTTTTCTGGGTTACAGACTTATATAAACAGAGGGCACTGTCCACTTTAAAATCAGACAAAATAGAATGAAGATATATCAATAAATTTAATCTAAAGTTTACTGAATTAAAAAAAAAAAATACACAAAAAGTCAGTTTGGCATTAAGACTCATTCTGTGGTGATGGGTCTTTACACAAACATATGCATAGAGAGTGTAGCTCATCACAGCCAGAGCTTATACTGGTTTTTGTAGCATGACGCAACTGGGAGTTTAACTGCTCCTGGATTGGATGCTAGTTCATCACAGGTTACTTTCCCAGTCTTTGAATGGTACCCATTTGAACTGAGGCACACGTGTGGTCTTAGCCTAGTAGGGGTCTAAGAGGGATTCGAATGACTTCTCAATCGACCTCAAGCCCAGCACCCTAATTACTACACCACCGGCCCCACTATGTCTCTCTCTCTCTCTCTCTCTCTCTCTCTCTCTCTCTCTCTCTCTCTCTCTCATGGATCTGACGAGCCTCCGTATGTTGTCCTGTGGAATGTTTGTCCAATCCTGCAATGCCACGATCAGTTCCTGCCTGTTCTTTGGTGCTGGTATTCGGTCTGTACTCGTCGTCCAAGCTGATCCCACAAGTGTTTCATGTTTGACAAATCAGGTGAATACACAGGCCAGGGAAGGACATTCAATGCCTCCTTCCTCAGATTTTCGATCATTGATCGTCATGTGACAGTCGAGGCATGGTCACGATTCCACTGCAGGATGCTATGCATTTTTGTTGAGCTTTATGTAGGCTTGTTAAATATAGGATGGTCCCGAAAATATTACAAATAAAATTGTGTTGCGTTTTCATTGGCAGTGTGTGTGTGTGTGTGTGTGTATATATATA
>JAQMYF010000008.1:7672363-7680322 GCA_030014195.1 Neosilurus mollespiculum
TAAAATAGCATTAGGTCACTTGTCAAGTAGGAAGCAGACTCCTGTCTGACTTGAGGGTTAAAAGTAACGTTAAAGCCCAGCTTGAGGCTCACCGAGTACACTGACAGAAAAAAGGTGCCACTTTAAGATGGGATTACAGAGCATATTCAGACCAGTTTTACTTTGTGGGCTTCACTTTTAGTGATTTATATAATATATAAATTTTTGAATGTTTGAGATCGCACCCTGTTGTTCTCCTTCACTAACATATCGATTGTTTTATCTGAAGCAGCAGTAGGAGAGGCCTTCACCGAATTACAAGTACATGTACCGGAAACACATCCTTGTGGTCTGCCAAAATATAAACAATTTCAATGTTAGAAATTGCCTAGCAACCTGAAACCACAAAAACAGAGAAGTGTAAAAACGATTAAATAGAGCACGAGCATGAACCTTTTGGCTTTCATGGTCTCCAGTGTTCATCCCTGACAACTTCATTTGAAGCTGAAAGAAATCACACAGTGCATTGTGGCGTTTGAAGAAATGCAGAAGTAGTCGTTCAAGGGTTGCACTGTACAGTGAAATTTGATCATGGGAAAAATGTGCACTAATGCTGCTTGTAGTAATCTGTATAATAGTCTATACATATGCTAGTGTTTTTGTTTATCGTTTTGTTTACGTCTTATTAGAAAGCACTATTTGCATGTTCCCAAGTGGCGCAACAACAGCAACGAGCATTTGCCATTGCTAGTTAGAAACCCAGTGACACCAAAGGGGCCAACGTGTTCAAAATTGGGCTCTCAGGGTGGGAGGTGGGGCATACTTACTCTCCACTGTCAGTTACAGCAACATTAGCCAGTTATGGGAGTTAATGTGTGTGGAAGTGGGAGGATAGTGCTGTCAGAGTGTGTTACTCCACCCATTTTGAAAATATGCAAGGATTGGCCCCAGAGAAAGCATGTAATATCCCTCAGCCTCCCTGATTGTTCAAGGTGGGAATTGACCATAATTAAATTAGGGAGAAATTATTGAAGGAAAAAAACATGTTTATGTGGTTTTAAAGTTACATTTTACTTTGGATTGAAATTCAGGATTGAATGTTTTACGTGTTCATGTTTTGTCGTTTTCTTTAGTCTTTGACAGGGTTTGCACTGATTGTTAGCTCAGATGGAATCATCTTCTATGCTTCCTCTACCATTGTAGACTACCTGGGCTTCCATCAGGTAAATATATGTTTGTTTTTTAAATATATGATAAATTAGGATAGTTTTCTATCCATACACTGATATGGGATGATATACAGAACATGTATCATAGTATAATGATGTACAATAATTGGTTAAAATAATTTTCATAATCATGATCAGGATAGGGTTAAGAAGGAAATAATATATGTCGATTATTAGAGCGCTTTACCAGATTATAAATGATTTAATATTACAATTTAAGAGTGATCATTGGTCAGATTACATTGACTATGTTTTTTAATGCCAAATCTAGTTGGTAAAATGTATAGACAACACAGGAGTTTGAGAGTCAAGAAAAAAATCTAATAAAATACCTAAGTAAGAAGTTGTAGCATCTGTTTCTATCTGAGGAAATTTTCACTGCATTTTTCACAAAGTTTCCCCATTCTCAAAAGAAAACAATGAAAACAAAAATCATGTGTGGTTGTCTGTTAAAAAAGGGCTCACAGCCAGCACTGGCATGCAAGAGAAGGTTTTTTTTTTTTTTTTTACCCCAAGGTAAAATTTACAGGTCTGTTACAGGCCTGTAAGTGTTAAGTTTCTTAAAGCACTAAAACAGCTCTTGTAACAAAAGTAAGTTAACAAAAGAGTCATCGGATCTGGCAGCTGATGGAAAATCAGATGGGATTGGTCCTCGCTGGGCGTGCGAGGCCGGCTTCGTGAGACAAAGCATTCAGAGCGCTGAGTGTTTCAGTCGGGGTTAAAATGGGAAGGTTGAATATTTTACTGGGATTTTTTTTCCCTGTAAACAGAGGGTATAGCCATAACTGTGGGAAATATGTGTGGTGGAATTGGGCATGTGAACAGGTTCTCTCTCTCGCTCTCCTCTGTCTTTTTTGCTCTTTCTCTCATCATTGCATGGCTTTGTCTGTCATCATGCATGCCGACCTGCTGTCACGCAATGCCTAAACAAAACTGGAGTTGTAAAAACCCTGCCCCCACAGCTCGCAGCAAGGAGGAAGAGAGAGAGAGTGTGAGAGAGAGAGAGAGAGAGAGAGAGAGAGAAGGAGGCACGAGAACTCAAGCTGTCAGACAGACGCTCTGGCACTAAAGGAAGCTTTTAAAGAGTAAACCAGCTAAAAATTAGCAAACCAATATAAGGGCTCATCAGCATGACATAAATGTTTGTGTTTGACTTGCATGTTCTGCAATTATTGAGCGCATCTACTGTATACTAATGAATCTGAATTAATTTAGAAGCTTCTAGAAATGCTAGATGATATTATACCTGTTGAGATGTCTACTATGAGATGAAAGCCATTTTAAATATATATTATAATAAATATATAAACTTCAAGTTAAAACTTCAAGTTAAAATAAACTTCAGACCAATATCTTTTTATGTATTAAAACATGCCAACACAGAGCAAAAACATAAAATTGTAAAGATCTACTAGTGACTTGAGTCCATTAAATAATAACCACAGCAGGAAATGGAGATTTTTAAAACAATTTCTTCTTTGGTGGGTTTGTTGCTGGATTGCAAAAGTGACTGCTGCATGCGGGAAAATGTATTTGTGACTGACTCATGTAGAAACAATAACAATATTTTTTTGTTGATTGTTTGTTGCTATTGATTGCTAGCCACATGAAATATCTTCATCCTTGACTTTCAGAACAGGGTGGAATTAGAAGTCAGTCATTGACTAAAAACAGGTATTAAAGTACATATAGTGTAAGGTACCTTGGGTGGAGGTGTCGAATATTAGAGCTGTGATCTCCTAAGTTTTGATCACCTTTTTCCAAATAGTGCTCCCAGTGGCCATTCTTTTATTAAGTTATGGCAAGTTAGGAGAGACTTGCGTGTTCAGAGAAAATCTTTTCTCTTTTTACAGTCAGTGTATAACTGGTAGTGAGAATTGTGGAACCGTGTGTGTGTGTGTGTGTGTGTGTGTGTGTGTGAGACACAGTCTGTTGGTTTCCTGCTACTGATACTTGTAGTGTAAACAAGAAGAGATGTTACTGGCAGGCTCATTGTACATCACTCACCTAACCATAGAGCAGGTCATGTGTGTATTACACTGCAGTGGCCAAACACAAAGGGGTCACTGACGCAGGAGGTTAAAAGGGGTCAGGCTAAAAGCTGATGGTGTATGTGTGTGTGTTTTGCCTTTGTGTCTGTGGCAGACCGACGTGATGCACCAGAACGTCTTCGATTATATCCATGTGGACGAGCGACAGGAGTTCCGAAGACAGCTGCATTGGGCCATGAATCCCCAGCAGGAACACCACACTCCTTCAGGAACTGGTGCGTGCGTGCGTGCGTGCGTGCGTGCGTGCGTGCGTCAGCAAAACACATTTACACCCAGGCAAAGGGCTGAACTCTGTTACACAGAATTATAACCATGTTACATTTCTGGCTGATGTAATCGCTGCATATTACTAATAAATACTAAATGGTGTTATTAAGGGAAAAGACAGCCCTTGTTAAAAGTCAGTCTCATTCAGATCTCAGGCCGATAGATTTTGCTTTAAGGATGTGCTTTTGATTTTATGGGCAGTTATTCGAAAACTGAGTCTCAGAATGATGATGTCGTCAAGGCCCAAACTTAACATGTACACGTGTAGGATTTTGATACATTCATGCAATTTATTTATTTACATCATTGGATCTGTGTTGAACATCTCAAAATGGTTGGATGAAAATGGTTGCCTGTGCTGTGCGAAACTATATATGCACCAGGATTCATATATTTAAGCACATGAAATACTACAAGAAAGGATGTTTAAAGTCATACAACTCCATGTTAACTTGGGCCTTGATGATGTCATCATTCTGAGATTCAGTTTTCAAATCACTACCCATATAAAATGGTTACAGCAGCAGCTATCGGACTTTTTAATCGTCTTTTTATATAGAGTCCTGATTGAGATTAACTTTCAACAAGTGCTGTCTTCTTTAATTTGCATCATGTCACCATGCACCATGTCATAAAGATTTAAACAGGAAGATCTTTAATAACAGCTCAAAAAAATTTTAGGTGTGTTAATGAATGAATAGAATTTATTATTTTTTTTATTTATGCATAGATGAAGACTATATGGTAAGAAGTCTGTTTAATGTCCAAGACCTAGACGGCGTCCCTGATGAACTGTCTCCGTTCCTCACTCGCTGCTTCATCGCTCGAGCACGCTGCTTGCTCGACAACAAATCCGGCTTCCTGGTCAGTCCCTACAGCAAGTGTGTGCATCATTTTTGATATCAGGCATCATGGCCTAATACATCATGTATAGAAGTCACCTTTATGGTGTCATGACAACCTTGTATGCCTCATATCGTTACATGCTGTAGGATTCAGATCATTGCCATATTCATGCTTGTCTGATATTTTTCCTTCTCTCTCCTAAAGAGGATGCAGTTCCAGGGCAGTCTGAAGTTCCTCCAAGGCCAGAAGAGGAAAAGTAAATCCGGAGCTTTGTTACCGCCTCAGCTGGCACTGTTCTGTGTAGCCGTACCGCTCGTCCTGCCCTCCATCACCGAGCTCAAGATAAAGGGCATGGTGAGCAAACAGAAAAGCTCCAGCATCAGGTTCGTACTTCAAATAGCACTAACTCATAGCTCATTATCGGTACTGAACATGAACAGTGGATTAGAAAAGGAACAAAGTGTCTCTATACAGTACTCTGACTCTGGGCGAAGGCAGGGTACACCCTGAAGAGCTCGCCGGTCTATCGCAGGGCCAATATACAATCAACTATTCACACTCACACCTAGGAGCAATTTGGAATGGCCAGTTAGCACGTCTTTGAACTGAGGAAACCAGTGTTCCCAGAGGAAAAACACAAGCATGGGGAGAACATGGGAGAACATGGGGAGAACATGCAAACTCCACACAGAAACTGATTTATACCCAGGACCTTCTTGTTGTGAGGCAGAAGTGCTAAAAACTCAACGCAACTGTGCTGCCCAAAAAGTAAACACACCCTTGTTTACTTCAATTAAAGTTTTTATTTATCCTGGTTGTGTAGCCTTCAGCAACTTCTAGAAACAAACACACCATACACTTCAGTAACCACCTTCATCTACCACCACCTTTAACAACAATAACAAAGTAAATATTTTCTGTAGACATTTATCAGCCACAAGCATCTCAGTTGGTTTGAGGTCTGACGGCCTTTCCAACCTTCATTTCTTTCCTCTTCATCCATTCAGAACTGGATTTGCTGGTGTTTTTGGGATCACTGTTGTGTTGCATGACCTAGTTTTAGCCCAGCCTAAAGTGAAATTCATCGTCTCATTGACGACAAAGTTTCTCATATCCTGTGGTTGTAAACAAGTCCAAACCATTCACCCTTCACCACAGTGCTCCCTCCAGTTGGTTTAAGGTGTTTGTGGCTATTTGCTCTGTTTGAACAAATATAGCGCTGTACCACATATCATCTCCTTGGTCTCATCTCATAGTCAGACAAAATTGTTCAAGAAATTCTGTGTTTCTTGCGAGTAATGCTGCCATGCACTTATTGGAGTAAAGGTCTTTTTCCTAGACGATGTTCCATGAAATCCATACTCGTTCAGTTCTTTCACTTGTACTGTCATGAACATCAACATTTAATGTGCTTACCAAGGCCTGTAGGTCTCATGAGGCAGCTCTTGAGCTTGTATTTATTGATTGATTGATTGATTGTTATCTCTGAGAAATAAACAGTGTGATCTTGGACTGAATTTCCTGAGATGCCCACTCCTGGGAAGATTGGCCTCTGTCTTGAAGGTCCTCAATCTGTGAGCAATCGTTCTCACTGTAATTCCAGATTGTTTGGGGGTGAATTTGTTAATCTTTCCAGATTTATTTACTGCAGTCTTCATGATATAGACGCCCACCTGAGCGCTCAAGAACATCAAATACCAAACCATACATCTTTCCAGTGAAGTAATCCTGCACATATCATGAATAGCATCTGACTGCTAATTACTGTCTTAATGAATTAAGGTAGGAAGGGTGTGTTTATTTTTGTTTCTGAATGTTGGGTTACTGATATTGCAATCTTCAGACGTTGATGCGAGCCACAGAGTTGTTAATTAAACAATTATAAATGAAAAGTTTCTGTTGAAGGAGGGTGCGATTTCTTTTTCCCATGACTGTTAGGTATCATGCTGTACACTCTTCTAGTACACTCCTACTGATCAGCATGGCCTTTCTTCATCCCATAAGCTTGATATCTGAGAGTAAGAGTTTTGGAACACTGAAACACACTGAAATGCACCATGCTGTAAGATTCTTAGAAACTGGACAAATTTATTCGGTTGTCTGTAAATTCTCTCCATTCTGATGAGAAAAAAAAAATCAAAGAAGCCAAAGAAAAATTGTTCCTGAATTAAGCTTATATAGTTAGTAGATCCCAGTTGTTTAATCATGACTAGATACTATATGAACCCTCCCCATAAAGATCTTGTGGTTTAGATACATTGCTTCATTAATCTGTTTAAAATTTTACAGTGAAACGAGGCACCACATTTCTCGCAGCTCTTGTGATGCCACTGACATGACAATGAACTGGCACAGCGGATCGTTGACAGCTCTCACCAAAGAAGGCATCCAGTACAAAACTGAAGGTTTCTACAGCCACGATGAGCCACTTAACTTCTGCGTTTCTTCTGCGCCGGCCCATAAAGTCCAGTCTCCACAAAATCCCTGGGAGTCTCGGTGTCACACAGCCTCACACAGTGACTACTTCAGCAGCAAACTGGGGAAGCACGTCCAATCTGGAAAATTCCGCTTCTCTCCTGGTGGCGCTGCCACGATGTCTCAGTGTAAACAGTACGGACTCGGCGATAAGGATGGGTATTGTGGGTACAGGAAGACTGAGAACAGATTTATGGGTAATAACGACTGTTACAGTAATCTTCTTCTGCCCGAGACAGCCATAAAGACTGAGCACGACTCCGACTCAGAGAATGGATGCACCGTATACGGTGCGCCCCATAACGGTGTCTGGCGCTACAGCACTCCCTTCCCTGATGCACACCAGGTGAAAACAGAGGCAGATTACGATGAACACTACAGCAAGCCTAGCATCACAAATGTGTCTAGTATCAACGGACACCACAAATATCTTTACACAGGAGCCGGCAGACCGCTGAAATGCGTCCTTAATAAAGACCATTCTGATCCTCACAGCCTCCAGGATTCAAACTACCATGCATACATGAACAGCTCTGAGTCAAAGGTTTTCATGCAGCCTGACTACAAGCTGAGCTACGAGGGGAGAAACCACAGTCTTCTTCACCCCATCAAAAGAGAACCCATGGACTCTCTGCCCTGGACTGATGGCAGCCATGATGTTATACAAGAACATGTGGACAGGAATGAGACAAACTGTGCAATGAATTCAGTGGTGCACAAATCCAGTGCCTATTTATATATGCAATAACCTTAAGCACTAAATAATCTGAAGCTCAGGTATATGATTTATTATTGACATGGTGTATTCGGGCCATTGTAGGGTAAAATTAATCAATCAATTAATCAATTAATCAGGGCTACAGGTGGGAGTAATCTATCAAGAAAAACAACTCAGAATTTCATGAGAATAAAAGATATTCTTGGAGACAACAATCACATGCTGCCCCGCTGCAGTGCATTTTGGGAAATGTAGTTGAAAATCTCTGAGCACTTTATGCTTTTATAATGCGCCATTTAAAAGGAATGACTGCATTTCCTGTAACTTATGACTTAGCTGTGGCATCTGTGATGTGATGACACTGATCCAGCCTTGCAGAGTGAAATAATGTGGT
>JAQMYF010000008.1:7684719-7696920 GCA_030014195.1 Neosilurus mollespiculum
TTTAAATGGTATGGCTAACTCAATTTTGAATTTTTGGTCACTGTGACTCATTTTGCCAGACTGGGTCACATATGTGTGTGTGTGTGTGTGTGTGTGATGGATTGGCGTGAGTTCCAGAACATTTGAAATGATCCATATATATATATATGGATTATATATATATATTACCCTTGAATGTGGGAGGGTTTTTAATACACCTCTATAATACAAAAGAATAAGAATTATAAGAAAGTATACAAGAACAGGTTGGAATCAGAAAAATATTGCATAACTATTTTAGCTATTTTTACAATCTAATGCCATTGTTGGATATTAGAAAATGGAGTAAAACCCCATGAAGCAATTAAGCAAAGAAGAATAAAAAAATTATACCATATTATGCTACATACAAACAATATGTATGTAATATAAACAATTCGTTAGCAAAACAAGAAATCTTAGGAGTGGTCAGTGGACTACAGTTAATAATTGTATACAGACAGTCACATTTATATCAAGAGCAAATGGAGGGGGAAAAGTCTGTTAGCAAAACCAAATTTATTGCGCATAACCAACGCAGACTTGACCTGAATGACACACCGACAGTCAGCTGCTGTTGTTGGGCGGCGCCTAGCAACCAGGAAGACTCTGCATTAGCAGTCAGAGATGTTGTAGCAAATATTGTTAAATTAGTGATTCAGCAAGCGTCGCATAACTCATAAGGAACCAAATCAGTCTTTGGGTAAGTCATTTATACCTGGTTTTAGCCCCCAACAGTGTATAAATTAAATCTATGACAACGGAATAGCCGTCGTTTTTCCCAAACATTAGCTGAGGATTAGCTAAAATACGCCGTATTCCGTTAAATCCCGCCTTCTTTGCTATGATTGGCTATTATTAGTTTTATTCTAACAATGATTGGATGGTGTATATGTACTGGATTATTATCCAATCCTTAAGCAGGAGGCGGGATTTTTATTAGGGCAGATGAATGAGGAAAAACACTTGTTTATAAATATCGTTAGCTATAGTTTTTTTGTTGTTGTGACTCGTCTGGTGTCACCTGGTTAAATTCAGCTATTGTTTTTAAGAAGTGCAATAACCTTAGCGTGTAGAGACTAGTTAGCATGGTTTGTCGGCGCAGTTTGGTTCGCTAGCTATGTAGCTAACTTGCAAAATGTCGGCCCCTGATTAGGAATGATTAACACAGCAGATGCAGCCTGGAATATTACGAGTACAGTCAATGTTCTTATAGATTTGTTATAGATTTAAATTTTTATGTTTGTGCTTAATACAATAAAAATTAAGGAATCAAAACTTAAATATTGCTGAGGCTGAATAGTATGTTGCTATATATTGACTTATACTGTCAACACACTGTCAGATTGTTCTTTATGATAAGAAATATTATGACTTGTGTTACTTTATAACTTATTAGGAACTTTTATTCTGAAAATCATGAATCGATATTCAATAATAAGTCATTATAGGCAGACAAGTCTTGCTCTACCAGCTGTCCAAAACAGCTGGAAGCAGTTTATGAATTACTGCTACTAATACATCGTAAATAAGGGGACACCCCCCCCCAAAAAAAAAAAAACAACAAACAAACAAACAAAAAAAACCATAAATAAATAAATAAAAATCCAGTTTATTCAGACCTTATCCCATCTTCCAAAACCCGGCCTGAACTCATCACTCACTCGCTCACACTCATTTGCTGAACCACTTAATCCTACCCGGGTCACGGGGAATCTGGTGCCTATCCCAGCCGACACTGGGCGAAGACAGGGTACACCCTGAACAGCTCACCAGACCATTGCAGAACCAAACACACCACCATTCACACTCACTCTCACACCTAGGGGCAATTTGGAACAGCCAGTTAACCTAATGTGCATGTCTCCGATCAGATATATTATTTTCCCGCTTCCTGATTACTTGAATAAACCAGTCAGCAAATGTTTGTCTACAACACTGAATTAGTAGCATTGATTCAGCAACTATTTCCATCTACCAGCACTGAGTTGTGTTTTGAACAGCAGGTAACTGCTTGGTTATTATGATATCTGTGGCATCAGGTTCTACACATGATCTTTCCTTAAATCAGTGCATCACTTTGTCTCAGGTGGTGTTCCAGTGTTTCCCCGTCACAGCGATGGAGGAGACGAACAGAGAGGCGGTTGCTACAGCCGTTCAGAGAGTGGCCGGGATGCTGCAGCGATCCGACCAGCTGGACAAAGTGGAGCAGTACAGACGCAGAGAGGCGCGCAAGAAGGCGTCTGTAGAGGCCAGACTTAAGGTAAGGATATTTATCTTAGTCCACCATGCAGTGCTTTGGATAAGTATCCTCCAATCCTTTTCACACTGCCGGTAGAGTTGTGTCTGAATATGGTGAATACTCATGCAACCAAGAAACATCTGCAAGTCTGAATCCATTCACGTTCTAGGTTGTACCACTGCTCACTTTGTCCCTGAGGTGATTGTAAGTTCCCTTCCTGTCATAGGCCGCTATCCAGTCTCAGTTGGATGGCGTACGGACAGGCCTGACGCAGCTACACAACGCCCTGTGTGACGTCAAGGACATCCAGAACTCGCTAGCTGACGTCAGTAAGGACTGGAGGCAGAGCATCAACACCATCGAGAACCTGAAGGATGTCAAGGAGGCCGTGGTGCAGCACAGTCAGCTGGCCTCGGCAGTGGAGAACCTCAAGAACATCTTCTCGGGTGAACTCACAGCTTCAATAGCTTTTTATAAAATCCTATTCATTGACGTGTGACTCTGACAGCTTGGGTTTAATGGTGATGATGTTTTTTTATTACTCGTACGTAGTTCCAGAGATCGTGCGGGAGACCCGTGAGCTGATTGAACGTGGAGAGCTGCTGCAGGCTCACCGACGCCTCATGGACCTGGAGTGCACACGGGACAACCTGCTGTATGAGCAGCACCGATTGGACAGCAGGAGTGCCCCTGAGCCAGGCCTCATCGGAGCCTACTTTGGTGATGTTCAGGGCCTCTCCGACGAGCTTGCCAAGCAGCTGTGGCTGGTCCTGCAGCGTGCACTCGTCACGGTGCGGCGTGACCCTACTATGCTGGTGTCGGCCGTGCGCATCATCGAGCGTGAGGAAAGGGTGGACCGTCGCATGCTGGAGCGCAACCGCCAGACCTCCTTTCTCCCTCCGGGCCGGCCCAAACGTTGGAAGAACCGCATGATCGAAGTCCTTGAGGGTACAGTGAGCGGGCGCATCGAGAGCACGCAGGCCGAGACGCGGCAGTCCGACAAGATGTGGCTGGTACGCCTGCTGGAGATCATGCGCCGCTACGTGCTTGATGATCTCCTCATCGTCAAGAACCTGGTGGTGCAGTGCTTCCCTCCGCACTACGACACCTTCCGCATGTTCCTGGACCTCTACCACAGAGCCGTGTCCGCACGCGTCCAAGAGCTCACCGAAGACGACCTGGAGCCCAATGAGATTGTGTCTCTGCTCACCTGGGTGCTTAACACATACAAGAGGTGAGTAGGTCTAGTGTAAAAGGAGTAAAACACTCTTGTGCTACTTTAGGCACAGTGGTGTTGCAATTAACACGTCTGTCTCACAGCAAGAAGGTCTTGGGTTCAAGTCTCGGGCTTGGCAAGGGCGTTTCTGTGTGGAGTTTAAATGTTCTCCCAGTGTTTGCATGGCTCTTCCTCCATTACATTTACATTTACATTATTCTTATCCGGAGCGACTTACAATTATCATTTTTATACAACTGAGCAATTGAGGGTTAAGGGCCTTGCTCAAGGGCCCAACAGTGGTGATAGTGGGGATTGAACTGCTGACCTTTGGATCAGTAACCCGTTGCCTTTACCACCAAGCCACCACTGCGTGTACTCCTCCAGGTACTCTAGTTTCCTCCTACAGTCCAAAGCCATGCATAAGCCATGAATAAGTGTAGAGTGTGAGTGGTTTTGTGTGTGTGTGTGTTTTCAATGCGATGGACTTGCTAGCTGTTCAGGGTATAGGCTCCACCCTCCCTGCGACCCTAGTAGCATTAAGCGGTTCGACGAATGAATGAATTAGAAGGGCTCTCGGAGTCCACCAAAAAACCCCATAGATGGATACTCCTCATGACTCCGACCTGCTCCAAAATTTATCAGGTTCTTCCTTTGTCCAGGGTTCACTTTTCCACCAAGTTTCATAAAAATCAGATCGATAACATTTGTAAAAAACAAACCGATACTTGAAAACACCAAGCCTCCTTGGTGGACGTAATTAACTTCATGGCGCTAGCATTGACTCTGCTTCACATTAAGCCACTTCTCGTCACATAATCATTGCTTTATTTATTTTTCTACAATGTTCTCTAGCGTTTATTCCCTAGATCATTCAGGCCACAGAACTCCAAACTCAAGATTCACCAAGAAACAGGTTCGAATCGCATCATGGTGCCCTGAATCACATTCAGTTCGAATTATGATGACATTAGAGATTCGTATCTGTAATACAACACACAGAGTGGAAGGTGGTTCCATTTTCTACAGATCTTCCTCAGCTGTAAGGTTTATTTGTCTTGTCGCACCTGCATGCATTGTACAGGGACGATCAGGTTCTGACCTGTTGATCAGTGTATCCGCAGATTAAATCCCGCCGACGTGCTTTGTATTTCAGCAGTGCATTTCTTTTCATGCGTGGATTAGTGGCTAAAAACAGTACCGGTCCTGCTAGCTCACTCCCAGTTGTGTGCAATATTTATATATACGCACGTGACTTTTTTCAGTCAGACTCGTATTGTGTGATGATGATGATGATGATGCTACATCTTCTGTTTTCTGTTTCTGTTTATGCTTTTGGGAAGTATTCAGGACTCTATTCCGTCAGCGGTGACGCAATTTAAAGTTACGTGTATTCAGAATCAGGTTACGCGTCTGCTGAAGTGGTTTTTCTGGCCTGGCCACGCAAGTTATGCAAATTACCTGCATGTAGTTCACGCCTCTGTAGTTTTTCACAAATACAACTGTCTGAAACGAAGGGTGGCGTCTAGACCCTACGTGCTCAAGCACGATTTGCACAAGCACGAACTCCTAAAAAAAACAAAAACAAATTTGCTTCCAGGCTCTTCTATTCACAGACGTATAGAATAGCACTTGATCCAGAGCAATTTATTATTTTGTCAGATTTTATCAATTACTTAAATACTATCATGTCTATAATATAATTTTTGGTATTTTGATGAGTTTTTGGTAAAAATTTGCATTATTTTATTTATTTTCCCCCATCATGTCCATGAGTCTGCTTGTTGTCATCGATGGACTTTATAGGGAACCTGTGGTGAATTAGTGTTACTAGCAATTTAAAATGATCACGTATGACATCATCGGTTCCTTGCAGCAATATCAGTCCTTGCCCGATTTTAAAGTGTGCGCAAGTATTGTGAGACATACCTCCTTTCGATTGGCGATTTTGATTGGCTGTTCCGACCTGGTAGTCACGCAAACTCTTTGGATTGGCTGGGCTGCATCACTGACCCGTGCTTATCGTCCAGAGCTGAGCTGCACAAACACCAATTGCAGAAATCACGGAAAAAAATTTTTTTTGTTCCTAAACAAACTGAGGACAGGAAGGTCGTTGGCAAAACGTTAGCTGCGTAAGCCATTTTGGATTCACCGTCACGCTCATCTCTGGCAGCCTTCTCGTCCTCAGAGTCACTAGAATGTAACGTCTCACTGTCTCCACAAGACTCCTCCCTCTCTGGTTCAAACGGGTCACCATTTACACCCATTTCCTCCAAATTGCTGCGATTGTTGCTTCTTAAACGCATTTTTTTTATCACCTGAAATGTCGCTCGCTCAATAGATCTGCTTGTTTACTTGCGCTGGACAACCCCGCCCAACAAGTTCATGTCACTTCCAGGAAACGAAAAACCGCTGGCTAACCATAGGTTCAGATTCCGCTAATAATCCACAGGATAAAATTACCTCGTTTTGTGCTTTTTTTTTATGGTTATGTTAAAGTAAACATCTGAATCGCTTAAACGTATTACATACTACTGTAACGATCAACAATAAGGGTACTCTTTAAGGTGTGTATTTTTTATTCCTGTTGTTCTATTGCAGTGTGGAAATGATGGGCCATCCAGATCTGTCTCCTGAGTGCGATGCCAAGCAGTTGGAGCCTCTGCTGCCTGAGGATGTAGTGAACCAGCTGCTCAGCAAATACGTGACCACTTTCACTGTGAGTTTACATTGTTTTGCACTACGTTGTCGTTTCCATAGCAACAGCTTGTGAAGGGGCTTGTATAGTGGGTGCCCATGTAGTCAAATCTCTTGAGTTTTTAAAAAAATATATATATTATCAAGAAAGAAATGCCGGCAGAGTGGTTAGCACGTCCACCTCATAGCAAGAAGGTCCTGGATTCGATTGCCGTGCTCGGGGCATGTGTGTGGAGTTTGCGTGTTCTCCCCGTACTTGTGTGGTTTCCTCCAGGTACTCTGGTTTCCTCCTACAGTCCAAAAACATGCACAGTAGGCTACGTGGCTGCTCCAAATCACCCCTAGGTGTGAGAGTGAGTGAGAATGGTTGTGTGTGTGTTGCCCTACGATGGCCTGGCGAACTGTTCAGGGTGTACCCCGCCCTCGCCCAGAGTTGGCTGAGATGGGCACCAGCCTACCTGCGACCCTAATTAGGATGAAGCGGCTTCGAAAATGAATGAGTATCGAGAAAGAAAAAGGTTTGAGAGGTTGCTGAAGGAACATCACATGACACCTTGCTGTCACTATCAGTCATATTTTTTTTCCTATCAAGAATAACCGAACGTTTTGTAACAGTCGAACATCACAGGCTGGCTGCGGAAAGCTCTGGAAACAGATAAGAAGGACTGGCTCAAGGAGACCGAGCCCGAGGCAGACCAGGACGGCTACTACCAGACCACCTTACCTGCCATCGTCTTCCAGGTACACCTGCCTCTTCTGTCTTTACCCCTCTCCAGCCCTTTGCCCTTCAGTTCTCACCCAGGTCTTCCTGTGTCCCCTTCAGATGTTTGAACAGAACCTGCAAGTGGCAGCTCAGATCAACGAAACGTTTAAAGAGCAGGTGCTGCTGCTCTGTCTGAAACAGATGAACTCCTTCCTCTTCAGGTCAGAACTCCTGATGTCTCCTCACATGTCTGACATTTTCTTGCGGCTCTTCTGAAGCAGCGCATTGTATCTCGTTTGCGTTTCAGGTACAGGGACGAGGCCATCGCTTATAAGGAGGAGCACTTGAAAGATCGTCAGCTTCCACTGTGCTACGTCCAGTACATGATCGCCATCATCAATAACTGCCAGACCTTTAGGCACGTTGCGTTGTGTTGTTATTATTTTTTATAGGTTTCAGAAATGCGATCTGACCTCTTCATGAGGTGTTTTTATTTATTTTTTTTTGGTTCAGGGAGTCTATTAATAGTCTGAAACGGAAATACTCGCAGTCGATGGAACCGAATCCAAACGACGCCACCATCGAAAAAACGCTCAACGACGTGGCCAAGGAGGGCTGCCAGTTTTTATTGGACGAAGTCTTCCTTGATTTGGAGGTAAGTCAGATTGCTGTTTCTTGCATTCAATACTGCTCTCTTTAGTGGGCGTGGCCTGTTCAGAGTGTCCTAGCTAAAATCTAAGACCTAATTTCTCAAGGTCAAATTGAGATCACTTTGTCAAGGTGCACGATTAGCACGTCCGCCTCACAGCAAGAAGGTCCTGGGTTCGAGTCCCGAGCATTAGGCTAATTGGCTGTCTCGTGTTGCCCTTATGTGTGAGTGTGAGCATGTGATGGACTGACAAGCTGTTTAGGGTGTACGCCACCTTTGTCCAGTGCAATTACAGATCAACAGGTTGACGGGGGGGATATGGATCTGTTGGATTGGTTGCATTGGTCATGTCAGTGAAAACTCAGAAACGGTGCTGACTTTATTCTCAAAACATGTCTAACAGAATCATCTGAACGAGCTGATGACCCGGAAGTGGTTAACCGGCTCCCATGCAGTGGATACCATCTGTGTGACTGTAGAGGATTACTTCAATGACTTCGCCAAAATTAAAAAGCCGTATAATCAGGTTCGTGTAAAGTTTACTGTCCGTCTGATGTCACGCTCCGTGTTCCGGCTTGTTTTTTATTTTTTATTTCCTGCGTGTACGTACTGCGTGTAGGAGATGACGAAGGAGGCGCACCGGCGTGTGGTGGTGGAGTACCTGAAGGCCATCATGCAGAAACGCATCACGTTTAAAAACGCCGACGAGAGGAGAGAAGGAGCGGAGAGGATGAATAAAGAGGCGGAGCAGTTCAGCTTTCTCTTCCGAAAACTGTCAGCCGTGAGTTTCCTCTTATTCAGAGATTCTAATGTTATGAGGGATTACAAGTGGTTATAATGATTGATTGATCATTACAGGTAATAATATTTGTTTATTGTTTATAAAAGGTTGTGGCACGGTGGCTTAGTGCTTAGCATGTCCACATCACAGCAAGAAGGTCCTGGGTTCGATTTTTGGGTTTTGGCGAGGGCGTTTCTATATAGTGTGCATGTTCTCCCTGTGAATATGTGGGTTTCCTCAGGGTGCTCCGGTTTCCTCCTACAGTCCAAAGTCATGCACATTAGGCTAACTGGGCCACTAGGTGCAAGTCTGAGTGTGAATGGTTGTACATGATGGACTGCTGAGCTGTTAAGGGTGTCCCCCGCCTTCGCCCAGTGTCAGCTACAGTTTTCCCGCGACCCTTGTAGGATTATAACGGCTGGTTGATTGGAGATTATAACGGCTGAGTGGTTATGAGTTCTATTGTTAATGGTTTATTAAAGGATGGTAATCCAGGGACCACTCGCTACTATATTATCATGAAACCTTAGTGCCGAATTGTAATTCGATTTTGTGTTGCGATTCTGTAAATATCACAATTCTATAAATATTCTGATTCGATATTACAATGTTTTAACTGTAGAAAGTTAGAGCTGTGTTGAATAGTGTAGAGTGCACCACCTGTAGGACTGGAGGGGAACGGCAATATTTCCCCACCTCGAATTCAAACAGAGAAATAAAAATTAATGTTAAAAAGAGAATTTTTGGAGCCAGTGAAGTGATACATGAATCACCGTCCTAAAAAATTGTGATGCATAACTGAATCAAACCCCCCATATCTGGGTAATAATGCTCACCATGCTATTAGTGGTTATAATCCTGATTGGCTAAGAGGAGTTATAATGTTAATGGTTATAATGCTGATTGGCTAAGAGCAGTTATAATGTTAATGGTTATAATGCTGATTGGCTAAGAGGAGTTATAATGTTAATGGTTATAATGCTGATTGGCTAAGAGGAGTTATAATGTTAATGGTTATAATGCTGATTGGCTAAGAGGAGTTATAATGTTAATGGTTATAATGCTGATGGGATATTAGAGATTATAATGTGGGTTATAAGGAGTTATAATACTCGTGGGTTTGTGCTCAGGGAGAGGACCCAGACTGGCTGTGTGGCTCCATCTCTGCCATAGCCGAGGTGTTCAAGCTGACGGACCCGACTCTTCTCTTCCTGGAGGTGTCCACACTGGTCTCCAAGTACCCCGATATCAGGTCAGTCTTAACTTCCTATTTCACCTTCAGTAGGGCTGTTGTGTGTGTGTGTGTGTGTGTGTGTGTGTGTGTGTGTACGTGTGTACGTGTATGTGTGTGTAAACTTCTCGTGTGTGTGGGTTTTGTAGGGAGGAGCACATCGGGGCCTTGCTGGCGGTTCGAGGTGATGCAACTAGAGACACGAGACAGATGATCATCGAAACGCTGAACCAGAGCAAACCATCCGTCTCACCCAGTGCTCTCCCTGTCTTTAGGGACATCACCGTGCCAACCATCGCCACCATGACGGCAATGGCAGTGCCCAAACTGCTAAAATAGCCCACTTATATAATTGACCTTTGGCCTCTTATTGTTCTATACCTTAAAGAACACATCATCAGGATGAGAAATGGCGCCGTGTCGCATGTGTGTACAGAAAATAGTTTTTCTTCTTTTAAACACTAAACGTATCCTCCGCCTCCTTCCCGCTTGCGCACAACCAGAGTCGGTGATCATTTCGCCGGCAACCCTGAGCTCCCGTATGATCTTTTTTGGGCAAGAGATCAAGTCACAGCCCGACCCTTCATGTCAATTTTTCCAGGCGCTGCCTTTAGTGCTCGCACTTCCTGTTTACATGCGTGACTTGATGCTTCATTCACAGCTCGCACTTCCTGGTGTATGAAACAGAGCAGCAGCGAGTGCACGAAATACACAGATGCTGTAAAAAAAATTTATTCAGATGAATAAAATGATGATTAATCCAATTATAAGACATGAGTGCGTTATAAATGCTTCCTGAGATCTGATGCGTCTCTGGCAACCCTGAAACCTCCCTCAGTTGCATGTTTCCACACAATGTAAAGGAATCACTGTTTCACTCAGTAGAACATTTACACACTTTCTTCAAATGCACACAATCAGCATTGGGTTGTTTATTCAATACTGTAATCCAGCTGTTAGGCAAATCTCACTAATATGTAAAAAGCTTATAATTAGCAGTTAAATCGATGCTCACACTTCATGCCAGTATATCCTAATGGGTTCGAGTACGGGGCATTTCTGCATGTACACCCTGAGCTTGCGTGGGTGTCTCCGGGTACTCCAGTTTTCCTATGATCCTGACATGCACATTAGTCTAACTGACTGTTCCAAACTGCCCCTTGGTGTAAGTGTGAATGGATGCATGTGTTTTGTCCCTGTGATGGACTGGTGAGCTGTTCAGGATGTACCCCGCCTTCACCCAGTGTCGCCTGGGATTATTATCTCAGTAGGATCAAGTGGTTCACCGAATGAGTGCGTGTCCATTACGTTGTTCAATTCCGCCCTCGAGTGGCTGCACAATGTAACAGCAAGAAACCAGAGCTGAATTGCTTTTTCCCCAACATTTATTGCTAATAGTTCTCCATTTGCTTAAAATGCAAATACAATCAGAGATAAAGTGTAACCTCCGTGTTAATCAACATGTACATATGAAATACAATAAACAATCTCTGAGGCCTAAATAAAAACAAACTCTTTTATTTATACAGTACAGCATCGTAAACCTTTTTCACCTTTAAAAGTTTGGACTAATACAGTCGGCAGGTTCCTGGGTTCAACTTAACATCTCAGAACATGCAAACAGAATAATAATAATAATAATAATATTAATAAAGGTTTAGAAAGGCAATGCCTGGCATAAAAATAAAATCAACCGGCCAAACATTTGCCAACATCTGCAACAATTTAAAGGCCTCAGGTTCTCAGTCTGGTTCTACTGAACATCTAAATGACATCCTGACTCTTTAATAATCAGTACAAAAACAAGCCAAATCTCTCCATAGAAAAACAAAATGATTTCTGTGGCTTTGGCAAATTTTAGATACATTTTTTTCTCTCTTAAAGAAATGATCACAACCTTCAGACTGAATACACAACGTACACAAACTAAGACTTTTGAAATCAAAACGTTTTGTGGCAATCAGCACAAATAGATATAAATATATACGCCACCTAAGAATTAGAAAATAAAGTTTTAATAAGCAGGCAGGATCTTTTTTTTTTTTTTCTTTTTCTTTTTTGACGTCTTCAAAAAGTCAAAAATAAATCTCCACCGTGACACGTGGTCTCCTTTCCTCGCTCTCTGTCCTCGACAGTCGTTCTGTCGTGTTTCTATTCATAAGGCGTTGAAGGAGGCGACGCGCACAAAAGACCTTGTTTGAAATGAGAATGGGTGAACGAGCCGTGGCGCTGGCCAGCTGCGGGCTTCAGAACCAAGAAGGGGTGAAGTCTGGCCTGATCCAGCTCCTCCTGCCTGGACGGATTTGAGCCAAAAGCCTAGGAGGTGGAGTCAGATCTGAAGAAACTAGATCTCTCGACCTGGGTGCAACTGAACCTGGAGGCAGAGTCAGACCTGATCATGCTCCGTCTCCAGGGGTGGCATTGCAAGGGAGTGCAATTGGAGTCAAATCTGCACCAAATCCTGATTCTTGGTTGGTACAAAATAAAAGTCCAGAGGGCCGGAGCTAACTCAGTGAGGTTCTGGTTCGATTCAATGAGTGCATCGTAGGTCATATGTGACCCAGTCTGGCAAAATGAGCCACAGTGACCAAAAATTCAAAATTGAGTTAGCCATAACATTTTAAAGCTTAGTCTCCTCTTTTAAATGGTATGACTAACTCAATT
>JAQMYF010000008.1:7697020-7707726 GCA_030014195.1 Neosilurus mollespiculum
TCCTCTTTTAAATGGTATGACTAACTCAATTTTGAATTTTTGGTCACTGTGACTCATTTTGCCAGACTGGGTCACATATGGTGAATCAACGTTAGCGTATTGGGTCAGGTCTGATGCCACACCCCCTTGGTTCTACAGCAAGGACAGTATGTTCCTGTGGTATGTGCGCTCGCTTTAATCGACTTTAATCAATTTTTTGTTCTTTGAAGTTCTGCATTAAAAACAAACAAACAAACAAAAACCACGCATGCGTCATGCAACGGTCACAGAGGTGCCCCCTGCTGGACAAACGCAGCTCTGAATTACCAGCAGCGGCCCTTTATGCGGTAAAGATCAGTGCACTTTAATACCGAGCAGGCTTCTGGAGAACAATACTATTAGTACAGAATGTCCACACGGATGTAGCGGAGCGTGTGACGGTGGCGCGTCAGACAACAACTTATTTTTTTTGTTGTTTTTTGTTTTCACAGTACTGACTTTAATTATGCGTTTTACATTCAGAACACTCACATTGTAGAATATGTCGACTTAACAAAAATTCCTTTGAATGACTATATTTATATAGATATATTTATTTTAAAAATCAACTCTTCCCAAAAAAACAGTAAATAAACTTAATATCTCTTTTAGCTGCAAGTATAAAAGATTCTCAAAGCCTGCGTCGGGCCTCTAGAATAAAATGTCAAAAAAAAAAAAAAAAGCAGAGGCTGTTAAGTACTCAAGTTTAAGCGATTCCTTTTTCCTTCCAGCTCCAATCTAAGGACTTCAGTGTACACGCATGTGGACGCATCCTGGTTAGAGAGGAGTCACACCTTGCCGGATTGCATAAACGGACATCCGACGGATTAAAGGAAGTGAGTTATCGGGTGATTAAACTCGTCTCCGTCGCTGTTCTAGGCTTCAATGATACCCTGGAGGATATACGGCGCTGTCCCTTTGGAACCCAGTGAAGAACCGTTACATGTATGGACGGTAGTTATCCTGAGGTCACCAGTTTTATCCGGTGGACCCTGTTACATATTCAGTATTCATCAGTTCCCATGCACTCCTCGTCAGTAATTGTCTGCTGAACATCTGGGACACGTCTGGTTCACCTGCTGCATGTCAGGTAGATGAGTCAGGTCCAGCGGACATCAATGGAGACGAATTGACAAGTACAGAACAAGGACCACGCGAGTTCTGAACGAAAACACACAACGGCCGTACAACCGACGGACCCGACAAGGAACGCATTCGCCGACGAGAAACAGACAATGAACGCATTGCAGACACAAACGGACTGAAAATTTGTTCTCCACCAGACGTCCGTTTACTCTCTCCGGCGAGGTGTGATTGCTCACTAACATAAAAACATTCTACAAAAAACAACACGAAACGGAACCTTTTTCCACATCCTGAACCAAAATACTGAACCTGGGGACAAAAAAAACAAGTCGTGGAGGTGTGATGTCTTGGAGCGTCTGGACAGTCTCCCAAAATGAGGATTTAAGCTTATAAAGTGGCTAATACAAATAACACCCCCCACCCCCCACACACACTCACACCCTCTCTCTCACACACACAAATCCCATCGCTATAACCCACGAGGCTCTGGTGCGTTTAATATAGAAACCGAGACAGAGCGTCTCCTTGGTCCTCGGGCTCGCTGTCAATCAGCTTTGTCTAGTGTCTCCGACGAATGTGGGCCGACATACTTAAGCCGGAAGCCACCTGAAACACACATATAACACAAAAGCACAAAACACACACACACACACACGGCTCAGAGGAGCAGCAAGACATTTCACACACTTTTTTTTTTCTTTTTTTTTTTTTTTTAAATGGAGATTATGGACTCGAGGTGAGTTTGAAAATTGTGCCCTCATTTGTATTCTGCTATAAAGAAAATGTCATTGCTGATCATTTCAGTGTTTCTTTTACAGTGTTTCATCTACTCATGGCATCTCTGAGCTTTGATTAATAGATACGACAGCGTATTTATATAAATATCAGATATATCGCTACTTAAAGCTGCGGTTGCTAACTTTTTAGCTGTATAGACAAACTATTCGATTGGTTAAAATGATCCTAATACCCCGACAGCAATCACTGACTTCTGTCACATCCGTTATCTGTGGCCGCTATTGTAAAAACCAATCACTCGCTCATGGTCCTTTGGGAAATATCCAATCAAATGCTTGTGCCTTGTCTCCCTGTTTGTGAGTGCAGTCAGAGCAGAGCTTGTGCTCGGGGAAGGGGGATGGGCGTGGCTTTGGAAGGACCTCTAAGAGAGAGTACGGGAGGGTTTAGCCTGAAGAAATGCTACGTTTAAATTTTGCTAGCTTTCCAGATTAGCACCCCCAGCATTAATAATACTTAATAATGACCCATAGCCACGCCCACATTTTCTACTCCCTTACAAGTCAGAGCGAAATAAAAACAGCCAGAAACAACTGGGCATCTCTCACATTCAAATCGGATTTTCTGTCAGGCGAGTCATGATTGGTAGCGGAAAAGCGGAAATGCGTCGCCCTAGAAAACAATGTCACTGCGCTGCGTCTCACAGCAGAACACAAATGAATTGAACATGTGGGCACAATATTTTTGACAAATCGAAAGCATACAGGTGTGTAAGTTACAATTTCCTTTCATGACCAAGAGAACATAAATTCTGTTCCTGGCGTCACCGGGCGTCTCCGAATACTCAAAAAAAATAAATAAATAAAATGCACACAAACAGATTATGGATACGATGCGGTCTGCAGGGATACTGGTCACCTCCTGGCACTGGCGTTACCTGGCTGCCCGGCGTCCATGGACGGCTGCTTGCAGTCCTGCGCGTAGTGGCCGCTCATGCCGCAGTTATAGCAGGACAAGGCTCCACTCTTCTTTATTCCTGCAGTGCCGGGCATGGCACCGACGGGAGGGAAGACGGGAGGGTAGAAGCGTCCAAATGGTGTGACTTGGGGCAGAGTGGCATAGCTGGCCTGAGCGGACATCAGGTGATCCGAGTGAGCGTGTAGGAGTGCGCTGCTGGCGAATGCGGCGCTCGGAGACGTGGGGGCATAGAAAGGCAGCGGGGTCCCGTTCCCCTGATGGCCTTGTGTAGAGAAGGTGGTGCTGCACAGCGATGGTGCCAGCTGGAAGAATGGCGTGGGTGGGCCAAACATCTGGCGGGCAGGATGCGCTGGAAGGAAGAAGCTGGCGGGAGACTGGTGGGCTCCGCTGCCTCCACATGTACCACGGCAACCACAGGTATTACAGCCCGAGGGGTGCGTCTGTGCAGTGTTAGTTATGTACGGTGCGTTCTCGCTCGGTGCGGGAATGCTCACAGGGGGTGGTAGAGGCGCTGAGTTGGGGATCTGAGCAGGCAAGGTGCTAGCGAGAGGACACTGGACTAAACCAGTATGAGGGCTCTGTGGCTGAGCACTGGCCTTGGCAAATGGTTTCCCCAGAGCAACAATGGTACTGGGTGGAGCATGAGGCTGAGTTGACTCAGGGAAAGCGGGTGGCAGCGGGCACTGGGCGGGGTCTCCGGGGATGGTCATGCCGGTCCGTGTTTCCTGTTTGCCCAGAGGGATCGTGATGGTGAGTTTGCTCTCTCCGGGTTTGCCTGCGTCTCTGTGTGCGGTGCTGTACTGCAGGTCATAAGGGATGCAGGAGGTCACTGCCAGCTCCACCACAGCAGAGGGGTGCGATGGTACATCTGCACCCGCACGCTCAGGCTCCGTCACCAGCGGGTTCACCATGGCAACTGCCTTCCTCCCCATACCCTGCCTGTGTGGGAGGCGGGGTTTGTCTGTTGGCTCCGGGACAGAGTTATCCGACTGACTCTCTGTGTCTAAACAAGATGAACACACACACACACACACACACACACACACACACACCTAATTTAAAAAGTACAAAGTATGGGGTGAGGTATGGAGTGATGTATAAGGTGAAGTATGGAGTGCTATATGAGGTGACGGACAGTGTGATGTATGAGGTGATGTATGAAGTGATGTATGAGGTGATGTATGGAGTGATGTATGGAGTGACAGACGGTGTGATGTATGGTGTGATGTATGGGGTGAAGTATGGAGTGAAGTATGAGGTGACAGACTGTGTGATGTATGGGGTGATGTATGGAGTGACAAATGAGGTGACAGATGGTGTGATGCATGAGGTGACGGACGGTGTGATGTATGAGGTGAAGTATGGAGTGACTATGGAGTGATGTCTGAGGTGACAGACAGTGTAATGTATGAGGTGATGTATGGAGTGATGTATGAGGTGAAGGATGGTGTGATGTATGAGGTGAAGTATGGAGTGACGTATGGAGTGATATATGAGGTGATGGATGGAGTGAAGGTGAAGTATGGAGTGATGTATGAGGTGAAGGACGATGTAATGTATGAGGTGAAGGATGGAGTGATGTATGAGGTGATGTATGGAGTGACATACGGTGTGATGTGTGGGGTGGAGTATGAAGTGATGTATGAGGTGAAAGATGGTGTGATGCATGGGGTGAAGTATGGAGTGACAGATGGTGTGAAGTATGGGGTGAAGTTTGGAGTATGAGGTGACTGACGGTGTGATGTATGGGGTGAAGTATGGAGTGATGTATGGGGTGACGGATGGTGTGAAGTATGGGGTGAAGTATGGAGTATGAGGTGACTGACGGTGTGATGTACGGAGTGATGTATGGGGTGACGGACAGTGTGATGTATGAGGTGACGGATGGTGTGAAGGTGATGTATGGAGTGATGTATGAGGTGAAGGATGGGGTGATGTATGGAGTGATGTATGAGGTGAAGGACGATGTGACGTATGAGGTGAAGGATGGGGTGATGTATGGAGTGATGTATGAGGTGAAGGACGATGTGACGTATGAGGTGAAGGATGGGGTGATGTATGGAGTGATGTATGAGGTGACGTACGGTGTGATGTATGGAGTGATGTATACGGTGACGAATGATGTGAAGTATTGGGTGAAGCACGGAGTATGTGGTGACGGATGGTGTGATGTACTGAGTGATGTATGAGGTGACGGACAGTGTGATGTAAGGGGTGACGGACGGTGTGACAGAGAGGGTGAGGTGGTGGATCTCAGACAGTCCCTGAGAGAGAGCTGACCTTGTGTTTCCAGGATGCGCTGATGGTGGATGGGGCTCGATGGGACTGAGTTGGAGCTCTCTGAAGATGTGTCTCCGTAGGTGTCCCTGCCTGAAGCTTTGATAAAACAAGTACAAACACTCAGTGCATGTGCATGTAAACCTGATTTAACACACACACACACACGACTCCTCATTCACATACCGCCTGAGCTAGATTACATTAGCATTTAGATCAAAGCAATTCATCAGCAGCCTACAATGAAGATCTACTTATTACTCAGTTCACTCATGTTCTGTAATATTACGCTGTTACACACACACGCACACACACACGCACGCACACGCACGCACGCTTACCCTTACACACTGCGTGATTCATCATCTGGACTGCAGGAACTCTCTGAATCCCATTGGTTACAGAGCATTTCCCCACTGGGCCTCTCCTGCCTCTGTCCCTGAAAAGCACACAGTATTTCAACGTATATATGCACACACACAGACAGACTCTCACTCTCTCTCTCTCTATCTCACAGGCACACACACATGCACACACACTCTCTCACCAGGGAGGGGCATGAGCAGGCACATGCCCCCCCGTGACATGCCATGCTGCCACCCGCCTCTTTACGAACTACTACGCCTGCGCATATGGAGGCGGCCTGATACACTCAGAGGGAAAGCGTTGTCCGCCCCCTTTTGTACAAATGAGCTCACAGGCACCCATGGATTGGCTGGTGATCGCTGTGAGTGACAGGGTAGCGTATGCCAGCCAGCTCTCCCGTGAGAGCTCAGCCAATTAGCTCTCATGGACTCAGGGTCATGGATGGCTGCGGCCTCAACCTGGATTTCGAAATTGCGATCTCCCGGTTGATAATACTTAGCACGTTCACCTCACTGAAAGAAGGTCCTGGGTTCAAGTCCCAAGCTCGGTGAGGGCGTGTCTGTGTGGAGTTTGCATGTTCTCCCCATGCTTGTGTGGGTTTCCTCTGGGTACTCCGGTTTCCTCCTTCAGTCAAAAAAAATTGCACTTTAGGCTAATTGGCTGTTCCAAATTGCCCCTAAGTGTGAATGGTTGTGTGTGTTTGCCCTACGATGGTCTGGCGAGCAGTTCAGGATGTACCCTGCTTTTGACAAGTGTCAGCTGAGATAGGCTCCACCCTTCCCACAACCCTAGTAGGATTAGGCGGTTCATGAATGGGTGACTGAGAGTAGAATTATGTACCAGTGTGCATCTCTGAGGATTATAGGTACCTGGGACTGGAGTATCATAAGGGGTCATCGTATTTCTACACCGGTTATGTTTCAGCCACTATGAGATGTAGTCAAAAAGTTCCTTTTGCAAATTAGCGGAGCCCGTTATGGCCATGCACGTGCCTCAGGAGCAAGCAGTAACTTTTAGCATGAACTTTAACACGTTATTACATTTCACATACATTATTATTTTTTCAAAACTTTGACAGCGTCCTGTCACTTTTTCAAAATATGCAGGTATATCATTACCTTTTACCCGCCAGTCTTGCTTTAATCTTCCTTTCCTCGCACTCCTGTAAGACGTAAGAAAGCAGAGAAGGTTCTAGGTCTCTAGTTGTGGGAATAAAGTGGAAGGAAATAATGAAGGGAGAAGGGAAAGATAAGTAACCTGCTCTGGTTCAGTCCCACATGGCTGGGAGCTGCGCCTCCTACCTGTCACCTCCCCATAGGGCTCGGTGTGCATACCCCTCCTGCTGTACTCCCACTGTGCGCTATCCATGTGCTGCTTACTATACACACACACACACATACACACACAAATACATAACTATATAACAGAAAAATATTAAGCAATAAATAAAAAATAGACAGATAATATAGAGGTTTTCTTTTAGGAATAAACTGTGTATGTGATGACGTTTTGGCTGGTCCTCACTTTTTCAAAGGGCTGCTTAAGGGTTAAGACTAGGTGTTAGGGTTCAGGTCAGAATTAGGTTTAGGTTTGAGTAAAGATTAGAATTAAGAATTAGTTGTGATGGTTAAACAATGAAGATGGGTCCAAGGAATGCATGTCAATGAACATCCCCACAACGTTTGAAGTGCAGGATTGTGTGTGTGTGTGTGTGTATCTCACCCATGACCGGTGTTTCCAGCACTGTGTGTTCTGGAGTGGGAGACCCCATACGCATCAAGATCTAGAAGACAGAGATTCTTATCACATGACCACAAACACAGTTTTAAACAGTTATTCATGTGGTTTTGAACCAAAATATACAGTGACTTCCCCAGCGTTAAAACTAATCACAAAATTAAATTTCCATCGTTCAAATCGATTAAAAAAAAAAAAAAAGTACAGGAGTGTGTGTGTGTGTGTGTGTGTGTGTGTGTGTCTCACCCTCATCAAGGCTGGAAGTCTCTGAGCAGTCCTCTGAGAAGCGAGGTGCCAGCTGTCGGGTTCTGGCTGCAGGTGCATTGTTACCTTCACAGGGGAGCAGACAGCCAAATATTTCACTTCCCTCACGTGCATGCACACACACACTCTCTCTCGCTCTCTCTCTCTCTCTCTTTCTCTCTCTCTCACACACACACTCTCTCATTCACACTCTCTCTCTCTCATACACACACACTCTCACACACACACACACACACTTTCTCTCGCTCTCTCTCTCTCTCTCTCTCTCTCACACACACACTCTCTTATGTACACTCTCTCTCACACACTCTCTCTCTCAAACACACACACTTTCGCTTACACATAATCTATCTCTCATACACACAGTACCACACGAGAGCAGATACCGTTCGAGGTAATTTACTGTTTTCATTGTGCGTGTGTGTGTGTGTGTGTGTAAAGCCATATGTTAGAACATGTACATTTTCTGTCATGCTGGTGTCGTCACCCGGGTAACGATTCACTTCTTTTTTTTAACTTCTTAAAGGCTCGACTGTTTTACATGCACCTCAGTTCCTATACAGCGCCGCCACAAGCAAAAACATCACGCTTTCAGCCAGCTGTGTGGCATTTTTCCATCCCACTTCAAAGCAGTAACAGAAACTCAAAGCTTACAGCTGATAATATACTTAACACAAGATAAATAAATAAATAAATAAAAATAAAGGTGAGGAAAATACCTCAGTTCTGCCAAATTTAAACCAGGAAATCTTTTTCATAAACTATACAATTAACTGTAATTACTTTAACATACTGTTCAATAAAAGTCCATAAAATATAATAATACAAACTGAACTGTGATACTTTTTTCTGTTTTCAATCACAGTCACTTTGTATTCAGGAAGAAAAAGCCGTGTGCCGCTCGAGCGCCTCAGTAGGCGCTGGTTGTGCGTCTCTGGTGTAATGATGTGCATGTTAGTGCTGCTCACGCTTACTGTGACTGCAGTGGGGGGAAGGCGATTCAAGTAGGAAGAACCCCGAAGCCTGGCACATCTGTAGGAATTCCCGTGGTACAGACGAGAACCTCGCCCTGTAGGACACACAGAGATAAGATGGATGTGAGCAGGAAGGGAAATAATAATCAGGGGACAACAGGGGAGTCAAGGTCCGTCTTTCAGATGACGTGTTTTACATCATGTGATTGTATCGCAAGTTTTATGCATCGTATCGTACACTACAAACCCTTTGGTTCCTGATATGATTCAGTTCAGCATTGATATAAATCGATTCAGGACTTCAGATCAGTCAACTGTTTCGCATCATGGAAAAAAACATCTGGCAGAAACATGTGGGAACTACAGATGGACTGATGAAGAAATTCTGACAGCCATATAAACAGTATATCTGATAACCGAGATTATCAGCTGAGAATCACTCCTAATAATTAATAAAAGATATAGACCATAAAATATATAGTACAAATAAAAAAAAATACTGGGTAGGCCCCGCCCATACCACAAGAACAAATCCCGCTTATACCACAAGAACTCAAGGCCAACACACCAAATCTGGCCCTCCAACTCATTTTCTGTGGCCCACGAGAGCTTTTAAGGTATTTTTTAAATTTTACTATACTGTATTAATCCCGCAAGAACTCCAGGGCAGTTCAGCCATAAAGGTGGAGGAGGGGAAGGTGCAGCTCACTCCCCCACCGCCACACATTTCTCCTGCTGATTCAGGAATCGAACCAGCGAGCTTTAGGTCACAAACACACCTCTCTAACCAGCAGGCCATGGCTACCCCGTGGTGATTATCATACATTCGCATCAACTATTACCATGAAATGTAATTCATCATCCATCCACTAGGTGGAGCCAACCTGTATCAAGTAAACAGCTAGCCATTCAGTGAACAAATAGTATTGCTATGCAGATTTCATGGTTTCCAAATTTGCATAGATGTTGAGTGATTATTCTGCCCTCGGCCTTATGACCTCGAAATCTAGGGATATGGATTTCAGTTCAAAATGAGTTTGACACCCCTGTGCTACAACCACAAGCCACAAACGACCTGCAAAAACCTGCTAGCATGAACGCAGAACCCCACAGTAAGGATTATAAATGGTTCCATGAGGTAATAATGTAGCTCGCTGCCAGAGTCTGCTCTCAGTCAGGACTAATCAGCTCTCAAGTGAAAGATGCTCTCGAAAGACAATCCCGCCCACCAGAGGATGATAAATCCCCACCCTGCACACACACACAGGGCCTGCTGACCTAAATATTCCAACCTGCCACTTAGACAAAGCAGCGCATGCTCAAAGCATTCCCATCTACAAGGATCCTTCCTCTCCGATCGACACGAAGCAGACACCACCCCAAACCTGCCTTCCATGTAAATAAATAAATAAACAAGCCGCCATGATCGTTCATCCCGCGCAGTCGATATCAGCGCTGGAGATTTATGGAGTTATGTGGGACGACCTGCGTGCTGTTAGCGCAGGCAGATAAACAGTGAGCTGATTTCTGTGGCTGTATCTGTCTCTCATCAGCTGGAGCAGTTCAAGGAAAATGTAGTCATGTTTCTTTAGAATCATGTCCACAACACATATACATTTAAGGCAATTATATACAAGGGAAATAAACACTACACAGGGGTCTGCACGGTGGTGTAGTGGTTAGAATGTCTGCCTCACAGCAGCAAGGTCTTGGTTGGCGGGAGCGTTTCTGTGTGGAGTGTGCATGTTCTCCCTGTGCTTGTGTGGGTTTCCTCAGGGTACTCCGGTTTCCTCCGACAGTCCAAACATATTGCCATTAGGCTATTTGCCTGAAACCAAGGACCTTTTTGCTCCACTACACCACTGCGCCACCCCCCTTCCCGGCTACAGCTTAAAAAAAAAGATAAATAAAAGAATCAAAGGAACTGGGAGCTGTTGTTTATGTCATTTTAATGGGCCAATTCATTTTTTTGAATAGCAGAGATCTTGAGGGAACTTGGTGGATTCGTGACGATCTTGAGGGAACTTGCTGGATTCGTGACGATCTTGAGGGAACTTGCTGGATTCGTGACGATCTTGAGGGAACTTGCTGGATTCGTGACGACCTTGAGGGAACTTGCTGGATTCGTGACGATCTTGAGGGAACTTGCTGGATTCGTGACGATCTTGAGGGAACTTGCTGGATTCGTGACGACCTTGAGGGAACTTGCTGGATTCGTGACGATCTTGAGGGAACTTGCTGGATTCGTGACGATCTTGAGGGAACTTGCTG
>JAQMYF010000008.1:7716140-7731965 GCA_030014195.1 Neosilurus mollespiculum
TTAACATTAACAGCAATTTCAATAAACAGGTGAGTGTGAACACAAAACTCTGCCTAGATAATAGGCAGAAGATAGAAAATAATACCGGTAAATAAAATGGTGACCGTTATGCTCCCCCAGTCCTGCTTTTATCCCCATCATGCCCCTCAGTCCTGCTTTCTAATAATTTACTTACCGGGTTTTTTTCCCTAAACTTCCTCTTTTTCTGTCTCTCCTCCGCGGCGCTGCTGTAAATGGTGCTGGCACGCGTGCGTTCACAGAAAATGAGGGGAGGGTGTGAACAAAATATGGATTCAGCTAGGGCTTATTTTGGACTGTTCTACAGAAGAAAGGGTAGTTATCGGGGAAACACGCTAGTTCTGTACCCGCCACTCACTGGAACAATTGGCCAGTGAATCCAGGCCGTGTCTGGACAAACGGTACGCGCTAACTATACCAAGTTATAATTATCCATTTGTGCCTGGCGGAGGTACTTTGCACTCTAAGTGCCCCTCTAGTTTATACATAAGCATATCAAATATTAAATATACACAAAGTCTGCAGTCAACAATAAAAGAGCCACCAACATGTTCTGTTGTGAAGAGCAGCACTCTAAAGATGGTGAAATGAACACGGCTAATATAAACAGATGTGGGTTTATCGCTGGTGGAGTTCATGAACACATTTTACTACTCAGGCCTTAACTGCTTCTGCTCAGGCTGTGCTAAAGAAAGATGGATGATTTGGCAAGAACACACTCCCTCATGCCACATACAGGCAAACAGATGGAACGGCCTGCCAAGCTCCAGCTCCCTTCTCATATGCTGGGTATGTGTGTCTCCACAATTTCTTTTGTGCCTCCTTTATATGTAAACTTAAATGCAGTCACATAAACATGCACTAATATCCTTTAAACAATTTCTATTTCAACTCTTTTTTTTTTGCCATAAACATTTTCAGCTACTACCTCAAACTTTCTTGATGTCCAAAACAGACCGATATAAAAATATATCTTATTACAACACTGTTACTTGAGATGTAGCTAACTGAGTGACGTGGGTAATGTTTACCTGACCGCAAATACACACTATAACACCACCATACTTCATTTAGAATTTCTTTAAGTATATACTTCACAAGACTGGTGCAATCTGATTGGTTCGCTATTTTAAGATAACAGACATTATCCACCGAGCAAACTCAATCAATTGAAAATATAAAAAAAAATACCATAACATCCCAGCTGCCCATTCAAGCACCATGGTCACCGGGTTGTCATTGCTGTCCCCCCAGTGCAGCTAACTGGGTTATCAAAGGCCGACCATGTCTCCCACTGAATGTCAAATGGATAATCATAATACTCTATTTATAAGACAGCAATCTGCCGTGAGATAAACTAGCTTATTTAATAGCAAAAAAATCATCTGGTAGCCAATTTCAGTTTTAAATATCTGTAACATTAAAAATATAATTTCGAACCCATGCACGCATAAACCAGACATGATGCAATGAGACTTTGATGTATGCAACATATTTAAATATATTGGTGATTTCAGCCAACGGAACATTTCCGATGACCTTTGTACGTTTGTAGCATAACACGGTCAAAACCTGGCATGGGAGGAGCTTGGGATTCGATAAGAACTGCTGAAAAAAATGTACTATCAGTGTATGCCCACTTGTACCACCAGGCAGAGACATAAAAAGTGAATTCCCCTGAGATCCAAAGAGCTCCACCGATCCCTGAGTGAATAAATCTCATTTTGCTTCCAGCAGCAACTGAACCGATTTGCTGCCACACTCGATTGCCGCTCGCTGAACTTGTAATGACACGCGGCGGCCGTGAACACTTCCACTGCAGGCGGTGTCAGAGCGACTCTCCATCACCACTCGCTAATGTCGGGGGGAAACGCCAAAGGAGGCGAGTGAAAGGCTAGTCACGTCCTCGCAAGTGTCCTCAATATGTCTCACCCACGCCTCCAGCCTCCAAAGAACTACTACAAGACGGATGCGCTCCTCCCATTGAAGTCGTCGGAGGGATGCTCTTTTGAGCCGAGCCAAGGGCCGCATATTTCAGAGGACGGGAAATCAAATCCTAGTGCTTTGATAGAATACTCGAGCTTTTCTACACAAGCCTCAGTGCTGTGGGGGACCATATGGAAGGTTTTAAAGCACATTTGGGTTCTGGTTTGTGTTGACACCAAAATTACTGCAAATTAGAAGAGATTTGCTCATTTAAGGGTTGATAATAATGGTCATTAAAGGTTATCTGGGGGAAAAAATGTTAGAATGGCCTACAGGTTTTATTTTTTAGACACAAGGAAATGTTAACACCTTTCTTCCTCGTCAGTAGTGATAACACGTGCACCCTGCTCATACACAGATGCTCACAAACAGTCAGAAGTGGACAAGTTCCTCTTCAAATGAGACCGTGGAATCAACCGGCTGCTAACCATGGAACTTTCATTTTTTTACCTCCCCCCCCCCCCTATTTTTTTTTGGGGGGGGGGGGGTCATTTGGAGACAACAGACAACAATCAGGAGAAAAAGAGCAAGAACATGCACACAAAGTCACTTCAATCTTTCTGCTCTTTCTGGACGTATAATCAGGATTTAAGGCCTGAATATCGTTATCATTCTGGTATTAACCAATTAAAGGGGTGATGCAAATTTGGTTTACGGCGGCTAACGGAAATAAATTTGGTTCATACAAGCATTTTTTTACCACAAGATTTTGTAGCTGTGTTTCAATCTTTAAAAAAAGTACGTCTTTTCCATCAGCTCCACATTAGCTTTAAAACATCACTCACCCACTCGCCGAACAGCTCGCCAAACAATCACAGGGCAACACACACAACCATTCACATTCACACTCACACCAAGGGGCAATCTGGAACAGCCAATCAGCCTATAGGGTGCATGTCTTTGGCCCGTCAGAGGAAACCGGAGTACCCAGAGGAAACCTACGTAAGCACAGAGAGAACATGCAAACTCCACACAGAAATGTCCTCGCCGAGCCCGGGAGCTGAGGACCTTTCTGTGAGGCGGACTTGCGAACCACTACACCACTGTGCCGCCCAGCTTAAAAAAAAATGATGTGCAGGTTAAAATGCAATGTCACAAACACAAGATTAATCTTTTGTATATTCATTGCACATGTACATGACTTCTTGACCAATTAATTTTGGGTTGGGGGGGGGGGGGGTGGACCATGACACAGCTTCTTTAATCCTCTAAAAAAAAAAAAAAAAAAAGGAAGAAGAAGAAAACAGAACTGAGGTGCTGGTGATTTTTTTTTTACCTTAAATCTCGTTTCTGCACAAACGTGCCTTTACGACTTCCGAGTTGAGACGGCACAATGAGTCGCACTTTGGGAGAAAAGAAAAGGCTAAAGACTGTTCTGCATAGTAAGGAAGCTCCTTTGTGTTAAGAAAACACTCGCTGCTTGCTTTAGAGTGACCTTTCCCAAGGTCTGAATGAACCGCAAAGCCCAGAATCCACCAAATGACGATTACAAGAATAAAAGTCATCAATATTACTATTATTATTACTTATACTATTACAATCGTTTTATTCCTACTACATACACCTACATACACACTTCTAATCACTCTTAAATAATGTTCTTTTCTTTAGATCTCCAAATCTCAGCCCTGCTTTTTATTTACTTTTTTTTTTTTAAGATTCCGCCCAACTCCTCATAAATATTCATAAGCAGACTTCAATGCTCATTAATACTCATTAGCAGACTTGTGTAAGTTCTGAAATGCAGCTGTTGCTTCTTTACCCGCTTGTCGCTCAGCTTGATTCATAATATGTGTTGAAAGATTTTTAATTAAAATTAACCGTAAAAAAACGCTGTAATAAAATTTTGTAATTTGGGATTCGTTTGCTGACTGGAGAAGAAAATTTTTTTGGGGTTGTTAGCAATTTAGCCACATGTTAGCATGTTCGCTGTGAATGGGTTAACCACATTTATAAAAAAAAAGAAAAGAAAAAAAAAAGTTTAAACTTTTGTAAAGGGGCAGTGGTGGCCCGGTGATAGTGTGCACCCCCTCCAGTGCAGCTAACTGGGTTATCAAAGGCCAGCCATGTCTCTCCCTGTCTGTGGTGAGAGGCATGTAAAAGAACCAGTGCTGTCGTTGGTAAAGAGTAGGCCATTGGGTGCAGTCAGCGTGTTTCTGCCCTGCGGTGACCGCCGAGCTGTCCAGGGTGTACTCTATCCTCGAGTTGGCTGAGCGACCCTAATTGAATTATGTGGTTCAGAAAATGAATGAATGGAACTTTCATAAATAATTTAGGACACTTTCACAACTCCAACCAGCACAAAACTCATCCTTTTGATTTTGTTTGCCAGTTGTGTTGGCCGTTTGTATTCACTTGCTCACTGTATGTCTCTCATGTGACGTATGATCCATAAAGGTTATGACTAGCCTCAGCTGAATGGAGGAAAATCACATTAACATTCCAAAAATATAGGAAAACCCTGATATACTCACAACCCTTTAAATAAGTGGGGTGTGTGTCAGCGCTTCTATTTTCTCCGCACGTGACGCAACTCATAAAGCACTGAATAATTAGCACGGGTTGAATCTGGCGCTACAGAGAGAAGCGAACACTCAGAAGAGCAATCGACAGCGCCTTCCGAATTAAATCCAGAACAACTTCGGTCTCTGACTGCTGTCTGCTTAGTTCGAAGTCACACTTTCACTGTAAAAGAAAAAAAATCTTTCAAAGAATCTCAAGGAATACCCTCCGCTCTATCAGTCAGGGCCTAGCAGGATGTGTGTGCGTGTGTGCGTGAGTGTGTGTGTGTGTGTGTGTGTGTGCATGTACTCAGGGAAGGGAGGTCTTCCTGGCTAAACTTAGTCACTTTTTCCTCCCTCAGAACCACAGCCGTGTGACCCTGCAACAATTACTGAGACAACAGAGAAGCCAAAATAAGTCCTTTTTCTTCGTAATGCTCTCCTCTACCAGGCCAGACAGAGCGAGAGAGAGAGAGTGAGAGAAAGAGAGAAAGAGAGAGGGAGAGGGTGTCAGAGTGTGTTTGTATGAGAGAGAGAGAGAGAGAGAGAGTATGAGAGTGTGTGTGTGTATGAGAGAGAGAGAGAGAGAGGGACAGAGTGTGTGTGTGTGGGACTCTGTGTGTAAAAGAGACATAGACAGTGAGAGAGGGAGACAGAGAGAGAGAGAGAGAGAGAGAGAAAGAGGGAGAGAGAGTAAGAGAGGGGGAGTGTGTGTGTGTGTGTGTGTGTGTGTGTGTGTGTGTGTGTGTGTGTGTGTGCGCGAGAGAGAGAGACAGAGTGTGTGTGTGTGTGTGTGTGTGTGTGTGTGTGTGTGAGAGAGAGAGAGAGAGAGAGAGAGAGAGAGAGAGAGCAGTATAGTGCTAAGCCGCCAACTCTCTCTCTCTGTACTGTCCATTTTGTCAACAACCGGATGTTGACCACTAAGTGTCCCTCTGAGAGGAAAAAAATCCTATCGCTAGCTCACTGTGGCATTTATCCAGCGTGGAGGTCGTGTCATTTTCAGGCTCCATACATAATGCAAATGGAACAAGGTAGCTCGAGTACAACATGAACACCGTGTGCCAGCAGGCAAAAAGGGACATGTTAGACGGGTGAGAAAGTTAGATGCTAAAAGCTATCTGCTGAAGCGGAGTGCAACACATGCACCCAGGTATTACTGCACTTATGGTCTTTCTTCTGGCCAAACCATTACATTTGTTTTACAAGTTCCCATTGTATTTAGAAAGGTTTTGAATACCAATCATTCCATCAAACGATTAAGCTTGCTGGATTTAGTGACATGCACAAAGAAAATTTTAAAAATAAGCGCCAATCTGTGAAGGAGCACCTCCTAAGGGCCCTTCCTCCTACACATTCCCAGCTCTTCCTTATCCGCGAAAACAAGTGTGAGGCTCTATAAGGGCTGTAGTTCATTATAATGGCCAGTTTAATCCTAGTTTGTGGATTAAACTTCTGTGGATTGAAACACTAGCTACACTGCAGTTCTTCTATCGAGCTCATACTGAACACCGGTTTAAAACACGTTCATAACTTTCTCGGGGTTTCTGCTCCCTGGTAAATTCGTTTCAGTGTAATGTATCCCGGTTTCTATAGAATCAAGCAACTAGGAGTTTAACTCCTCCTGGATGGGACAGGAGAGGTTACCTAGGCACACTTTTGATTAAGATCTTGCCCAGGGGTCTTAGCACGGTGGTGGGTGTCTAACATTGTGTTATAAGAGTTTATATATCCACAGAAACAATCACTACTGTGAAACTTAAAAACAAAAAGAAATATTGAATATTGTTCATTAGTGTTTATGAGATTTTCTTTGCCCGGCAAAGAAATATTTTTCCACTTAGAGGGGCTTAACAACGCAGTGTAGTGTTACACGCTCAGTCTAGGGAAGGATATGATTCCAGGCTCATTTATATGCAAATGTTTTTAAATGCTTAATATCGCAAGGAATTAAAGCAAAAATTTTTAAGTAAATCACATAAACCTTATTATAATGTTACGGGTTTCTCTTAAACCCACATACCCCTCCCCTCTCTCTCTCTCTCTCTCTCTCTCTCCCTCTCTCTCTCATTCACACACACACTTTCAGTGCGTGACAGCCCTCCGCGGATGAAATTTTGCAGACCTACCTCGAAGCTGTACTCTCGGCCGTCTCCTGCCAGGGAGATCTCCTTCAGTTTGATCTTCTCAATGTGCACCACTGGAACATAGAAAAGGAAAGGAGCTCGTCAGATTTGCACTGTCGCGTGACTCAGGGACTTTAAAAATACTTCTCTCAAGCGAGCCCCAGAAGCTCGCCGTTTACACTACCTTGGCTCGGAGGCATGCTACTGAGGTGCTGGATGGGACACGATGGCCATGTCCTGCTCCCCTCAGGGTGTGGACAGAGCTCGTCCGGCCGAGGAAACTGGCTCTGCTAAAGCAAGAGCGTATGTTGAGTACATCAGATCGTAAATTATTTATAAAAGAACCCGAAGCTGAAACAACTGGTAAAATATTCAAGTATAATGTCCAAACAGTTCATTCACCCATTTAACTTAATTTAGCATAGCGTTTAGCTACATCCCATTAGCATTTCTGTGTAATCTAGTATATTAACAAAGCCTTAAAAAAACGCTAAACTATTAACCACTCACACACACTTGATTAAAAAGTCAGAATTTGTTTTGGAAACGACACCAACAATCACATAATTAAGTGGCCGAGAACACAGTGGCGAACATCCAAGAGCATTTCCTCTCTTTGGCCTCAGTGGTTTATCCGGCGTGTCACGGCAAATTAGACCTGACAACCACATCAGCTAAAGGTCAGAGTGAAGGGCAGGACATCCACGACGTCATCCGTAGTGAAAGAAGTGCCGTCGTAAGGGAAAGTGAGACGGACGCATTTAAAGGGACTAATCCAACACTGACACCAATCTAATCCAATTTATTGATTACGTAAAGAGGAAACCAAACACGACGCCCCCTCAGAGCTGATTATTTCCCAATAACACGTTCCCAAGTCTCTTATTCCTCTTACTGAATAGGTACTGGGTTGAATTCTATGGGATTTCCACTTAATCTATATTTAGCAATTTCTCGCGTCAAATGAGGTGGAGATGAGGTGGATGTTCCTGAGTAGTTTGATGCCTTTTTTCAGTGAGTTGTTTATATTTCCATTTTCCTCCCTATCACAGACAACCACCATCAACCAGGTAGGGGGGTAAGCAAGCGCACGCCCCCTCTTTGTGACTCTTTTACAAACTGCTGCGCATATCGGTCCTGTGCCTGTGACTGTGTCTGGACCATACCGAAGTGTAACTTCCAGGCTTGCGTGCGATGCTGTAATCTCGTTCCTTTACCTTTCTGTACAACTTCTAGGCCAATTATCACAAAAATAATCCAATTATTAAAACTTCCTCATCCGAGCGGAAGTCCACTTATCCAAGGCAGGCCCTATACACAATGCACTCATATAAATGGCTGCACGTTTGCATTGTAGGGCTCAAATATTAAGCAAATCTTGCATTTATAAAAACGCTGCATTTCTTACAATACCATATGGGGGCAGTGAACTGCCTTGGCTGAGGTCTGCGCTCTCCGAGTGCTTTTCTTGTTTATACATATTTAAGGACGACAGAGGCAGGTCATGTGAGCTCTGTGCTTCAAGTCAAGCTAAGAGCCATGTAGCTAATGCTGCTGAGCCTACTTATTCAGAGTTTTAGTATACTACACAGAAACAAAGAAAAACAAATTAAAACAATATTTTTATGTTTGTTTTTTTTTTTTTTGTTTTAAAGTAGGATAATGTCAAACCGTGAGTGTCCATCATTTTGATTCGGCATTATCCACTTGGGATAATATCTATTATCCCCTGGATAGCAAACCAATCAGGTAACGTAGTGGTTAGCATATATGCCTAACAGCAAGGAGGTCCTGGCGTGGGCGTTTCTGTGTGGTTTGCATGTTCTTCCCGTGCTTGTGTGGGTTTCCTCAGGGTACTCCAGTTTCCTCCCACAGTCCAAAGACATGCATATTGGGCCAACTGGCTGTTCCAAATTGCCCCTACGTTTGACCGTGTTGGCCCTAAAGGGATCTGGGTGTAACCTGCCTTCACCCAGTGACGGCTGAGATAGGCTCCAGCCTTCTCTCCACCCTAACAGTAACCACTTGGGCAAAAATTTTAGTAAGTGGCTTAAGGGGTGAGCGTGAAATGTCTAGCTTAGCGATTATTATCCAGCAGTTCTTGGAATTCGTTACGAACTTTACCCACCGAAACACCACTGAAGTGTTTAAGAAGCCTTATAGAAAAGGCAACTCGAATGTCCCACGCGCATACATACAGCCGAGTCCCATCACAGCAACATAATACCCAACCCATAATACAGCTATTCAGATGAGATGGCCCGTTCCTATGATCAAAAGCCCGCGAGAAGAATAGAAGCCCTCACAGCCGGGACATCCCCGCCTAAATGCGCGTCTTGGGTAGTCATTATGGCAAAAAAAACAAACAAACAAACAACCACACACCATTAGATCAAATACAAGTGTAAAGCTACTAGGCTGGTTATCTCTGTATGCCTGAAAGGCTATTAAACATTGTGTTGCTCAGAAAGGTTCAGAATCAGATCCAACAAATCTGCTGTAAATCTGCTGACCTGCACTTCCTTCTCACTAAACTCTGTGAGTCGTATCCCCCAAACCAACCAATAGGAAGCTTTGTGCTTATCAGAACCACACCCAGAGAGCGAGATGCACGAAGGCACGTGTGCTGAGCAGCTGTCAGTCATGTGAAACATCTCAATCAGTCATCTGATAGCAGACAGGGTCAGGAAACAGGAAGCAGATGCTTAAAGAACATGGATTTGGGCGAGATTGTAGGAATCAGCAGTGGATCGTCACTATATGACCTCTGATCAAGATTTACGAATGTATTTGCTCCCACTACTAGTACGACAGTTAGATCAAAACGTTTCGCCGACCTGGATTCAGGCTGGTTTTCCCCAGTAGTGTTCTTGCAAATCTGAGATGTCAAACAGTCGAGAACACCACAGCGGTAAACAAATGAACACACGCTGTCCGATTTTACTGGTCAACTCAAGCTGCATGACTGGCGTTTAAACAAATGGGATTTCCTGCGGGGTTTTCCTCACATTCAGACCTCAAATTCTGAAATCTGGACCAAATCTGAAGGTTTTCTAAGAACTAACCCATTCCATGGATACTGCACCACGTTAAATCTAACTATAAGCAGATGAAAAGTATGGTGTCACTAATTAAACAATTAAACTGTTGGTTAACTGCTCTAGTAAGGTAAAGTCTGTGGGGCTTTTACACCCGAGCCTAGTGGCTCATCAGGCCAGTGCTTATCCCCAATTTCCGTACCGTGAAGTGACCAGGAGTTAAACTCCTCCTGGATGGAACGCTAGTCCATCACAAGTTACCTTCCCAGTATTTTTTACTGGTACCCATTTATACTGCTGGAAGGACAGAGGCACACTTATGGTTAAGACCTTGCCCAGGGGTCTTAGCATGGTGGGGGTCTTGGTGATTTGAACCCACGACCTCCTGATCATGAGCCCAGCACTCTAACCACTACACCACTGGCCCCATCTAACTGCTCTAGTACAAGGGGAATAAAACTGATACAGGACAATAATGTACTTTGTTTGTGGTAACAATACCGCTGCTATGGGTTTAATTCCTTATTTATATCTTTATTCCTTGGAAAAAGCCAGAAAAAATTAAATAGTCTGCACAACAAACAGATTTAAATGTCCTGTCGGTGAAACTATTGATCAGCATATACAACACGGGAAAGGTGCAGCTTGTTTAGCTGGCTACCCGAGAGTAAAACGTTATTATCCCAGGTGGATAATGTTTAAATCAAACCAGTGAACAAAAACCTCACACTCGTTCTGAAGATCTGATCTGAAATTTTGACACATTATGACCCTCATAGTCTCAAAAAAATAAAAAAATAAAATAAATAGGCACATTGCGATGGAACAGGCGGCGTTGTCACCTAGGGGGTGATCACAGTAGAGGTGCGATAGAAAAGCAACTGATGCAAATTGATTTTTTACATTTTTTTTGCGAATTTTTAAATTCGCGTCAAGATGTTTTGTGACTCCATATGCAAGAGAATATTTTGTGGCTTAAATACGTACATCATGCAAAAGTCACACAACAATTTTTGAGACTGATTTGTGAGTAACTTGCGATTGGTTTGCGGATGTTGAAAGTGAATCGTAATTCACTGTCGTAAATCAGTGGCGTTTTGTTCGCTTTTTGTTCTCGAACCACTCGTTTTTTTATTTGTGCCTTATTAACACAAACAAAATGCGAATAAAATACTAATGATGACAAAACATACGGAATACGGTGAATGGTAGAAAGTCTTAAACTTTCCGCGTGCAAGTCGCCAGCTTTGCAAATTTGTAAGCAAAACGACGACTGTGCGACCTTCTGGCGACAAGCGGACAGTAGAGTTAAGAAGATTTTGAGACTACTCTACGTCAGAGCCTCATTTCGCGACATTTGAAGAAATTTCAACCATGTTCAAACAAAAATTTTTTGCGATGAGTTCACAAACCAGGCAACCAAAATGCGATGCCGCGAATGTCGCACGACAAATTTGAGAATGAAAAAGGACCGCCGCGAATTGGCATTCGCATCAGTCGCTTTTCTATCGCATCTCTAGTGTGATTACAACCTTATAAATGAACCATAAAAGTCTCATTTTAGTTTGCTCTTCTTATGTTTCTGTACTGTATACACTACAACTTCTAATGCTCTGCTCGTGGAGCTCACCTGACCTGCCTCCGTCACAGTTAAATTACATGGAAAAAAAGAAAAGAAAAACGATGTATTTTGATTTTTATGTTCCTATGTAGAATATACCATCTTCAGTGACGTCCACTGAGCATTCGACGCATCATTTTTAATTAGAACGCATCACACTACTCACATCTCATCACCCAGCTCTAATAATAACTCAAATAACCCCAACATGTTTAATGTTTATTTATACATATTGTGTTGACATGACAAATTAACCCTATAATTATTGTGGCAGAAATGTATTTTTATTATTATTATTTCCAACCCACCCCAGTCCTCCTCTCTAGCAAAGTTCCTGACTCCTGGAAACAAATGATGGTGTCGAAATGCAGGATGGGTGTTTCCCTGCTCTCAAACACCTATTTTAAGCTTCTCAACGAACCTGCTAATGAGATGACGAGTAAAGTCAGGTGTGTTAGAGCAGTAAAACCCCTAGAACAGAGTGCAGGGTTACAACAGGAAACCGACCGGAGAAACTCTGCATTACGTATTCATTATCGTCTACAACCGCCTGACTCTGGAGCGCAGGAGTCTGTCAATCCTGCTTCCTTTGCGAGTGTGTTTTAATGAATAATAAAGGGTTTTTTTTCTCCCCCACTGAGTGAACGTAGCAAAATTTGGCCAATTGACTAACATTCGCTCTCTTTTCTTTCTGTCGAGTCTGGTGCATCAAATGTGTTTTAAGTGTCTCTATGGCTTCAATTAATAGGAGTAGAAAAGCTGAAGTGTCAAAGATGGGCGGTGCCGAAACTGACAGTTTGGTTTTGTTTTAGACGAGTGTCTGCATATTGTAGCAAATCAGGAAAAAATATTTATAAAATTAATTTGATCTTCTACATTGGTCTTACAAATATTAGTTATTGTACTTATTTAGAGAAAGCAGCAAGCACCACCTCCTTACATCAAAGCCACACCCCCAAAACACATCATCGCATTCTGCCTAACTCGATTCGTTCATTTGCTAAACTACGTGGAGGCTGGAGGCTGTCTCAGATGACTCTGGGTAAAGGTGGGGTACACCCTGAACACCTTTCCAGTCCATCGCAGTGCCAAAACACACCCACAGCTATTCGCACTCACAACGACAGCAAATTAGCTTAATGTGCATGTCTCTGTACTGTGGGAGGAAACCAGAGTTCCTGGAGGAAACCCACGCACGCATGGGGAGAACATGGAAACTCCACACAGAAACACCCTCGCAAGGCCCTGGACTCAAACTCGGGACCTTCTTGATGTGAGGTGCCACTACGCCACCATGCCGCCCACTAAACAACCGACTCCCCGCTGCGCTGATCGGGCGATGCAGCGGTGCTTCAGCCATTAGTCTACCCTGCTCTCTTTTCTCTTCAAGTCATATATACGCTGGACTCAAAACAAGCTTCCATAGCTTGAGTGTTCATGCTACCACTCAACTACGTAGCTGAGCGACTGAATCCTCCAGCTGCAATGCATTCTGGGACAGCGTCCGCACCGACACCTTGATTGCTTTTACGGATTCTTTTGTCTCCGTGACACTAAACGGTGATGTAGATTTAAGTTGATGAGGGAGAAATTAAACTGAGGGGCTGGGCTGGGAGTCAAAAAATGTCCCCCTGTGATGTCGGAGTGTGATGAGTGCGGAGTGAAGGAAACAACAGCAACCACGACACTGGGACAAGAATCACTATAAACACCAGGAGTCTCTCAGTGTGGACCTAGACATACTGACTGCTGGTTTTCAGAGTGGACTTTGCCTTTAATGTGACTATTCGAGTTACCAGTGTTTGAGCTGCGCATGCGCACTGGCTCAGGTTCCTCTCCTCCAATAACGCATCCACCCGGTCCAGCTGCGCGCGCACGACCTCCCTCTGGTGGAACGTGAACGCCGGGTGTAACGAGGCCATGGCGAAGAGCAACGCCAGCTGTTCCAGCGGCGCAGGTCCCAGTTCCGGTCCGGGCAGGTTTAACCCTGTGACCCCGCAGCAGGTCCTCGGGTGCAGCACGTCGATCCGGCTCAGCGTGCCGTAAAGGATCCCCGCGCACTCCCGGTTCTTGGACCCGAGCAGGGAGAGGCAGACGAGCAGGCGCGAGAGCACGACCGGGTCGGCGACGTCGGTGAGGAGTCGCAGGTCGGCGGCGCTGTTGGCGCGCGCCTCGACGTCTCGTAGGATGTGGAAATCCTTCCGCGCCAGGTCCTCCAGGCACGAGCCGAGGAAACGCAGCTCGAGCGGCTGGCACATGTGGAGCAGACCGCACATGAACTCCACGCGCTTGGCCGGGCTGAGCCGCAGACCGAACCACTCGAACACCGCCTCCTTGTCGAGCTGCCGCCGGGGCGCGGGCGCCTGTCCGCGGCCCGCCTCGTCGTCCAGTGCGGGGGTTAAAGGGAGGAAGCTGCGCTCGCCGTGGTTGTTTTCCCGTCGCTCGGCTTCGGCCGCGTCGTTGTCTCCCTCCGCCGCTGGCAGCCTCATCTTCAGCATTATCAACTACCGTCGGACGGGCATCGGTAACGGAGATCGCCTTCCGACTGACGTCTATACATCCGCTACGGAACCAGGAACGAATTCAACCGGAATCTTTATCTCCCTCTCTGTCCTTTTTTTTCCCTTAAGAGCTACCGTGACTAGCTAGTTTACTGTGGTCAGTTTGCCAGATTACTCGCTCGCCGAGCCTCTATGTCAATCAATCCTAGACTCCGCCCATTCCCCTACCCATATCCGCTGGGTCCTAAAATCTCCTGCTTGTTGAAGTTTGTGGGGTTTTTTTTCCCAGATACAGTACGGAACGCTATTTATTGCAGCACAAAACTCGGCTGCTGTTGCTAGGCAACTGGGAAACATGGACGGGCAGCTAGTCACTGAAGCTATAAGTTTAGCTAGCTAAACATTAGCATTGAAAACAAGATTTAAAAAGAAACTATGGTGGCAGAAACACGTAATACGACATATAACTTCTGTAACACATAAACAAACACTACAGAAATGTTTCCTAATAAACAAAAAAGTACAAACTTTGCAGAAATTACACTTTTGTCTCAAAGACCTAACCTGTTGTCATTGAGCGTAAAGGCTGTTAGGTTTACTGTAATTGGCACAATACGGAAACTTTTTACTAATCTTGCCCTAAATTCTAGTAATTGTTTTGTAGTGTGATGTCTTTTGTAATCATGTTGCTCGGTTTGGTTTTGTGCTGTAGTTTTGCAGTGTAACGTAAAATTGTTCAGGAGAAAGCTCTTAATCAACAGGAAGGTTAAGAGAAAGGAAATCCCAAGCAACGGTGCTGGAGCAGACTCCTCGTACACGTTCAGGATTTATAACCGTACCTGCTGATCACACGTCAACCTTCTGTCACATGAACAAGCTCATTGTTAAACGTGCCGCCGGATACTCATGCGTTGACTACGACGTGAGAATCCAGTATATGTGGGTAAATTACTAAAAAAGATTCACAACTAAAATGTTACCACTGATTTACTCACTCACTCACTCACTCACTCACTCACTTGCCAAGCTAATCCTATTAGAACTGCCTGAACAGCTCACCAGACCACAGCAGGGCCAACACACACACAACCACTTACACCTACGGGCAATTCGGAACAGCCGGTTAGCCTAATATGCATATTTTTGCCATGTGGAGGGAAATCCACACAAGCACGAGGAGAAAAAACTCCCCACAAAAATGCCTGAGCCCATGATTCAAACCCAGGACCTTTTTGTTGTGAGGCGGATGTGCTAAGCACTATGCCACCAACACCTAAAATACACTGTAGTTACACTTCCTGCCAAGTTTTGAAATCAACCTGTCCTATCACCAGACTAAATAGCAAAGGCTAATACAACTATCATATTATTCGCTAAAGGCACATTATATATTATTCTTCAACAAATGATTAAATAAAACTCTGGCTTTTCCATAAATATGTGTATATGTATATATGTGTGTGTGTGTCTGTGTATGTATATGTGTGTGTGTATATATATATATATAATGTGTGTGTGTGTGTGTCTGTGTGTGTGTGTGTGTGTGTATATATATATATATATATATATATATAAAAAATATGGGTCAGCCGTAGTCTAATGGTTAGATAAGCGGCATTGGGTCCCAAAGGTTGCTGGTTCGATTTCCGAACCAGCAGAAAAAATGTGTGGCCAGGGGAGTGAGCTGCACCTTCCCTTCCTCCACCATTTCATGCTGAAGTGCCCTTGAGCAAGGCACCTAATCCCCAACTGCTCTCCGGGCACCCCCAATGTGTGTGGCAGCTCCGAGTGTGTGTGCTGACTTTGGATGGGTTAAATGCAGAGGCAAAAATTTCCCTTGTGGGATTAATACAGTTTAGCAAAGTCAAACAAAGAAATAAATACATTCATTCATTCATTCATTCATTCAGCCCCAAGTGGAGGAGTTCAAGTATCTCAGGGTCGATTTCAAGTATCTCAGGGTCTTGTTCACGAGTGAGGGAAGGATGGAGCGGGAGATTGACAGGCGGATCGGTGCAGGCTCTGCTGTAAAGCGGA
>JAQMYF010000008.1:7738358-7759110 GCA_030014195.1 Neosilurus mollespiculum
ATTTATTTCATGTAATATTGGATCATATTGATGAGAATAAGTAAACAAACAACAATATAGAGTAATAACAAAAATAATAGTTTTTTTGTTTTTTTTTTAGAAAAAAGTCAATATTTAATGTGGCCACCCTTTACTTTGATTACAGCATTTAACCTTTCATACTATTTCAGGCATAGTGTTCACACGTATTGTATAATCTTCTCTGCACAATACTGTGTACACACACACACACACACATACATACATACATATATATATACTGTATATATATTGTTTGTATATATACATATATACTATATATATATAGTGTTTGTATAGTAATACAGTGACCAATAAACAATATTTATAAAATACAATTAAAAATTATTACAGGCCTACCTTTGTGTAACATTATAAAATATTTTTGTAACAAAATTTAAATTTTACCAACAACATGGTATCAACTCCCCGGAACGTTTGTATGCACTGCAAGTTGCAACACGGATGGATTAATAAACACAAACAAAGCGGTGCGTTATTTGCACACAAACATGCCGTAACTGGAACACTGTATTAAAACCTGAATGTGTTAATATGTATAGTAATCATCTTAACTCGAAGCGTATTATTTACCTGATGTTCAAATCAATTTCTTGGAGCGAATTGAAAGCATGGAAGCCCGGATGGATTTATTAAAACACAGGAAGTGGGAGCGCTCAGGGTGAGAGAGAGAGAGAGAGAAAGGGAGAAAGGGGGAGGTGTAGCAGGGATGGCTGCACAAGCAAGAATTTTAACAATTTCAACAAAAAGCGAGCCCGCAGATGTGTACATTGGGACCGGGACTGATATTAAAAGCGAACATTTTGATTTTAACCCCTCGCCGAGTGAAGAACCCAGTGCTAGCAGTCATTACTGGGATGGTAAAGTGTTAGCTGATGGAGCTAATGCTGGTTCAGAGGCCGGTGCTGAGAGCTCGTGCTGTTCTCTGGTACTTGAAGAGAGGGTGAAGGATTTGTCCAGCATTGAGGAGAGACCTGCTCAGCCCCTGCTGCAGAGTTTCCCGGTGTCGGTTATAGCAGGGAAGCCGCGGAGGTTCACAGCCCACTGGTACAGCAAGTACGGTGCATGGCTGGAGTACAGCGCCGAGAAAGACGCGATTTTCTGCAAGGTGTGCAGACATTTTGGGAACAATCTGGTCGCTGATAAATTCACTCGTGGCTTCAGAAACTGGAAACGCACCCACCAGGCCTGCTCCAAACACGAGTCAAGCAAAGCCCACAACACAGCACTGTGTAAATACATGAATTACCAAGAGCGCCAGCAGCAGTCCAGCTGTGCACCTCTGGCTCTCCATCAACCAGAGAATCATCATCATCACCACCACCACCCCTTAACTCCAGGGCTGATCCAAAACAACCGAGATCACATCAAGGTCATTCTAGACATTGTCATGTTCTGTGTACGGCAGCACATTGCCCCATCCGAGCACAAAGAAAAAGACCTGTCTAACTTCCACGAACTCTTCCAGCTCTTGTGTAAATATGACCCCGGAATCAAAATGCGATTCGATGCCATTCCTAAGAATAAGATCGCACCCCTGACCGGTCAGGATATCCAGGACGACCTCATCGACGCCGCAGCCTCTCTGCTCCTTCGACAAATAAAACAGGAGTTACAAAGCACTAAGAACACCTATTACGTCATTTTAGCTAACGAGTGCTCGGACCTGTCCAAGCGGCGTCTAGTCGCGGTGTGTCTCAGATATCTGTACGCAGGGTCCATCAGAGAACGGGTTATCGGTTTTGTGGACACTGGTGCCATGTCAGCTGAAGGAATTGCTTTGAAAATCTTGCAGATCTTGGAACCCTTTGAGTTGGATCCTGGGTTCTGTGTCGGTTTTGGGTTCGACGGGGCCTCGGTCTTGTCTGGCGTCCAGAGCATCCTGAAGCGGGCTTTTCCTCGTGCACTGTATGTGCATTGTCGTTCACATTGTTTGAGCTCCGTGCTCTGTGACGCCTCGAAAGGCTGCACAGATTTTCAGACGTTTTTCAAAACCGTCAACGCGCTGTGTTTGTTCTTGACGCACTGTTCACATGGACAGGCTCGGTTTCTTGACATGCAGAAAGAGATGTATCCAAACCGGCCACCTGTTGCACTTGACTGCGGGGCTTCTGCTGTGGCCGACCTCTTTCGTTTGTTCGATGTTGTCATGGAGACGTTAACGGAATTTGCTGAAAGTGGGGGGCAGGTTGGACTCGAAGCGCAGTCCCTGCTTCAGCAAGTTCAAACCAAGAAATTTACCTTCCTCCTGGTGACATCTTGCAAACTGTCCGAAGTGTCCGACTCAGCCAGCAAGTACCTGCAGAACGAGACGTTACCGCTGACCGAACGCATCCATTCAATCGAGCGCCTTAAACAAAACCTCGCCGATTTGCGCCACAGCGGATTCGACCAAATCTTGACCGTGTCCAGTGAGCTAACGGAAAAAAACGAAATCGAAAACTGGGACGTTTCGTTTTCCAGGAAACGGAAAATATCTACATCGACGTCCCTTGGGAAACCCACAAGAGTGCGGAGCGCCGACGACCTCCGTGCCCTCTGGTATCAGATCCTGGACTCCCAGATGAACGAGCTTGACCACAGGTTCCACCGAGACACCTATTGCCTCATGAAAGCCGCTTCCACGTTACGCACAAACGACAGGAGCAACCTGGAACAAATCATCCACCCGGTCTGCGAATCCTATAACGTCGAAGTCCCCGGTTCCGAGTTAGTCGCCTTTTCGCAAATTTTACAGCAAACGACGTCAGCAAGACCGCGTCCTTCCCTAATCGAGGTTTTTGACTTCTGCACTGTGGGAAACTTCCCAAACTTGTGCCTGTTAATTCGCATCCTGTTGACGTTACCAATCACAGCGTGCCCAGAGCAAAGAATCTGCTCAAGCGTCAGTAAAATCACGACTGTATGTCGGAGTACGATCCTGACAGCGCAGCTGAATCCTCTGAGCCTCCTGGCATTTGAAAAAGACTTGACCGACTCTTTGGACTACGACGAGATCATAGATATATTCTATTTTATAAAGTTTATAAAGCCGTTTTTATTACAGGGAGGAAAAGTGGAATCTGGCAGCCAGCCGTTACTCGCGTGGACGTCGATGATTCCTGTTTGATTTGTTTTGTACGCTCATTATTAGCTGATCACTGATAGTCCCCTCCACATGCTCGCTGCCTATTGGAAGTCAGCTGACACACTGCGAGCTTCCTAAACTTAATTAATGAGATAAGTGGGACTAATAAAATGATGATGGCATGTATACAGACTGTATTTAATAAAGTGGCCCCTTTGTGTCTGTTTGGTTCATAAAACCGGCTTTTATGGGGTTATTTTATTTATTTATTTTTTAAATACTCACATTATTGTCACTCACTCGGTTGCCAAGCCTCTCAATCCCACTAGGGTTGAAGGGAGACTGGTGCTTGCCTTAGCCGACACTGGGCGAAGGCGGGGTACACCTTGGAACGCTCGCCAGAACACCACGGGGCAACACACAAGCCATTCACACTCACACCTAGGGGCAATTTAGCACAGGCAGTTAGCATAATGTGCATGTCTTTGGACTGTGGGAGGAAACCGGAGTACCTGGAGGAAACCCACGCAAGCACGAGGAGAACGTGGAAACTCCACACAGAAACACCCTCGCAAGGCCCTGGACTCAAACTCAAACAGACTTTTTGGTGTGAGGCAGACATGCTAACCACTACAACACTGCAGCCCACGTTATTATTATTATTATTATTATTATTATTATTATTATTAGCCAGATTGTTTGTTCCAGTAACGCTAAAATTCTAATACGATCTATTGTATCAATGCCACTTTTGTCCACTAGAGGGCGACATGGCACCATTTGACGTTTTACTCTGACTGGAAATATCGCCCTCTAGTGGTGTATTGCGTTAAATAGGGAAAAGTCTTTTTTTATCCTAAAATTAATCCTAATCCTAATCCACAGATTCCCCATCCTGGACCAGGAGAACCTCCTGTCAGTGTTTTTTTTTCCCCCTGCTCTCTCACACCCCCTTCAAGTCAGGAGGTGCATTCATTGCTTTTTTTTTTTGAAACCAGAAACCAGGTGCACATTAATGTGAAGTGCCAAATATACAGGCATTGAATGAAATGCTGAAAATGTATAATCACATTTTCATAACATCAATGATCGTTCAGAATAATAATACATTTTATTTTAGCTGCTTTTCAGGACACTCAAGGTCTCCTTACAAGGCGAAGCAAAATATAACAATAAAATGAATAAAACAGTTTACAGTGTAAATTTGTTTCATTTTAAAGCATTGCATCTTTAATCATACACGCTTCTCCCTTCTCAACCGACTCTGGGCAAAGGGGGGTACACCCTGAACAGCTCGCCAATCCATTGCAGGGCCAACACACATAACCACTCACCGTCACACCTAGGGACAATTTGGAGCAGCCATTTAGCCTAATGTGCATGTCTTTGGACTGTAGAAGGAAATCAGAGCACCTGAAGGAAACCCACACAAACACGAGGAAGAATGCACAGAAACGCCCTGGTAGAGCCCGGGAACAGAACCCAGGTCCTACTTGCTGTGAGGCGGGCGTGCTAACCACTACGCCCCCACACCACCCTGTATTTGTTGAGTACTTTATAGATTCATATCTGTATTTGGATTTACACCAGACATTGGCGTGGCCTAATTATCATATAAACAGTAGATATATACAATGGGTATATGTGGGGTAGGTGGAGGGGGATGAAGAGGACTTTTAATGGGGCCTGGACCAATTTATTTAAAAAAAATTTCAGTTGCACACCCTTTGGCATCCATAGACGCCACAGTGAGATTCATCCACATCTGTCTCAGCTTCCTACCTGAACATTCTAGGGTTCACTTATGCAAGCACTAAGCCCATCTTTGATTCAGAAGAGCCATGCTAATATAACCGTGTTTGAACAGAGGATTTGAGCGCAGGTCTGTGTAAATAAACACACAGGGGACTTTTAAATAGCACTTCACAGTTTGAGAAGCCCACCTCGTCTCCCGTTTGTGGTTTACGCCGACTGTTTTATACAAATCCGCCCTGTCTGCACCTTATCCTGTAAACATACCTTTTCATTCAGAACCCCAATGGCTGACAGCATGGCAGCGGTTATTACCGTTTAACGCTTACCTTAAGGGAATGTAAGTAGCTGACATCTGTGTTAATGTATTAAACCTAAACTTGGGCAAATATTTAATTGGAGTGTAACTGGGGGACTGGGGAAGAACAAGAGCATTGTCCTTTTTTCGGAGGAGTTAAAGCACCTCCTAATATAACTCTAATCTTTAAAGGCTTAATAAGCAAATAATCAAACGGCCGACGGTAGGCCGTGTTGGTTGTACTATTTGAGTCTTGAAAGCGTGTAGCCATTTAGGCTGTCTTTGAAGGTGGTTTCTGTGGAGGGGCTGAACACACACTCCTCCCTTCCTCTCTCTCTGCCTTTCTTGGAGCCCTCTCACCCTCTCATTCAGAGTGCTGAGGTTATACGTCACTGTCTGTGTAGCTATAAACACTCTCCTGCATCCCTCCTTCCATCCCATTGCACGTCCGCACAGTGACCTGCTTTTACGATGAGCACAGCCGGTCCAGTTTTTTAAACACTCTTCTGGGAAGTTCCGAACAAGTGGTGAGTAGTAATGTGTGTCTACTACTTAAGCTTCATTTGTCTCAGAAAGCATGCAGTTGCTTCTCAGTGAACGCTTCTCCAGCATGCATATAGAGGGATTAGCAATGTAAACACATCAACAAGTCCACTTCAACTATCTGGTTCTCTCCCAGCTGCTAGGTTACCGAAGCCAAGTATCAACATCAAGAACACTGACTATCCGGGACAGATGTATTGAGTTCCTGGAGAGGGCGAAATCAAGGGCTGTCTGTCTGGCGCTCCCTGAGGCACTGCCTGCCCTTTGCATTACCATTTTAAATGTAAGGATTCATCTCGGATTCAGTTTCCAGATTGAATGAACATATTATGGGTGGCACGGTGGCACTGTGGTTGGCCTCACAGCAGGAAGGTCCCGGGTTCGAGTCACAGGCTCGGCGAGGGCATTTCTATGTGGAATTTGCATGTTCTACCCATGGTTGTTTCCTCTGGGTACTCCGGTTTCCTCCCACAGTCTAAAGACGTGCACATCAGGCTAACTGGCTGTTCTAAATTGTCCCTGGGTGTGGATGTGAGTATGAATGGCTGTGTGTGTGTTTGCCCTGTGATGGACCGGCAAACTATTCAGGGTCTACTTAGCCTTTTCCCCAGAGGTGATGGACCCCAGCCTCCCTGGGACCCTAGTAGGATAAAGCGGTTTAGCAAATGAATAGACATATTGTTTCATATTAAAATGGTCTTACAGGCTGATCTTTGAACGTAATACTGGTCCATGTCCTTTGTTTGTCCTTTTATATGCAGGAGTTCTTCCCTTTTGCCCCATTGACCTATAATGAAGAAATGTTATTTGGGACCAATAATTGTCTGTCTTTTCCTGACCCACGCCAAAGGACAGGATCAGGAGGACAGTCAGGCTGGTTTGTTACTATACTATTTTCTCTTTGGTGCACTTTCTTCACCAACAAAGTACCACCTAATTACCAAGATCTTACCAATCTTGGCTAATGTCCATATCACTGCTATATTTCCTTATTGGTGAAATTCTGTGTTTAATTTTTGCACTATGTGATTTGAGAGCATGCTTTGCTGGAATTAATTGCCCTGCTCTTCTTTGGAAACCTATTGCACTGTGCATATACCTCTGTGGACAAAGGTTTTCCTGGAATTGCAGGTTGTAGCACCACATCCAATGACTTGGTGTACATCATTGACGGCTCGACAAGTCTTGGGATTGCGGACTTCAACACAGCCAAGCGCTGGCTCATCAACATCACCCGTGGCTTTGATGTGAGCTCCCGACACACTCAGGTGGCTGTGGTCCAGTACAGCGATACGCCTCGCCTGGAAATTCCTCTTGGGAAGCACCAGGATACTCAAACTCTTCTGAAAGACATTGCTGCAATTTCCTACCTTGGTGGCAAAACCCAGACAGGCCGTGCCATTAAGTTCGCCACTGACCATGTGTTCTCTGTGCTCAACCACACCACAAAGACCACCAGGAACCGCATTGCTGTGGTTCTGACTGATGGCCGGTCACAAGACGATGTGGTGGATCCAGCAATGGAGGCCAAAGCACAGAATATTGTCCTGTTTGCTGTGGGTGTGGGAGATGAGATCACCAATGCTGAGCTGGTGTCCATGGCCAACAAACCTTCTTCCACTTACGTGCTGCATGTTGAGGACTACACCTCCATTGGGAATATAAGAGATGTGATGGAGCAGAAACTCTGTGAGGGTGAGTCAAGATCCACTGGGTCATTTTTGAGAGAAACGACCAACAATTGGGTTGTTTCCTGCTTCAAGGGTTACTGAGGCCTGATACCATCTAATCGTGAGGATGAGCTGTTGAGGATAATGGTATGCTCCTCAAACACTGTTTAGCGATGTGTGTTTGGATGGAGAGAGTGATGAAAGAGTGATGATGAAGGATTTTTATCTTGTGTCCTCTTATATTGACACACATCATCATCACACAGTGCAAAAATTATCTCCAAGGCTTTAACAGCACAGTGAAGGTAATTCATCTCAAATTATAGTATTTTAAGACTTTTAGAAGATTTTCATGGGTTTTCAATCTATTCTTCTGGGACAGTCCTTCAGCCCCAATGTTGTGATTTGTTCTGGCTGCTCATGCACCTGAACCAGAAATTCAATGGTTTTCAGGATTTTGGTTCTCTAATTAAGAACTGGGCAGCATGGTGGCATAGTGGTTAGCATATCTGCCTCACAACACTTCAAGTTTGGTGGGGGCATTTCTGTGTGGAGACCCCTTGTTTGTGTGGGTTTCCTTTGGGCCCTCTGGATTCCTTCCACAGTCCAAAGACATACACTTTTCGCTAACTGGCTGTTCCAAATTGCCCCTAGGTGTGAAGGGTTGAGTGAGTTTTGGCTCTGAGATGAACTGGTGAGCTGTCCAGGGTGTACCCAGTCTTCACCCAGAGTCTGCTTGGTAGTGTCCCTGGGACTATAGTAGGTTTATGCAGTTCAGCAAATAAATGGATGGATGATTAAGATTTTGAATGGAAGAAAAATCTGACCTGACTGGGAGTCCTCGAGGACTGGATTGAGAACCTATTTTGGGTGACATATAATGTAGATCTAAGGAGATCACTCCCTAGTGTTGAAGAACTGCCACTGTTAAGCTTTTAACCCTTTCTACTTCAGGGGAGCCCGATCATGGCTGATCCCAACATCCTGGGATATCCAATGAAATGAATTTCCCCATACTGTACTGCACTGTAAAGTGTATGAAATTATTATACATCCTTCTTCTTCAAAGCTTCCAAGAACTATAAGGCATCTAATCTCAGTGGTGTCATCCTCAGAGTCTGTGTGTTCTCTGAGGATCGCTGGGTCGATCAATGGGCAGAAGGGCTTTGACCTGATGAGTATGATGAGGATTGAGGTAGTGGCTAAAAAGGTCCAGGGATCTCTCACATCAGAAAGTGCTTACCTCCTGGACCCTCTCTTGAACCTTACTCACAGTACCAGGTAACAACCAACAGATGCAACTTACAGAACTGTCTATTAAGGGTAATTCATATAAATCTACTAGGCCAGGGATACTCAACCTTATCTGCAAAGGGCTGGTGTGGGTGCAGGTTTTCATTCTATCCAAGCAGGAGCCAAACCCTCTACTGGTTTAAATGAATTAATCTTCACTGTCAATAAACTCTCAGGTGTGGCTCTTGCTTGGTTGGAAGAAAACCTGCACCCACACTGGCCTTTTGTGAACAAGGTCGAATACCCCTGAAGAAGGCCATACTGACTCAAACAGACATTGACCTTCATATTTGATCCATCTGATAATTTCTCAGAGAAATCTTTCCGGAAGGCCTACCTCCTTCGTATGTGTTCGTGGCCACTCTGCGGGTAAAGAACCCAGTCCACCGCATGAAGTTTGACCTCTGGAGAGTACTATCTCAAGAAGGTGCCAGGCAAGTTGCAGTGACCTTGAATGGCCTAGAAAAATCAGTCACCTTTACCAGTACCAGCACAACGAAGAAAGAGCAGAGTGTCATATTTAATGATCGAGGCATTAAGGTCTGTCAGATTTCACAAAAACTTCTAAGCATCTATTTACATGATCTGGTATGCAACTGAACTTACTCTTGTGTTCTATCCACCAAAGAGGCTCTTTGACACAGACTGGCACCAGCTTAAGTTGTTGGTGAGGCCCAGACGTGTCACCTGTTTTGTAGATAATGCATATGTCGAGGAGCAGCTCTTAGAGGAAGTTGTCCCCATCTACATCAATGGGAGGACACAAGTGGCCAAAAAAGTCAACATAGAAACCACTGTGCCAGTAGGTGGTTTTATTAATATTTTCTTTTCTTTTTTTAATCATTTTATGAATTGCTTTATCCTTTAATAGTGTCACAGGGAGGCTGGAGCCCATCCTTGGTACACCATTGCCAGACCAACACAGACACACAACGATTCACCCGCAAATTCATACCTAGGGGCAATCAAGAAAATCTAATTAGCCTAATGTCTTTGGACTCTGGGAGGATGCCGGAACACCCAGAGGAAACCCATGCAATTACAGGGAGAAAATGCACAGCTTTAGAAATCTGCAAATAAGAAAATGGAGCAGGAGGACTGCAAATGGACTTGCTATGTATTCCAAATGCAGATATTTAACTAGCATAACGTATTCATTTTTCACAATTGTCCATCAACTGATTTTTTCTCCGCATTCATTTAGGTAGTAGCTTTTTACCGCTGCCAAGAGAGTGAAGTTTTCGGTGTGGATTGTTTGTAGGATTGTGCAAAACCTACCAATCTGATTTTCACGAAACTTGGTGGATTGTGTAGCATAGGCCAAGGAAGAACCCATTACATTTTGAAATTCCGAGTCACAGGGTAGAGCTACAAATTTATTTCCAGTTTCACTTTGTTTGCAAGATACGGCATTTGGTCTTGGTGAAGGTATGCGCTGAACAATGCAATAGATCTTGAAATCCAATAGATGGCAGTAAAGTTTAATAGTGACAAAACATAGCCAATGTAGAAATGCAGAGACTTTGTTGGACATACTGTATATTCAGACATAAAAAATGTTTGCAGTTACACCTTTGCATATCATAGAAGAGTCAATTGTTGCCCTTGGCGGAAGTCTGAGCTATCAGAGTTTAAACCAGGCGCTCAACTCCACTCGTAGGGACTCTTTGCTCTAGGGGAAACTGGTTAAGGGCTGATGCAGGTCAACTGGTCCCCAGGTCAGGAGATCAGACCCCCTGCTTTAAACAGAACCTCTGAAAAGATAGTCAGGTCCACCAATATCAGGTTATATTACCATACGCTGCTTACACCAATTGTTAGCAGCATTAACCTTTGAGCTAAGCTTGCCACGTCCATGTCTCCTGCATAGATTGTCTTGCAGAAGCTGCGGCTCTACTGTGACCCACTGCAGAGTGAGCGAGAGACAGCATGTGAGATCTATTCCGTGGTAAGTTCGTGCTCACTGTTTACCTACAGAGTTTGATACCTACAATTTCCTTCACTTTCTAACTTCTCCGTGTGTTTTCTTTTTACAGGAGGATGACAGGGTGAGTCTCCAGTCTATGTATATATACACTATATATAAATTTCTAAGGAGGATTTTCAAGTTCGTGGGTTTTTTAAATCCATGTCACCACTGTTTTTTAGTGTCCTACTGATCGTGCTCGTCCTGTGGAGGGCTGTGATTGCCCTAGTGGTAAACCTGGCCCACCAGGCCTACCTGGACCCATGGTAATGAATTAATTAAAGTCATAGGGGGCAGCCGTAGCCTAATAGTTAGAGAAGCAGCTTTGGGACTGAAGGGTCGCTGGTTTGATTCCCGAACCAGCAGGCAAAACGTGTGGCGGTGGGGGAGTGAGCTGCACCTTCCCTTCCGCCACATTCATGGCTGAAGTGCTCTTGAGCAAGGCACATAACCCCTAACTGCTCTCCGGGAACTCCAATGTGTGTGGCAGCCCACTGCTCCGAGTGTGTGTGCTCACTGTTCACCTGTGTGTGTGCTCACTTTGGATGGGTTATATGCAGAGGTAATAATTTCCCTTGTGGGATTAATGCAGTATAGCAAAATCAAAAATAAATAAATAAATAAATCATAGCTTGTGTAAGGATGTACTATAGCTGTGGTCTTAATCGTTGTATAGTTTATAAAATCTGATCTGAATTAAGCTTCACCTGTTCTAAACACAGGGCTTCAGGGGAGAGAAGGGCCGAGAGGGACCTCCTGGCCCGGATGGAAAACCTGTGAGTCACATTTATCCGTTTCACTAGTAGCTGGGAATATTTCTGTTTTCATTAAGATATTTGTCAGTTTGTCTGGGTACAAAATCCTGACCGCATCCATCCAAGAATTTTTCTCCCAATTTGGTGGGGACACTACCCTACTTGAGTCCCATGCATGCTTCGATCCTAACTTCGAAGTTAAAGGTTAAGGTCAGAGTAAGGTCACAAAGTTTGACAAGTAGTGTGCTTATCACTTTGAAACGAGTGTCAGTAGACATGCTATTACTATGGAACACTAATACTAAACCATATATGGACTTTCAAGTGAGACAGTTTCCTCTAACCTTGAGTGACCTTGAAAGGTCAAACCCTAGCCATCTTGCAGATCCTTCAAACAAGTGAGATATTTTGCTAATTTGGTCACGTCCACATACTAGCACATGGGTAATTATTAAAAAAGTACCCATATAGGGCCTAACTTATACAATATCCATACTGTGGGGTGAAGGTACCCTGCATTCTATGATTATCTATCTAGTCTTAATGATGTAATACTGGATATGGATTTTTAATGATGTAAAATCTGGATCTGTGTCATCTGGTCATTCTGTGTTAAGGGAAAGCCAGGAGAGAGGGGTCTACCTGGGACGCCTGGAGGAGACGGTGAGAAAGTGAGTGATGTAATATATAAAAAACAAAAAGCAATTAATTTGATATCTGAAATGTAATAGATATAATGAAATACTGTGTGGTGTCTGTAAGTGTTCAGTTATGGCGAGCCTTCATTTGACTTCTTTCTCCGTGTTCAGGGCGAAGCTGGTCAACCAGGACAAAAGGGGGAGAGAGGACTGGCTGGTACCAAAGTAAGTCATATAATCATTCTTTAAAGTTAGCCTAAGCCGCCCACATTAGCCATATTTCAGCTTTTATTCAGCAGTGGATCTATATTAAAAAGGGACAAGCAACAGGTTTAGAATACACCTTTAAAGATTGTTTATTCAATCATTCATTCATTCATTCGTTTAATAACACTAGGGTTGTGGGGGGGGCTGGAGCCTCTCTCAGCTGAATACACCCAGATCAGCTTGCCAGTCCATCGCAAGGCCAACACTCACACAACCATTCACAATCACACTCATACCTAGGGGCAATTTGGAACAGCCAGTTAGCCTAATGTGTGTGTCTTTAGACTGTGGAAGAAAACCAGAATACCTGAAGGAAACCCATGCAAGCACAGGAAGAACATGAAAACTCCACACAGAAACACCCTCACTGAGCCTGGGGCTTGAACCCAGGACCTTCTTGCTGTGAGGCGGACGTGCTAACGCCTCTGCCACTGTACCACCCCCTTTAAAACTTATTACATACTTATTTGATATTGACATTTGCATGCGTTTTAATGATTATGATGTCTACCTCTTTCCACAGGGTGATACAGGAATGCAAGGACCACCAGGACTGCCAGGCCCTCCGGGACCAATAGTAAGGCTAATCGTTATTCTCAAACACACACACACACAAACACACACACAAATCTTTGTTATAATGTTACATCAGAGGCTCGTGAAGTTGTGGCCGAATGCTAATATTTCTCAATATGCAGGAAAAATGACAACTTCAGTGTTGATGTTGGTGCAAAGTGTAAATACAGTGTAATTTTGACTGTCATTTACCAACACTTTTAAGGGAAGTGTTGATACTCCAGAGTGTTGATATGCCTTCATAATGCATTTATAACACTGTGTAGTCTGTGTGCTAGCTAGATACTTCATTAGCCACAGTCATTTGCTAGCTTATACTCTGTGTCCATATTTTCCAGTTGCCTAACAACAATATTCTTACAACACTATACGCTTGAGTGGTCTATATAATGTGTATTTGCCTTCCATTTCCATTTTCCTGCACCATTCTATGTCAGAGCAACTTCCAAACAGTGATTTATTTACTTCTTTAGGGCCCCGGACTCTCGAAATGGAATGATTATGGAGTAGAAACAAGCAAGGTAAGCTTTTCTCTCTCTCACATCATGGACCAACAGTTCCATTGTTCTTTCACTGTCACTGATCTGAGTGTGTTAACTAGAAGGGGATCCAATGGCAGCAAGGAGAAATAGGACCCCCAGGGAAACCTGGACCACAGGTGAGTCATCATATGTCCTCAAAAATTCTGATTTTTAAATGGTTAACACTTCTTGGATGGCTAGCTTTGGTAATACAATATATAATTCAGCCTTATGCCATTTTTCCATGGCTTGTGTAGATTAGCTATGGTTATACCATGTTACCTTTGGTTTTATCATGACTACAATGTTTTGTACCAGGGACACTATGGTGTAATTCTGGTTTTACCATAACTCCTATGGTTTAACTATGGTTTTACCATGGCTACGACGGGTACCTATGGTTTTTATCAAAACTCTTATAGTATAACTGTGGTTATAGCACGATTACTATAATTAACCTATGGTTTTTACCATGGTAACTTTGCTTTAACTGTAGTTTTACCCAGTCTACAATAGTTTAACCATGATTTTACCATGACCGCTGTAGTTTATTTATTGTTTTACCTGCAACTTTGGCTTAACTATGGTTTTACCATGACCAGTGTGGTAATCTATAGTTTTACCAAGGCTACTATGGTTTAACTGTGGTTTTAACATACAGTGCCTTGCAAAAGTATTCGCCCCCCTTGGTATTTTTCATGTTTTGTTGCCTCTGTGGTGTTGCAGCCTCTGGGGCCTTTCAGAAATGTGTTTTCTTTTGTAGTGGGGAACCTGTGTTTTCTTTTGTAGGGGGAACCTGGGATACCTGGAAATGATGGACTTAAAGGAGAAGTTGGGCTGAAGGTACAGTAATATCTCTAATCACAGGATGCAGATGGTTTGTTTTCACTGTGATGACTATTTTTACTGCACTACACTACACACACCTATCCTCACTGCACTAAATTTTAGCATTACAAACAAGCGACAGACCTTCTGACACATCGTGTAGTTACTGAATATCACATGTGTAGCTCTCGTAGGAAGAATTATGCAGACTTATTTTAGGCTCGTGGCGCATATTTGCGGTCGTTCTTCTTTTCTTTTTGTCCTCTAAGACATTCTTGAGCTTTTCAACAACAGGGTGCAGATACATCACTGTTAGTCCTGTAAATAAAGGAGTATGGCAGGTAGATGATAGAATTCTGTATTCATGCTCAGTTCACTGCGTTTTGCTATTATGTTTAAATTCATAACATTGACAGAGGGTGGAGGGGAGCTGTTTGCTGAAGCCCAAAAAAGACTTTAACCTCCAAAGATTTTTTTTAGTTATGCTTGTTTTGACTAAAAATATGCACATCAAGTAAGAGTGACCGTCGAGGAGGCGGGTGTTTTGAGATTAGAACGAGCTGGATGTGAATGGCCGTATTTAAGTTGCACATGTGGTGTCTTTCACCCAAATCTATTTTCATCTCCCTGCATATGTTGCAGCATCTGTGTCGAGGAGAACTCCTGCTCGCCGTGCATGTGTGTGCGTGCATGATGAACATTAAGAACCTTTCTATTTACTGGCCTATTAAGTTGTACAGACTTACTTTAAATAGTTTAAGTTTAATTGCCCAATAATGATTAATGGACATATCATTATAGTGGATAATCATTTTTTTGATCGGTTGATATAGGTCTGGTTCAAAGATATGCCTTTTTTACTTGTTTTGACTTAAATGAACTGCTTCTCTTTAAAACTCCTGTATAGTGGAGAGAAAAGCTCAGTCTGTATCCCGAGCGGAATATTTTTAGCAGCATTTTAAAACTTGGCCTTCATATTCAGAAATGTTTTGAGCTGCCAGTCAAAAGTTAAACACATGCTTTGCAGTTTAAGCACTACAAAGAATTAAGGGGGAAAAAGTACAAAATTCCTTCAATAAATAAGGAGTGGGGGTGCACGGCAGCTCAGTGGTCCTCACAGCACTCTCACCTCACCTTTTCGCCCATACTTGTGTTGGGATTCATCTGGGTAATCTGGTTTCCTCCTGCAGTCCAAAGATATGCACATTAGGTCACCTAAAGCACACACTTTGCGGGACTTCGTAAGCTCTTTATCGCTTGGTAGACACCGAACACTTCAGTTCAAGTTGCTAAAAATTACAGGGCACAGTGCAGCTAGCTAACAGCTAACTTGCCAGTTGGATACACCCTGGTCCGGACACAATTTATTGCCTGTGCTTCAACCAATCAGATTGCATGTACTATCATTGTCATATAATGCATACAGCATAGGATGCATCACGGTGATGACTATATAAGGTTATGAAGGTTTACATATATATAAGGTTCACGAACATGAATTGTTGTGTTTTTCTTGAGTTGCATGTAAAGTACATTATTCATCTTTCACTTAAATTTTTTAAGCCAGAGTGTCCAAAAAACTTTTTTTTTTTTTAATTTCTGTCTAAATAACTAGTTTATGTCAGCCAGGCGAAACCATTTAAAAACATTTGAGTAAACAGTTCACTTGCGGTGCAGGAATGAAACTTGAGGATCAGTAGGCTGATCTTGTCTTCTGTCCACATCGGTCTCATGTGGCTGTTTCTCCACCCTCTCCATGCACCTTCCCATTTTGGCTTCCACTCCTAGATCAGAAAGCCCACCACATCTCTCGTTCCTGGCTTCCCATCACCACGCTTGCAGGCTGTACCGGGTGATTAGCTGACCGTAGTACAGCTTGATGTGGCACAGCGGATAAAAGATACTCAATCAGGGCTGGGTTACTGGGGCCCAGCTGGCATGGTTGTCGCTGAAAAAGTTCTGTAATCACAGGGTTTGGGAGTACACGCTCGAAACCAGTAAAACCAACCGCCCTGTTCTCAGAAGCCCGGTTGCATTCTGTGTTTGTACAATTCCGTACACACAGCATCGTGTTAAGCAGTACATTCCAAACTGCGAAACGCAACAGGATTTCCTTGCATCCAAAATTCCTCACAGTGCACTTGCAAGACTGGCAGTCTGGTGAAAAGCTGTGTAATTGGTCCTCTGGGAATGATTTTAGAGGCAACCAGTGGTATAGGGTGCAATTATTCTACGTTGGTTTTGAGTACCGTATGCTTTGTGTGAGGTCTCTGACTATCAAAAGCTTAAGGTTGCATACACTTGATTTTTTATTATTTATTTATTTATTTATTACACAGCATCTGTGTATCTATCTATCTATCTATCTATCTATCTATCTATCTATCTGTGTGGTGTTCATTTGTTTGTTTATTTATTTCTGGTATATTTATTTATTTATATACACATTTATTTATTTATTTATTTTCTTATTTATTTGTCTGTCTATGTCTCTATCTATCTGTTTATTTATCAATCACCACTCTTTTTTTTGTTTGTTTGCTTTTTTTATTTGTGTGATTTTATTTATTTATTTGTTTGCTTGATTGTTTATTTAAATGCTTTATCTGTCTATTCATTTATCAAGCCACACATTTATGTATTTGTTTGTTTATGTGTTTATTTGTCTACCTACCTACCTACCTACCTATTTATTTACCGATCCACACACTTATTTATTTATTATTGTTGTTTGGCTATTTGGTGTACTGTTTAATTCCAGGCAAAGTACTGTTGGCTACTTTGGTCACATGACAGTCAAGTCCAGTAATTTTGATCATAGATTAGCATGCTATTAGGGGTAAGTGATTAGTGTTTTCAGCTGTTGTGAGTATTCCTTCTTAATAATCTAAATAGACAAATCTGTAAATAAAATGAATACAGGCAGGTGCGTAACCCAATTCTGAATACCGGAAACTTTTCATGATGTAATTTGTTTTGTCAGGTGTTATGTTGTTTATTTTGCCAACTGCATAACACTGATGAAAAGAAATATTTGAAGTGATATAGACATGCCATTCTAGTTAATCTAGTGCCAAAAATAAACCACTTCCTGTAAATATTTAGTTTGTGGTAAACATGCTTGTTGCTGATTTTGCATGTGCAGTAAATGTGAAGGAATAATTTTTCCCAGGTGGCCATGCATTGACACATCCTTCACGTACCACTCTGACACATTTCATTCAGAGGAATACTATTTTTAACATAAGATGATATTTATATATGACCACAGACCATCGTCTCGGTGGAAAGGAGGGTCCCCCTGAAGCCTCCCCCAAGGTTTCTGTGTGAATATGGCTTGTAATTTGGCGAAATGAGGAATCTTATAGATATCTCTCTGCCTGGCTGTCATGGGTGTAGCATATTTTAGCTCTTAATAACAGGCTACCTTAAAGTTCCTACTCAGTTTCCAATTAGGACACGTGTGTGTTATACCGGTGCATGTAATTTCTAGAGTGGCATTTTTGCTTTCATTTATAGCGTGTAAAAATGTCACATATTTTCCAGCTTTCCAAGTTTAGGCACTAATTATATATGGGTTAATCTTCAAGTGTTTTAAAGCTATCTATAGCTCAGGAAGATCTACATCAGGATGGACTCGTCAGGGCTGGGACTTTTATTAGGCTGGTGAAGCGACAGTTCGATGTGGTGAAGTGGCCTTGTGTGGTGATTTAAAAAAAAAAAGAAAGAAAAGAGTGGCCTAACTAGCATCTTGGCTAAGTTTATGCGTTTTAATATTAGCTATGGCTTATAGCTAAAAGCTATATAGCTAAAAGCACCCTCAGTAGATTATTACGGTGGGATCGAATCATGATGATCTTGAGGGAACTTTGTGGATTTGTGATGATCTTGAGGGAACTTGGTGGAATTGTAAAGATCTTAAGGGAACCTCGTAGAATTGTGATACTCTTGAGGGATCTTGGTGGGATTGTGATGATCTTGAGGGAACTTCGTGGAATTGTATTGATCTTGAGGGAGCTTGGTGGGATTGTGATGATCTTGAGGGAACTTGGTGGAATCGTGGTGATCTTGAGGGAACTTGGTGGAATCGTGATGCTCTTGAGGGATCTTGGTGGGATTGTGATGATCTTGAGGGAACTTGGTGGAATCGTGGTGATCTTGAGGGAACCTGGTGGGATTGTGATGCTCTTGAGGGATCTTGGTGGAATAGTGATGATCTTGAGGGATCTTGGTGGAATCGTGATGATCTTGAGGGATCTTGGTGGAATTTTGATGCTCTTGAGGGAACTTGGTGGAATCGTAATGATCTTGAGGGATCTTGGTGGAATCGTGATTATCTTGAGGGAACTTTGTGGAATCATAATGATCTTGCTGATCATTGCAAAATCTTGGACTGACAAAAATTTTGCCATGATTATAATGATGTATTACAAATTGACGCCAGTCGTGACAGTACATGGGAATTGTAGTAGGGCTTAACAGACCTTAACAGAGTGTAACAGATCGTCGAACAGCCATCGTAGGGGATCTGGATGAACTTGGAAACACGATTCCTTCAAGTTTCATCTCTTAGATGCACCCCCCGTCCGTTTTATACCCCAATCGTGCTTCAATCGTGCTCATAAATCGTGGAGCTCCATGCTTTCTTGAGTAGTGGAGATCGTGGACATCATGCCCCAGTGTAAACAAAGGGTTAATCAAAGGCTCCAGCTGATTCATGGAATACATTTCTGTAAGCGTAGAGTGGAGTTAATCATCCAGATAACTTGCGACTACTGTTAAATGTCTAATATTACTGAGTATTTGGACACCCTATTAACTGGGTTTTTACATAATAATATTATGCAAGTATGTGTGTATGGACATAGCCTTTGCCTTTTAAGAAGAAAAAGGTGCTTTGAATTTTACTGGAAATCCTCGTCTGACCCCATTCCAAGCAATTTAAAAAAATATTAACATCACACATCAAGTCTTTTTAATAACCTTAACGGAGGGATAAGAAAAACGGCAGATATTCAGTGGGTGCAAAACCCAATACTGAATACCAGGAACTTTTCCTGCATAATTATTAAATTCCTTTTAAACGTAGATCACTATATTAACCAAGGTTTTGACTTGTTGATTATGATAACTGCTATGTTGGTTACATTCTAGACCATTCTGTGTATAGTTGTGGCAAATGAAATACTTCTGGGTTAAATATTGTGTTATGATAAGAAGTCTTTGAAGAAAAAATGGAATTGTAAATATTTAGCTTGTGGTGAACTTGTCGGACTTTGCTGTAGTAACTTGGAGGAAATAGGAACACCTCATTGAGAGGTGTTATCGTCTCCATCATCAGATGGATATCATGTCCCGCCAAGGTCTTGCACTCCCCTGTGGTCAGACCTCTCAGGCCACAACCAGCACTTGTCTTCCTCAATATTTACAACTTTTACAAGCTCGCCTTGAGTCCCCCACCAGGATCTTATTTTCGAAATGACAGGGTGTGTTGCTTGTGTGCTTAGCAAAAGTTGCATGAATATTTTGCACATATGCATGTGGTGAACCTCATAAAGGGCCTGCTCTTTATGCACTGCTTTATGGGTAAACCTGACACACATCGTCTGTGGTGTGTGTGGTTGGAGCTAGAGAGTAGTTTATTTCCGAGATGTCATAGGCTGATTAGCATACTGGAGCACCGTATCTAAATGTAGATACTGAAACCTTTCAAACGTACACATCAAATGTACCCGCAGAGGTGTTGGAGAGAATTTCCGAGAAGTTATAGGATAGTAAATGATGTGTGAGATGCAAACTCAGCAAAATCTTAACTGTCTTTTGATTACACAATGTATGTCGCCATGGAAATGTAGATAAACATCAAGATTTTTCCAAGTTGATGCTCAATTAAACTTAAGCATGTTTGTATCTTGGAAAAAATATTGTAAATCTTAGCTTAACCTTTTATGTAAATTAAAAAAATATATTTTTTAATTAATTTTAATAATTGTTGTGGGGAGATTACGGAATACACAAGCCTGCTTTCACTAGCTACTGTAGATACAACATAAGCCAAATTAAGCTACAAGATGGCTGCAAATTTTAGATGATACTCTATTATCACGGATGGAACCCTAACTATATTTTATTCTTAAGATGACTATGGCTATTATTTATTTATTTATTTATAAATAATTCTAGCAACATATAAAATGATAATGCTAGCAAAAAACAAGCAAACAACAACTATAAACACCCATAAAGTGCTAATTTATATCAAATTTAACTCTATTTATCCAGGATACAAACATGCTTAACTTTTATTACTGTTATCCCCTATATGATGATACAGTATCAGTAGAATTAGCAGCCGTCTTCTGGCTAAATTTGGTTTTGTAGTATCTCGCTAGCTAAAGCAGGATAACGGTAAAGCAGTAATTAAAATGAATATTAATGATAATTAAAAGCAGTGTGGGCGGCACGGTGGTGCAGTGGTTAGCACGTCCGCCTCACAGCAAGAAGGTCCTGGGTTCGATTCCCAGCTCGGGCGTTTCTGT
>JAQMYF010000008.1:7771828-7790450 GCA_030014195.1 Neosilurus mollespiculum
TGTGTATGTGTGTGTGTGTGTGTGTTCTTCTGTCACAGGGATTACAGGGTGAACCAGGAGTTCCGGGACCTCAAGGCATCATGGGTTTACCAGGTTTAAAAGGCTTTAAGGTGCAACTTTTATTTATAAATGTAGTTGTAAATCATTGTTCACTCTGAGCTTCAGAGCTGAAATGTCGCCGTCACAGTTGCTAAAGTGTGAACCCCCCCTTTTTTTTGCAGGGGGAATCAGGAGAACCTGGTCGAAAAGGAAGTCAGGTACTGCAGCTCAGTGGAGGGTGATGGACTGTGACATTTATTTTCCTGCTGTGTGTGTGTGTGTGTGTGTGTGTGTTAGTATAGAGACTGTTTAGTCTCTGTGCAGTGGATGGTGTGAACGGAGTATGCCATGCTTCGTCAGCTCTTTCAGCTTGTGCTAAGAGACAGAGGTTATTATGCAGCCTGCTGTCGGATGAAAATAATTAACAACTCGATAGTGATGTGGAACAAGTCTTAAAGTTTTCTACTAATTACAGAATGACATTTGAACCATTTCCAGCTACGATGCTGCTTGAAAGTTTCTGAACCCTTTAGAATTTTATTAATCTGCATAAATATTACTAAAAACATCATTAGATTTTCACACAAGTTCAAAAATTCGATCATTCACTCATTCATTTTTCCAACCACTTTAACTTACTAGGGTCGTGAGTAGGCTAGAGCCTATCTCAGCTGACTCTGGGGGCACCCTGAGCAGCTCGCCAGTCCATCACAGGCCAACACACACACAACCATTCACACACACATCTAGGGGTAATCTGGAACAGCCATTTAGCCTAATGTGTGTGTCTTTGGACTGTGGGAGGAAACCGGAGCACCCGGAAGAAACCCACGCAAGCACAGGGAGAACATGCAAACTCCACACAGAAACATGATAGCCGAGTTAAGGACTCGAACCCAGGACCTTCTTGCTGTGTAGCGGATGTGCTAACCACTATGCCATCGTTCCGGCCTACAAGTATATCAAGAGAATCTGATGCAGACATTCATGGTTTGTCACAGTCACTCGGAGCAGGCAGCGTTATCATCACTTTTTATCTCCCGCCAAACATAGTGGCGGGAGTTATTGGAATGGGTGGTGTTCGTCTGTCTGTCCGTCCGTCTGTCACGCTTTGCTTTCCGGACGATAATTTAGGAATGCTTGCTCGGATTTTGATAAAATTTCGTACGCGGGGTTGTCTTACAGGTTCTTCGCCTGGGATTGGTGCACGCAAAAATCCGCACTTAATTAATGAGCCAGCTGGACTTCATTTATTTAACAATACAGTTTGGTTTCCGGATGATAACTTAAGAATGCTTGCTCGGATTTTGACGAAGTTTGGTATGCGGGTTTTTATTACAGGCACCTCGCCTGGGACTGGTGCACACCAAAATCCGTAAATGATTAATGCGCTAGCTGCACTTAATTTGTTTAACAAACAGTTTTGATTTGGGTTTAAGGAAGATATAGATCAACTTTAAAATACACATTCCTGGGCTGCAGGTGCTTTGGACCCCTGCGGCCTATTTTTAAAATGGAATGTTGTTTTTCTTGTAGTTCCATGTACTACGTAAACTTTGAATGAGTATAAAAACACACTGTTTGGAGAATGATTTGCTTATGTTTCTGTGTAGTATATTCTAAGACTGAATAGGTTTTAAAAGACACTTTTAGATTTGCAGCTCTTAGATCAGCTTGAAGAGTGTGGAGCTCACCTGACTCTTGACATTCTGCAAAATTACTAATTGTCCACCCTGCAAACATGGGATAATCTCATTTAAGTTTGCTTTTTTATGTTCCAGTGTGGTACATTCTAAAACAATTATTCGCCTTAGAGTCAGTATATATTTCCAAGTTAATCAGTACCCTCGACATTCTGCATAATTGTTAATTATCTACCCTGCTAACATGGGATAATGCTTGAATCAATTAAAAATGTAAAAATCAACCACGGAAATCTCATTAAAGTTTGCTTTTTTTCAATTCATGTGTAGTATATACTACAATAATTAGTTGCCTCCGGCACGGTGGATGTCAGTGAATTGAATTGTACCCTAGACATTCCGCATAATTACTAATTATCCACCCTGCACATATGGGATAATGCTTTAGTCTCATTTTTGTTTGCATTTTATTTTGTTCCAGTGTAGCACATGCTAAAACAATTATTTGCCTTAGGCTTGGTATATATTGCTGAATTGAGCAGTACCCTCGACATTCTGCATGAATGTTAATTATCCAACCTGCAAACATTGGACAAAGCTTAGATCAATTCCAAATGAATTTAAAAGACCCACTTCACATAAAGATCTCATTTTAGTTTGCTTTTCTTATGTTTCAGTGTAGTATATTCTAAAATGATTGTTCACCTCATCTTCGACTAAATACTTCAACTATAAAAGTAAAAGAGTTTTGTTATTTCAGTACTACTAAAGTGACGGACATGACTCACAGTTTCTCTGAAACACAATGTTTCTCCAGCAATAAACGGAAACTTGTTGTCATCTCTTTTAACCACAATACATGCCCTACTGTGCATGCTTAGACACACACACACACACACATCCTTGTATAGCAGAACATTTGTTTAGGAATAATGTACACGAACATACACACATTCCTCAGAAACACAATGAGACTAAAATGCCATGCTTTTCTCTTTCCAGGGACAGACAGGTAGTCAGGGATCACCTGGGCTCCCTGGAAAAAATGTACGTGAACATGAAACATAAAGTAACCTCATGATAATAGTAGCCCATACTAATAGTATAATTAATTCCAATTAATACATATAATCTCAGTAGGGTGGGATGCAAATCAAATTATAAAACTATTTAAAAATATTTTTTATGAAATAGATGTTGAATAAATAAATAAATGTGTGTTTTCTTTCTATATTGCGGTGTTTGCAGGGTGAGCCAGGCCTCAGGGGGACAAAAGGAGAGGTTTGTACTCATACCAAATCGCACTCAGACACTTTCACAACAGTGTTTCCTGCTTATTCACAAACTAGGAGCTTTTTCAGTTCCTGCCACTTTTTTACTTTTTCTCGCTGGTTTAAATGCATACACAGTTTTTGCAAAATTTTCCCCCTAAAACATATAACAGTAATAAACTTGTTATAAAAATATCTTAGGACCTGCCCTTTTATTTCCTTTGTGACATGATTAAAGCATTTATTTTCATAGATATGCTTTTTTTCTTGACAAGACTTGATACTACTTTTATAAGAAAGGGAATCGAGTCAGTTTAAAAAAAAACAAAACTAAAATTGCCAATAGTTTCACTTGAAGTACATTTAGGCCACTGTGCAGGCATCCGATATTTCGTTTCCTTTTAAGACAAGAACAAAAACTGAGAGCCTTGGTATGATCTTAGTAAGGCCATTTTTTAAATTCCTTGTTTGGCGGATTTCTATTATGAAAACCTAAATTCAGGAGACAGAGAAAAAAATAATTTAGGCGCAGGTATTTAATTCTTTCTTTCTTTGTGTAGTGGTTAGCATGTCCGCCTCACAGCAAGAAGGTCCTGGGTTGGATTCCCAGGCTTGGGGCGTTTCTGTGTGGAGTTTGCATGTTCTTGCGTGCGTTTCTGTGTGGAGTTTGCATGTTCTCCCCGTGCTTGCGTGGGTTTCTTCCGGGTACTCCGGGTTCCTCCCGCTGTCCAAAAACATGCACAGTAGGATAACTGGCTGTTCCAAATCGCCCCTAGGTGAGAGTGTGAATGATTGTATTTGTGTTGGCCCTGCGATGGTCTGGCAAGCTGTTCAGGGTGTACCCCACCCTTGCCCAGAGTCAGTCCCCATGGCCCTAGTTAGGATTAAGCGGCTTTGAATGAACACAATAGAAAAAGAATTCAAGAATGGGTAAAGTGAAATAAAATATTTTCCTCTTTCTTGTATTCTTAACGTTTTCCATACATTCAAAAAGGAGGTTGCCATTAAAAATACTTTCATAGACCTCCCCTTTCACCTCGCCTCTAAGGGTGGGATTAAAAGTGACTGGACCCTCAGGTAGCGTTTGATGCCGCTGCCTTTAGCTCAGGACAGAGAATGTCTGCATGTAGAATCAAATCTGTAGTCTCTACTCTCAAAAATGAAAACAAAAACAAAAAAACCCTATATTGACCACTTATGTCACACATGTTGATAGTATCACTTCTGCCAGATGTTTGTACGCGCACATACTGTGTAGATGTGTACGAGTGGCACTTCTGGGATTATAACGCGATAGCTCAACCCAGGACCTTCTTGCTGTGAGCCGGACATGCCAACCAATACTCCATTGTGCTGCCCTTAGCTAGATTAGCACACTGTATTTCAAACAGCTAAAATCAATCAACAATCTGAATTTACATTTTGCATGTTTCATCTTATTATATATATATATATATATATATATATATATATACACACTTATTAAAAATCTATAATCTATAAATCATGTTATGATTTCTTTTCTCTGTCTCAGCGTGGTGTACCTGGAGATCCAGGACTCAGAGGGCCTGATGGGAAAAAGGGAGAAATTGGTCCAATGGGACCAGCAGGACCACGAGGATTTCGTGGAAATGATGGGTTGCCCGGACGACCAGGTATCCCAGGATACCCAGGAAAACCGGTGGGTGTTGCTTGGATCACATGATTTTTATATGCTTCAGGAAGAACAGGCAAAAAGCACTGACTCCCATTCACACAGCTAGGGTTCCTGAGGCTCTGGATTCATCACAACCCTGACCAAAAGGAAACAGTAACTGAAAATGGATATCAGCAGTGAATGTCTTTACTGTAACTTTTTAATGCTAACTGCTTACTGTAACGTTTTTGATATTTTCAAAAATATAATAAATACAAAAATCACGTGACAACTTATGTCAGAAAAATAAAGTTTTATCTGGATTACCTAATCACACATTTGGTTTTAATTGCATTTTGAAAATCATCCCAGCTTTTATGGACATTGGGTTGGTAAATTCTATAAGAAAAAAAAGAACTTGGGCCTTCCATGTGGCACATTAACATGGTACATGACTGTCAACCTGGAAATCACAGGTTCAAATCCAGGATGATGCACGCAGCCATCCGCGAGTGGGGGTCCATGGAAGCTAACTGCCCAATCTCACACGGGAGGGATAGCGTTCACCTTCCTGTTACTCAAAGCCATCGCCAGCCAATTATAAAAATAACCGTGCCTTGGCTTCAAATAACCGTTAGGCCACCCCAAATTACAATGCATGTGCAAGCAGATCACAAAGATGTAGGTGACTACAGATCACAAGTCACGGAGGGGTGAAAGCTTAAATGCTTGCCTACACCCCTCCGCTGCATGATATGTTGTGAAATGGCTATGACAAAATTAGAGAATCACTGATCTGTATCTGTTACTCTGTGTTTCAGGGGAAGCCGCCTTCAGAAGAGCACTTGATGAAGATTTGTGCATCAGTGTTGCAGAGTAAGTACTCAGCAAATCCTATAAGGATAAAACAGATTTCAAGAGTCTGAGCTCTAATGGCTAGTGTGGTCAACTGTCCATGACTCACTTACTGTGTGTTTCTGTTACCACACACACGTACACACACACACGTACACACACACACAAACCTGATCACCACAAAATAAACCAACACAGTCCAGTCTAAACTACATATAAGTGACTGTCCATGGGGGTAAGGAGTCTGCATCACTGTGCACTTGTATGATTGTGCACATAAGCATATTGGTTAGCGCTGGAAAAACCGGTGCTGTCGGTTAGCAGCAAGCTGGAAACATCTGGAGCTGTGGAAGAAGCGACTTCACTTTCAATTCTCTATTTTAGAGGAAAGCCATAAGTCTGTTTAACAGACACAGCAGCCCAATCCATACGTTTCATTACTACATTACTGTAATTTTATATTATATTCAAGTTTAGCAAAAATGAATAAATACATTTACTTAAACTTGCTTCATCTCAAGCTCCAAATTTTATTTTATGTAAATAAAAGTATAAAAGGGTAAGAGCTTCTCAGAGTCCTCCACTTAGAAATGTAAATCTAAAAAAACCCCAAAAAACCAAAAAGCCACAAATCAATGCCGTGTCAGACGTTATAAAGATACGCTTCTCCTTATTTTTTCACTTCTTCAAATCTCAAATCTGTTGGAAGGAATAACGCTTGGCAGTGCAATATTCTCAAAGAATAATCCATGGCAAGGTAGTGCGATGTGTGCCAGTATAAACTGGAGTTATTGATGACAGCAGGAAATGTATTGATTTTACTACAACAGCATGTCCTGGAGTATTCTAGCTCTTATACTACAGCAGTTTCGCAGTGTTTACAGGGTATTAATGGATGACGTTAATGGATGTTTTTGTAACCATTTACAGTTGTCCACTACACAAGTTATTAACATCAGTTAGCTTTTTGACTCTCTTCAAGTTAATATACAGGATAGTTTTTTCCCCCCTAATTAGTCATAGCCAATTCCAGTCCCATTAGACAGCTTCTTTCCAATCACATGACAAAGGTGAAGGTCACATGCTGACCGCATTTTTTCATCACATACCGCTTTCTTGGGGAAAAACAACCTCCCAAGCCACTGCTGAATGTCACATACTGTATACTAACTTTTACATTTATTATGTAATTATTATTATGTATAGTATTTGAAAGAAGTCCTTATCCAGGGCAACCTTTTTATGTTTAACTCATATATACACTTAATTGAGGGTCAAGGGTCTTGCTCAAAGGCCCAACAGTCACATCTTGGTGGTAATGGGGCTTGAACCCCCAACCTTCTGATCAGTAACCCAGAGCCTTAATCACTGTGCTGGCCAATGGGCAGTAGTGGCTCAGTGTTTAAGGCTCTGGGTAACTGATCAGAAGGTTGGGAATTCAAGCCCCATTACCACCAAGATGTGACTGTTGGGCCTTTGAGCAAGACCCTTGACCCTCAATGAAATAAAAATGTAAGTTGCTCTGGATAAGGTCATCTGCCATATGCCGTAAATGTAAATCAGCCCTCACTGCCCCATGCATTAGCTCACAGACATCTACAATTGACTGGGGTCACTGTGATTGACAAGGCCAGCCCTTTGTACCTGAGAGCACAGCCTATTTTGATCTCCTGATCTCCTGGCCATGGATTGCTATGGCATCACTGGGATTTGAACTTGTGATCTCCAGATGGTAGAGCTAACGCATTTCTGTTACGTCACTCAGACACCCATATAGAATTCATGACAAAAGTAAGAATCATGCAACTCTAACTTTTGAGCTTATTTTCACTTCACGATCAGCCGTAGATTTCTTACACATCGCATACACTGCTGCCAAATAATCCCTTCTAGATACGATGGATACCGTATTAGCCAAAAACTTCCCTTTAAATCAATCTTTGAACTTTCTCAACAGATCAACTACCCCAGCTTCTTCAGACGATGTCCCCCAGAGGCTGCCAACACTGTGAGACAATTAAGGGACCCCCGGGTGATCCAGGCCCTCCTGGACCCCAAGGCTCAACCGGAAGTCCAGGTTATCCTGGCAGACCTGGGGCCCAGGGATATCCAGGCCAACAGGGGGTGATGGGGCCAGAGGGCCCAAAAGGTAAGACAAGTACAATTACAACCACATTCTTTTTATCTTTCTGAAACTGATGAAATGTTCTTGATTTTCAAATGAGAGGAAGTGTTGCTATTCATGTACTTTCAGTCCTCGTTAATGAAACAGAAACTTGTAGTATAGTTCATTTGTTTGCATCTAATGCTTATTTTATTGGAACCGTGCAGGTGAAATTGGACCAACGGGTATGAAAGGCTCCAAAGGAGAGAGTCGCAATGGGCTCCCAGGTCCGCCTGGCCCCCCAGGTAATATGCTGGTCATATTTAACTGTAACAGTTGTACAGTGGTCAATAAATCATAACCTTGTGTGCTGGGAACAAGCAAAAAATTATATTTGAACTTTAGTTTTTGTAGTGTCTCAAGGTGTGACAAGATTAAATATTCCTTATGTTTTTTTTATTTTGCTATAGACAGAGGAGACAGAGGCTAAAGAGGCTAAGGAGGAAATAACGATTCATCACAGTAATAACATAAGTGGGATCAGGAAGTCACTTAAATCTCTTGGATATTTCACAATATTACAGCAAACTTGAAACCACAATAACGCACCACATGTCTCTGAATAATGAAGCAAACTTTGTAAATGTTGGCAAACTGCCGCCATATAAACGAAACAACACATTCCCACCACGCTGTTATTCAAACCCAGTCAAGACCTATGTATGCACAGATTCTATCTCCTATCAAAATCTAACACACCTCTCTGCTGGGCTTTTACACCCGAGCCTACTGCTTATCCGGGTTTCTAAAGCGTGAAGCGACTTCCTGGATGGGATGCTAGGTTACCTTCCCAGTATTGCTGGGTGGACAGAGGCACACTTGTGGTTGAGACTTTGCCCATGGCAAGCATGAGCCCAGCCCTCTAACCATTACACCACCGGCCCCATGATTAGATGGTCAGGTGAGCATGATTAGTTTTGTCTTCAGCGTGGTAGATATCCAGGAATAGGTTTGATGACCACTGTTTAATACTAACCAGCTAGGTGTATCCATCCATCCATTTGCAAAACCGTTTAATCCTGCTAGGATTGCGGGAAGGCTGGTGGCTATTCCAACCGACTCTGGGCGAAGGCAGGTACACATTGGACAATCTCTCCAATCCATCACAGGGCCAACACACAACCATTCACACTCACACCCACACCAAGGGGCAATTTGGAACAGCCAGTTAGACTAATGTGCATGTCTTTGGATTGTGGGAGGAAACCGGGGTACCTGGAAGAAACCCATGCATGCACAGAGAGAATATGCAAACTTCACAAAGAAACATCGTCACCGAGCCAAGTTTTGAATTCAGAACAGCTCCTACTTTACCTACCAATTTATTAGCTGATAACTAGACTTCCATACAAACAAACCTAGCCTGGTGGGCTAGCCAATATCACTGATAAGGTGTTATAGTCTTACAATTTAACTTTTTTTTTTTACTTCCAGGTTTGCAAGGTCCTCGTGGACTGGATGGTGAGGGATATCCAGGACCCCAGGGACCAACAGGAAAGCCTGGTTCACCTGGTATCCCAGGAAAACGAGGTCCTCCAGGAGCTACCGGGGTTTGTGACCCGTCTTCCTGTTACATGCATTACATCGGACAGCAAGGTCACTTCAATAAAGGGCCAAACTTTTAGCAAACTACCTTGAACCACACCTTGTGGAATGAATTCTTTTTACAGGCCTCCATGCTCCTGAGCCCTGGCTATCTGAAATGACTGTCTTGTGTGTACTGGCTTGGATTTATTCAGTGTAATTATTTTATATAAGCTCCAAATCCAGGGCTTAGAGTTTCATTGTGGCTTTTTTATCATTTACTTGAGATTATTTGTCAAACCTACTACTTTCGGTTCAAAGCTAAAATAATGATCATGTAATGTAGCAGCATGCAGATGTTTGTTTTGTGGCAGCATTTAACGTACGATATAATTATGAACGAGAATATTTTTCAATCAGCCATAACATAGCATTAGCACCACCTGACTAGTCTACGGCTAGGCAGCCCCATTCACAGCACGCTGCAATGCAGTGTGTCCAGATTCCTTCCTATCATAGCCAGCAGTAATCATAGCCAGCAGTAACAGTTTGAGCAGTTTGTGCTATGTAAGCTTTTCTGTAGGATCAGATCAGATGTACTAGCCTTCGCTAGCCCTCAAACATGCATCAACGTGCCTTGGGAACCCATGACACTTTTTCCAGTTTACTGAGTGTCCTTTCTTGGACCATGTTTCGTAGGTAGTTAGCAGTGCATACCAGAAACACCCTACAACGCCTGTCATTTAGGACGTGAATGGACCCAGATCAGCCATAACATTAAAAACATTATGAGCTCTGTCATGCTAGGTGAATAATATTAATTAACTTGTTACACCGGCACCTTCCAAGGAGTGGGATGTCTTAGACAGAATGTGACCAACCAGTTCTAGAAGTTGATGTGTTGAAAAACGGAAAAATGAGCAAGCGTAAGGATCTGAGTGATTTTGACAACACTGTTATGCAAAACAACTGGGGCTCAAAGATTTCATCTCCAAAAAGGTAGTGTTCCTGGTACGCAATGGAATGTACCTACCAAAGGACGTCCAAGGAAGCCCAACCAGTGAACTTGCAGGAGTCACATGGGGGCCCAAGGCTTGTTGATGAAGCCAAGGCTAGTGAGTCTTGTTTGATTCCACAGATGTCTGTTGAAACTGTAAATGCTGGCTATTATAGAAAGGAGTCAGAACACATGGGGCATTGCAGCATGCAGATGGGGCTGTCTAGCCACAGTGAAACCAGGTGGTCATACTGTGATGACTTATCAGTGTAGTAACGAGAACGGTTTGATATGAAAAACAAAACTAGGACAACAAACCACAGATACTTTTTTCCTCCCGCAACCACACTTGTTTTATTACACAAATTGGTGCTCGCTTCGGTTAATTGCATTTTGTTTTTAGTAAAAGTAGGTGTTGCACTGCCTTTTGAAATACTACCTCTGTATTAGATGCAAAGTAGTCCAGTAGATAGACTGTAACAGTATTTTGTTATAAAAGTGTTGGCTGATATCTCAGACTGCTCAGGATATCTCATTCTGTGTGTGATAGATCATGTCCATGTGTGTGTGTGTCTGTGTGCATGTGTGTCTGTGCGTGTGTGTTTGTGTGTGCGTATCTGTGTGTGTATGTGTGTGTGTATGTGTGGACTACTGCATTTTTTGAATGTTTGAACATCTCAAATGCTCAAATGCCTATTTCCTTTTTGATGGCTTTAGCCCAGCCCAAGTTCAAACTGGATGCATCAGCAACACATTCTATTTATATTTTTGTCGAAATAAAACCTTAATTATTTTTTCCTAAGAATGTGTGTTCTAAATAAAATAATGTCGAAATAAAATTTGTATCCCTTAACAAACTGTATTTTTATTTGTAGTAATAAATTATGGGTTTCTGTATCCAGATTAGATTTTTTTTTAAAACAGTGGGATGGATAGGAAGCTGATTTAAGTTGCCAGTAAATGTGTACGCAGTTCCTCTTTCTTCGCTGCTAGTGATACTTGTTGAAGTGTCAAGTCTTACTGCAGTTGAGCGAAAGCCACAGACAGGTTCACAGCTTCACGGCGCAAGTTCCCCTTCACTGACTCCAAACCCCGCTGATTTCCAAGACATCGTGCCACTGAGGGGCTGCAAGAACAAGACGTCCTGTTTTTTTTTTTTTTTTACTGGTGTTGCTCTGAGATAGCGTTAATAATGAGCATGGCAAACGATGATTACGAATCATATCTGGATAATTTCTTCAGCACATCCAACACCACAGAAGATTCCCAATATGTCGTCCTGAATGAGACGGTGATGTTATGCGAGAAGACCGAAGTGTTGCGGTTTGGTGCAACGTTCATCCCGACATTCTACTACATGAACTTCTTGCTGAGCCTTTTGGGAAATGGTCTGGTTCTGTGCATTATCTACAAGTTTGAGAAGCTCGGTACGGTAACCAACATCTTCTTGCTCAACCTGGTCATCTCGGACCTCCTGTTCGCCTTCACCTTGCCTTTTTGGGCTGTCTACCACAGGAGTGAGTGGATATTTGGTCCTGTCCTCTGCAAGCTGGTAGGTAGCTTGTACTCAATCGGCTTTTCCAGCTCCATCCTCTTCCTCACCCTTATGACTTTTGATCGCTACCTGGCTGTCGTCCATGCCATCACTGCCGCCCAAAGCCGCCGGAGGGTGTACGCCTTCTCCATGTCTTCTGTCGTCTGGATTCTCAGTCTCCTCTCTAGCCTTAAAGACATGGTCCTCTACAACATTAGGGAGAACAAACTGAGTGGCTGGGTGTGTGAAGAGAGTGGCTATTCATATCAAACCATAGTCAAATGGCAGCTGTTGGGTTACTACCAACAGTTCGGGTTGTTCTTCCTGCTTCCACTGATGATGGTTTTTTATTGCTATGCCCGAATTACCGTCCGCATCATCTCTACGCGCATACAGGAGAAGTGCAGGGCTGTCAAGCTCATCTTTTTCATAATCTTCACGTTCTTCATCTGCTGGACCCCCTTCAATGTGGTTATCCTCCTCAAAGCACTTCACTTGTCCTCCAGAAACCGAGAATGCAATGATAACCTGGACTATGCGGAATATGTCACGCGGAACATTGCATACTTGTACTGCTGCATCAGCCCAGTGTTCTACACCTTCGTGGGGAAGAAATTCCAGAGCCACTTTCGGAAACTTCTTGCAAAGCACATACCATGTTTGAAGACCACCATCCTCGCTTCTCAGAGCAGCAGAACCACATCATTCAGGAGCCCCAATACTGAGTACTACTGATTGACTGAGGAGTAACTGATGAAACTTAGGAATTTGGCAATTTGAAACTTCTGAATACTGTGAGATTCTGAAATTATCATATTGGGGGTTTAGGAACTTTTTAAGGAACTTCCAAATATTGAGAGGTTCTGAACTTCTTACTAATTGGAAATTATGTGGTACTTAATATTGGGAAATTCTGAAGTTCTGAATACTGAGTTGTTAATTATTGGCAGCTTTTAAATGTCTGAATATTGAAAGGTTCTGAACTTCTGAATATTGAAAGGTTTCGAACTTCTGAGTATTGAGAGCTACTGAATGCCTGAATATTGAGAGGAAATGAAACTTTTGAATATTAAGAGATACTGAACTTCTGAACTGCTGATTATAAAAGCCTGAATATTCAGAAGTTTCAAACTTCTGAAGAGTGGCAGCTTCTAAATGCCTGAACATGAAGAGTCAGTAAAACCTCTCAACATTAAAAGGTTCCAAATTTCTGAAAATTGAAAGACTCTGAACTTTGGAATAGTGGGAGGTACAAAAGGTTTTGTGTACAGCTCACACACTGATGCTGCATGGCTTAAGAATGTGAGCATTTACAATGTACTGAAATGTTCTTTTTGGGCTCATACCAAAAGGTTTGTCAGAAGGTTTGTGAGGAGCGTACGTCTTTCTCTTTAAGTCATGAAACGTTGCAAAAATACTAAGATGAGAGAATGAGTCAAAAAAGAAAAGAATACAAAGAAGTTGGGTGGTTTGTGTTAAATCAATATTTTGTTTCTATGTGCTTCAACTGTTTTTTGGTTAATTGTAGCTGTTGAGTATTTAGCAGGTTATGAATATGTAGCATTAACTTGCCTTTGTGGCATAAAATGAACTATATTTTCCTTATCTTTAGAATAAAATGTAAAAAGTGTGATTTTACTTTTAGCTTGTTTTCTATTGTTGATGCTTGGAACAACTGGAACAACTGCTGAATTAAAAAAGGGCTGTAATCTTAACAATGTCTCTTTTTTAGTCATTTATATTATATTAACCTATTGCTAATTTCCATCAGACTGTTAGATTTAAATATGAGCTGAATTAAATTCAGCCTGTTATAAAGTAACCCTTGGAGTCATGTTGTTATAAGAAAATAATGGTTCAGCGTGAAGCAAAATTACTTTTAGCACAACAAAGTGTATTATTTTTCAATAACAATATGCCTACAAGTGTATGCTTACAAATATTTAATTTCGAAACTACTTTATCCTATATTAGGTACAGGTCGCCAGACCACTGCAGGACCGTTTTATTACAATGCTTTTTCAATATGAATTATTAACAATTCTTATTTTTAATTAAAAAGCAGTATTTGGATATTTGAAGTAAATAAAAAAGATAATTAATAAAATAATAGGTTGTGTGTCTGTGTGTGGCCCTGCAATGGCCTGGCAAGCTGTTCAGGGTGTACCCCACCTTCGCCAAGAGTCAGCAGCCTCCTCGTGACTCTAATTAGGATTAAGCTGTTCAGAAAATGAACGATAATAATAATAATAATCATAATCATAATAATTATTATTATATTATTATTATGTGGCTGCTTAAGAGCAGACACATATTACTATTCACCCAGAAAAATGGTTCTCTTTATTTTTCTTTTTATTATTCTTCTTCCATTGCACTTAATGTGGCCCAAACAGCATAGTGCATCCATGCAATGTATATATCAAAATGTGCATCTTGGCGCCGCAAAGTGTGCCATAACTTTTATTGGCATTTCGTATTAGCCAAAAACCATGCCAAAAAATCCCATTGAAATGCATGGGGAGAGGTGGACAAACAATCATGAAACTCTCCTCACTTTGACGCCTTACAAAGAAGCCATACTTTCACATAGAAACTTGGGTGAACTTTTAAAACATAGACATTGAAGTCTTTTATCAAGTGTCATAAGGATTTCTGAGTCAGTTTGGGTATTTATAATACATGATCTGGGGTCGTTTGCAGTTGCAGCAGCCTTAACAGTGAGGTTCAGACGTTCCTCTCCCCAGCCACTTCCTCCAGCTCTTCCAGGGGGACATTGAGGCGTTCCCAGACCAGCTGAGAGACATAGTCCCTCCAGCATGTTGTGGGTCAACCCCGGGGTCTCTTCCCGGTTGGACATGCCCGAAACACCACACCAGGTAGGCGTTCAGGAGGCATTTTAATCAGATGCTTGAGCCACCTCAATTGGCTCCTCTCAATGCAGAGGAGCAGCGGTTCTACTTCGAGCTCCTCCCAGATGTCCGAACTTCTCACCCTGTCACTAAGGGAGAGCCCTGCCACCCTGCAAAGGAAGCTCATTTCAGCCACCTGTATCCGTGATCTTGTCCTTTTGGTCACTACCCAAAGCTCGTGACCATAGGTGAGGGTTGGAACGTAGATCAACTGGTAAATTGAGAGCTTTGCTTTCTGGTTGAGCTCCCTCTTCACCACGACGGACAGTTTAATCACTATGGAATGTCAGGTGGTACAGAGACCTAATTTCCCGTAGCAACGGGCCTGGTACCCCATACTCCTGGAGCACACCCCACAAGATAGCCTGAGGGACATGGTCGAAAGCCTTCTCTAAATCCACAAAGCACATGTGGACAAATTGGGCAAACTCTCTTGCCCCCTCCAGGATCCTGAAGAGTATGTTGAGCTGGTTGAGAGTGCTGCGGCCAGGAAGAAAACCACATTGTTCCTCTTGAATACGAGGTTCAAGGATTAACCTTGGATTAACTCACTCCTACTCCCATAATTTTCACTCTACACCAATAAATTCTACATCAAAATGGAGGAAAATGTGCGCTGGTTCTGACCATGTAACTTCCGAGTCAACATCACTTGTTTTAAATTAAATGGCAAGCCTCTGACTGACAGTTGTACCGGGAAATTCTCTGTAGAAGTCAATACAAAATAAGAGCTTTTTAAAATAATTTAAAATCATTATGAGGGTCATTTTGAAATCATGCCTGTTAAACGCTTTTCACAGTACAGCGGAATAATTTATATCACTTCATTCATCAAATTCTTGGCTCTCAAATGCTGTCAACCTCATTGTGATGAGAAATATGGTTTTCAAATCACAAGAAAAAAATCAGAAGACGTGCGCCACTGCCTTTTTCCATGAAAAATCAAACTTACTTCCATCAAATGAGCTGCAATATGAATATGAAATATAATCAAGACATCGACAAGGTTACAAATGATAATTTTTACTTGAAATAATAATTTTGACATTCAAACCTTGCTTTAGTCCAAAATCCTCCATTTGTAGCTATTACAAATATATATAGTATATGTATTATATATTTATATCAAATTTATCATATCATGTGGATCTAGATCCACATTAGACCAAACTATATGTTAGACCTATTAAATTATTATTATCTGCTGTTGTACCCTTCAAGTGGAACGATAGTTGAGGCTGAGGTATTGTTTTGGTCCATTTTTTTTGTTAAAATAAACGAACCCAAACTATAATCAATCCTCCTAAATTTTAGGTGGTTTTTGTGTTATGAATTTTCAACGTGGTTAACTAAAGCAAAGCGACTTGGCACACTGCTTTGCCTGGTAAGTCTGCTTTTCCTATACACTCCTCTAGTTTAGTTTTATATTCCTTCCCATTAATACTGACGGTGACGACGTGGTCGAGCCACCCCCAACTGAACTTATTTTTCTCACCATTGTCAATGGCTTTTGCCGACTCTCCTTTGTCTAACGTCCAAACCATTGCGAATATTCGTCAGTTAGTGATGATAAGTATTTATTAGTAAAAGTATGCCGATTTTACATGATTTTAGTCCGAGTCTGTCATCAAGGCCATGTTCGGCATGTCATGATGTTGCATTCTGCGGGTTTATTGAGGGTATTCTTAAACTGATGCTGATTGGGTGAGGCGCCTCAAAACAACGAATGAACTTGCTTGTTTCACGAAGCGCTGAATTGGAAATGTTCGTATATATGTTTGGTATTCCACCATCGCAGATGGTTTCAAATAACAAAATAATGAAGATGTCCAAACACCCCCCCTAATTCTTTTTTTCACGAATTTCATGAATTTGCACTGATCTCAAGAACTTCCCCTGGGGCTTCCAAAAAATTCGCAAATCCGTGAAAAAAAAAAATCTAATTAATCCAAAAAAAAAATATATATATATATATATATATATATATATATATATAATGTCTTAAAAATATGGGAAAATTGTATATTTTATACTGGCCAGGTTAAATTATTGTGACACTACATACAAAGTCTCCAAATATAAATTTTGAGGCCGATAGCTCAATATTTACTACTTTCTCAACATAGCCAAAGTTTAGCGCGCGAGTCTTTATAATACGATCTTGGAATTGGATCAAATCAAACAGGATCCACAACAAGAGGCAGTGGTGGCCCGGTTCTGGATTATTGATCCCAGGGTCAGGGGTTCAAGCCCCACTGTCAATTGGTTGTCACTGCTGTCCCCCCAGTGCAGCTAACTGGGTTATCAAATGCCGGCCATGTCTCTCACTGTCTGGGGTGAGAGGCATGTAAAAGAACCTTTACTGATTTCCGTCAAGAGTAGGCTGCATAGCCGTCAGCGTGTTTCTGCCCTGCGATGGCCTGGCAAGCTATCCAGGGTGTACTCTGCCCTCGCCCAGAGTTGGCTGAGATGGGGACCAGCCTCCCCGCAACCCTAATTAGGATTAAGCAGAAAATGATGCATGGGAATCATATAAAGAGGCTCAAGCTGTTGTACTTTCCCTGTGAGTAACAGGGCTTGTGAGCAGTGGCTTTCATGCAGTCTTTCAATGAATCTCTGGCCCACAATGAAGAACAGAAACAGTTTGTTTTGCAAGTGGTTGAAAGCCACCGAAGTAAATTCCCAAAAGCAGTTAAGGGAAATGACCAATAAACTCGGTTTTTGTTATCATATAATTTTAAGAAATAAAAGCTTAATTTTCATCAGTATGTTGGACATGGTGTAATTATTTGTGCCTTGAACAAGTTCCAAAACCACTTCGATTTTTGTCAAATTTACCATGTACCATGTAGCCTGTTTCTCCCAAATGGCACACAGTGAAAACCTAGCCAGCATTAATTTGAAAACTCAGACATTTAGACACCCTAACACACACTCATAGTCTCGTTTCCATAACTTGTGGGGACAATACATAGACTTGTATTAATTTCCTGGAGAAATTTCCCTAAACACTAGAAATTTCCCTAACACTAAACATAACCACTACTTGCCCTACTATAACCTTACCCTAACCTTACCCTAATCTTAAAACATCTTCACCTTAAAATGTAATGATTTACGTCATGGGGACTTGTGGTTAGTCCCCATAAGGAAGCTAAGTCCCCATAACGTGACTGTGTACACAGATTTATGTCCCCACACTGTGATGAATAGCTAGACCACACACACACACACACACACACACATACGTACATACACACATATATATATATATATATATATATATATACATACATACATACATACATACATTCTGAATATGGTTTACACTTTACAATGTCTGCACGTACAGTACATGTGTTCAGCATTTGATTGTTCTGGACGTGCACTTAAGCAAGTGTTCTTTGATTCCTGTGAAGAAGCAGAGCTATCAACCTCTTAACCACACCTTCCTGAAGTAAGATCAAAGGGCTCTAACACTTTACAGATGTTATTTTATTAGCATTCATTTTTATCTGAGAACTTCTGTGGGTGAACGTTTTCACCCAGATCCAGTGGAATTCATCTACACGCACACTGCAGTTCCTCCTGGACGTCTTACAGTGTCACATGTTCTGTAAAATGATCTGTACGTAATGATGCATTGGTATGGTGTAGATGTTACAGGTGGTATCGCACAGTTGTTTTCACACAAAACTTGATTTAATTTAAGTCTGTTACTTTTGTTTGTCATTCATTCATACATATTTTTAAGCCACTTAATCCTAATTAGAGTCACGGGGAGGCTGGGTGAGGGTGGGGTACACCCTGGACAGCTCACCAGGCCATCGCAGGGCCAACACACACACACACACACACACACACATCCACGCTCCCACCTGTGCACACATGTGCATGTTTTGACTGTGTTGGCTGAAATAGGCTCCAGTGACCTTATGCGATTCAGCAAATAAGTGAGTGAGTGAGTGGTAGGAGTATAAATTGAAGAATTTGGGTGCTTAAATCATAGTAGAATATACATTATTCCTATAGATGGCGCTGTTCAAC
>JAQMYF010000008.1:7798299-7831330 GCA_030014195.1 Neosilurus mollespiculum
TGCAGGAGATTGTCTTGACCATGTCTACATGCCTAAATGCACTGAGTTGCCGCCATGTGATTGGCTGATTAGAAATTCGGTGTTAATGAGCAGTTGGACAGGTGTACCTAATAAAGTGGCCGGTGAGTGTATATACTTCAATCTAAAATGATTAGCAGATTCAGCAAATGAGTGAGCAAGTGGATAGAGAGTAGGTGTGTCTGCTGCTCGGCCACACTAGAATCTTTTGAGTTAGTGCACTCCTTGACACCTCATATCTTGACTGGTATTATTAGAGTGGTATATACCATGTTATCACTTCATATCTTAAGGAAAAAACTGAGTTTGTATTTTACCGAAAGCCCTGCAGTCTAGCTAAGATTCCTGAATACCCCACAAGAAATCTCCCAGCAGGCTGCATGCCAGCTCCCCTCTGTGTCTGAAGCCTTGTGACAGGAAACATGGGAGTGTATTAAGTGAAGGTTAACGTAGCCTGTTTCTAGATGCTGAATGATCATAATTAATTTATCAGGGCCTGGCGTGATTGTGAGGTGCACTGGTAAAGCCCCTATTACCCTTGTACATACAAACCGCCCACGGTTGATTACAGACTGGTACGACTTAATGAGGGGAATCAAGATCTGTAAATAGAAGAGAGGTGTTGTATTTAAAAAAGCGTAAATACAGGACATGCAGGAATTTTGGACAAATTAGAATTTACATTGACATGCATGCGTATTGGGCGGTATAGTGATTAGCATGTCCGCCTCACAAGATGGTCATGGGTTCAACTTCTGGGCACAGATGTTTCTGTGTGGAGTTTGCACATATATCCTGTACTTTGCTTTCCTCTGGGTACTCCAGTTTCCTTCCACTAATTCAAAGACATTAGGATAATTAGCTGTCCCAAATTGCCCCTAGGTGTGGATGGATTGTAAGTGTGAATGGTTATGTGTGTGAGTCTTGTCATTGGCTGGCGAGCTGTTTAGGTTGTACCCCGCCCTCGCCCAGTGTTGGTTGAGTGGGCACGAGCCTCCCCCTGACCCTAATAGGGTTAAGCGGTTGAGTGAAGAGTGACTGAGTGAGTCAGGGAGTGTGTGAGTGAGTGAGTGAGTATTTCATCTGGAGATGCATCTGGAGTGGCTCATAAGTAACGATGATCAAACCTCTGCCAAGCCCAGCAATCCACATGAACAAAATTGTCAAAAATGTCAAAAATCAACCTATTCACAATATTAAAGAATCCTGGTAAAATTTCCCAGATTGTCCCGGATCATCTTCAAAATCTAACAGAGTCTTCCGTGTCCAAACCTCCGCGTCTGGTTGAAATTGCATGAAAACCCACGCATAACTTTTTGCAAATAACAGAATGCACACAGCACCCCGTACTGGGCTGTAATATGACACTTCCGAAAAATTGTCTGTCCAAAGAATTATCTCATAATGTTAAAGAACCTTAGAAAACATTCCTGTAGCCAGAATTTGATCCAGATCATCTCCAAAATCGTTCTTGTCCAAAGCTCCACCTTTGGTAGAAATTTTATGAAAATCTGCACATAACTTTTTGCGTAATCCTGCTAACAAATACACAAACCGGGGGTAAAACAATCTCCTTGGTGGAAATATAAAAGTCAAATGTGTCTTAGAACTTCATACTTTTATAGTAATAGATAATTTGACTGGCATGGCAGACAACCAATCAAAGGCCTCTTTCCAGTTGTATGTCAGCATCTTATCAGTAACGCTACCTGCTTCAGATCGTCTTGATATAGTTATAACATGGCGTTCCTTGAACATTTTCTGTCCACCCTGGTTTAAAAAGCTCATTGTGTCACCCTGTATAGATGTCCGTTTTCCCAATGGAAACTACTGTGTGGAGGTGTAGAGACTGAACCGTAATGACTCTAAAGCTTATATGAAGCTACAAATACAAATGAAGCCAAGCCAGGCTGACCGAGTAATGGGACTCTTGTTAGCTAAATTAACCTACTAATTTAGCTTTGTTATGAGTAATCTGAAATGTGATTACTCTGAGCGAGTGTATATTGAATTGTTGTTTAAAGTCTGAAGTGGATTTAAATGTCAGGAAAATGTATATGAACGAAAGTACGTTGTCATAGTTTTTATTGAGGTATTTAGTAAAAAAAAAGTAATATAAAAATTTAGACACTGTCTAAAAGTAGAGCTCTGAAAAAAACGAACTTCTCCTGATAAAAGGTTTCAACATGAATTCGTTTTAATGACCCCTTCGATGATGTAATGTCATGTAACAGTCACGTTATGACCGTCCCCTCCTCAAAGTTTTGATATTGGCTGAAGGTGTTAGGCTACTGAGATAAGATTTCTTTAATGGAAACCCAACATCACCACAGGGTAGCGAGATACCATTCTGCTGGATGGGTTTACTTCCGTAAGCGCGTTAACACTCCAGAAACATCATACGGTTCCTCAATGTGATTCGGTGCAAAGCCTTTCTATTCAAATGAGTAATGCATTGTGCGGCAGGAATAGTTTATTTTGCCAGCTAAAAAATTAAAGATAACTACTGCATATGGCATATAGAATTCTGTTTATGTTCTTAAAATGTGTATTTTATTTTATGGCTTGAAACAAGTAACCGTTTGGAGGGGAAGAGAGAGTGGAAAACGTTACCATCACTCAGACATTCATCCCCATTACGACGGTTATATACCGCAATGCAAAACATCACCACAGGGTTCCCACATGCACATGGACACAATGTTCACGACACAAAAAGTCAGATTGATGCTATACCAATTTCCTTAAGGATGATGTTCCACTTTTTCAAATCAGTTCAGCCCTATGATTATAATGTCAAAATAGCTATAATAATCAATACTACATGTATTAATAACAATGTAATTCTGCAATTAAGTGCTTTAGGATTACATTTCTGCCTTCCTCACACACAGGCTGATCTCAGTCAGATTCTAACCCATGACATGTGTGTGTTTGGCGTCCCGCTGCTAGTGTTGCTGACTCTGAGCAGTGTTATGGCCACTGCTATAACCCCCACCTCACCTCATCCTCTGCCTGCTGCTTGCTGCAATGTGTCACCTTCGAAAGACTCCACAGTGTCCCGGCAGTGTGGCGCTGACAAACCGAAGCAACTGCTTTTCAAAAGCGTTGCAGTGACCGGCCATTTCTCCAACTGACAGCCAATCGTTTGCATAATGTCACCTGTTAATATCTTATATCCTGTATGTTTTAGCCTTTGATCATTACCATATGCTGTACACTCTATTTACTGTTTATTTTAGTACACGTCATGTGATCTGATTGGTTCGCTATCCTGGTATAGTAGATTTTAGTATTTACTACACAGGAACATTGCAATCTGATTGGTTCGCGATTTCAGGATTAAAAATATTATTCATTTAAAAAAGTTTCTCGTTTCTGAATAATTCTTGGTATTGAATCAGGAACCATGCAACTAATGTGAACCATCAAACACATTTTAGCTGATTGCTACTTTGTAGATGTAAGTAAAAACCACCTGATGATGAAAATATACATTTTCAGTATATAGTGTCAGGAGAGTTTGGAAGGCTTTCCTTTCATTTTCCCCCTGAAGCCCCTCCCTGGTTGGTGGTGATCCTGTGATAAGGAGGTGATACTTGACGGGTAATAATTGGCTACGACTGTATAAGGGGGAAAATTTGGTACAACCCAAAAAAACTATTTTAAGCAGTGGAATGAAAGCTCTTGGAATGAAAGGCTCTCTTACAGGACACTTATCCTTAGTTATGCATGTACGATGCGGTACAATACTGACCGTGGTGTGTTATATAAAGTGTGTGTACACAAATTGGCTGTGAACCTATAGTACGATATTGCTGGAGGTCTCAAGCTGTGTGCTGCATCCTTACAGCTCTTGCATTATCTCTCTGTCCTCAGACCTCTACTGCAGACTCGCAGTCAAGCTTTTGGCAGTCACATGGCTTTAGCCCTGGCAGGCAGACCCACAGGTGTTATAGCACAGGGAGTTGGGAGCACAGAAGGAATTTTTATTTTAATATAAAAAGGTCAGATGGTATTAACCTGATATGACGGTCTCATTAGCCTGATTGTAAAAATTGTATTCAAGTCATTTAATGTTGCAGCAAGCAAAGCAGATTAATTTGGCTCTTTTGTGAATGTGAGGAGACTTCCTAAATAAGTGATTTGTAGTCTTTCAGGATTTCAAGAACCAAATAAAAGCACTTTGAGGATCCCCCCAAGCCCACAAGAACATGCCCTAAGACATTTTTATAAAGAGGAAGAAGATTGGCAAGGACTTGCTTCATGTTGAGTCATCAGTGTACACCCCTACACATACTCCTTCTGCAGGCGGCACAATAAAAAGACATGTCTTCTTCCTCACCACCTTCTACTGGCTGGTGTTGTTCTTGTTCTCTGTGCCAGCAAGACCCAAGAACTGTAGGATGGCAGACGCAAGTGAAAATGACGTGCTAATGTGCGATTGCACTGTGGGAATGCAATCCTGCCACTTAACAGCTTCTGCCATTCACTGTTTTGTTTTTGCTGTGCGTAAGCATCGCTAGTCAAAACGTTCCTCGTAAAAACGGGAATCGATTTGGCAGCACAAGACAAAAAAACACAGAAGGAGAAGAAGCCGGTTTAATCAGAGCATCCAGATGGAGTAGATGAAGTCAAGAAGATAAAGAGGGAAATGGCCTGACGTAGCTAAGAGACGGATGAATAGAGAGAAAGATCTATTTAAAGGTCTCCGGAAGTGTGTGGATTGAAAGAGTGGAGGATTGATGCAGCACAAAAGCGCAGACCGAATACCCCCCCCCCCCCTTTTCCTTTACTATCTTTCCTTTGTGTCATGTCTGACTGTAGTAAAGCAGCGCTGTTCTTCAGTGAGGATTGGCACCATTTCTGTTGACCTCCTGTTTAAGTGTATTCGCCTCTTCATGACCAAACTAAAAAAAGAAATCCATCATGGAGCTGGTTTTATTCAAGCTAATGGCAATTTGAGTAAATGTTCAAACAGCTGTTTCACTGTTTTGGATGTTGAGAAGATGAGAGTATATATTTTTAAATTTAACAGTAGATATTTTGTTATAAAGTGGGGCAGTGGTGGCCCGGTGGTAGGGTGCTGGATTACTGATCCCAACGTCAGGGGTTCAAGCCCCACACTCACCGGGTTGTCACTGCTGTCCCCCCAGTGCAGCTAACTGGGTTAGCAAAGGCCAGCCATGTTTCTCACTGTCTGTGGTGAGAGGATGTAAAAGAACCGTTGCTGTCTTTCATCCAGAGTAGGCTGCATTGCCATCAGCGTGTTTCTGCCCTGTGATGGCCTGGCGAGCTGTCCAGGGTGTACTCTGCCCTTGCCCAGAGTTGGCTGAGATAGGCTCCAGCCTCCCCGCGACCCTAATTAGGATTGGGCGGTTCAGAGAATGAACGATGAACGATGTTCTTATAAAGCAGCTTTACAGACATCTGAATGTAGATCCATTTTTAAAATTAGCTAAAACTAAATTGAAAACGGGAGGCATGGTGGCGCAGTGGTTAGCATGTCCGCCTCACAGCAAGAAGGCTGCGGCTTCAATTCCCAGGCTTCAGTCATTTCTCTGTGGATTTTGCATGTTCTCCCCGTGCTTGCGTGGGTTACCTTCGGGCACTCCGGTTTCCTCCCACAGTCCAAAAACATGCACAGTAGGTGGTTCCAAATTGCCCCTGAGTGTGAGTGCAATGGCTTGGCTGTTCAGGGTGTACCCCGCCTTCACCCAGAGTCGGCTGAGATGGACTTTAGCCTTCTTGCGACCCTAATTAGGATTAAGCGGCTTAGAAAATGAATGGATGAATGAATAACCTGAAAACGTAAAAAACTAAATTGTGGGACTAAATAACTGTTAAAACTATTCAAAATAATTCTGGAGCATTCACTGCATCGCTCATGGTTTCTCTTGTGTTGAAAGAGTACCTACCCTGAATTAGTGTTTAAAGAACTATGATTGTACTGATTCAACTAAAAGAAAACAAGAAATAATGAATTTTAATGAGACTAAAAGTGCTCTAAATTACTTACTGCGGTTTGCATTATTTCTAATACAAAGTCACTGTGGATTCGGTCGGTATGTTTACTGAAGGAACAGGCAAGCCACAGCGCCACAGGGGAAAGAGATTAAAGTTCCAGGAACTGAAAGGGAGTGTGGAGTGTATTAAAGTAATGTGCACCTGCTTCAGCACTATTAGCTTTATATACTCTCAGGTGGCATCATCATCATCATCATCCTCATCATCATCATTCTCTTGGTCCAGGGTCAGGTCGCAGGGGCAGCAGCCTAAGCAGTGAGGTCCAGATATCCCTCTCCCCTGCCACTTCCTCCAGCTCTAGCGTGGGGACGCCGAGGCTTTCCCAGACCAGCCTGGAGACATAGTCCCTCCAGCGTGTTCTGGGTCGAGCCCAAAGTCTCCTCCCGGTTGGACATACCCGAAACACCACACCAGGGAGGTGTTCGGGAGGCATTCTAATCAGATGCCCGAACCATTTCTGTAGACAAGAATAAATGTAGTGCTGTGGAGTCATTTAATTTCTATTCCATAAACATATTTTTATAGTCAGAATACATTAACTCAGCCAATAGGATAAATTTGATCTGTAGAACAGTTCTGGTCCTATCTTTATTAGTGTCAAACATAAAACAGATGTACACAGAAGGATAACAAAGCACTGACAGGAAACAGGCTGAAGACAGGATCATACCTCAAGGCAAAGACAGAAACCGTGACCTTCCTCTTTTTAGGGTTTCTAACCTTGTTGTTTCAAATCGACCCTGTCCTTAGTGTGACTAATCTTACGTCCTCTGCTAAATATCAGCCATTTATATCAATTGTACACTGTATGCTTCTCTTACCACCCTGTCTATTTCTAACATTATTAGAACTTGTACCAGAACCGATTCCTCGGGCTGGCGGCAATGGCCTCGCCGTCTCGCTCGTCCCAGGCCCGACGCCGGAGCAAAGACCCAATCCGGCACAGCTTCAACCCGGAGCATTTCCCCAGCGTGGACTTCCAGAACGGTGACCCCGAGGAGCTGGCGGCTGCCCTGACCCGTTCGACCAGCGATACGGACCTGGTGACATCACACTGCCGCTCCACGCTGACTGCCGGAACCTCCCACTACGCCATCGGCCAGTCAGCGGACATCACGCTGACATGGGACATCAAGGAGGAGGTGGATGCTGGAGACTGGATCGGAATGTATCTTATAGGTGAGTGATGAGAAATAAAGGGGTGTGAAAAAGCAGCAAGGATCTGGCTTTCTATAAGGAACAGCAAATCTGTTCTCTCTCTCTCTCTGGCTCTCTCTCTCTCTTATATAGCCCCATAAATCACTTTAATCCATCACTGTTCTATCAAACGGTCTCGCTGTTACTTTGCACGCGTGTGAACTACAGAGATTGGATTGAATCTGATACAAACAGAAATCCATTAATCATTTGTTGTCACATTTCTGGCCACCACAGACCGGAGCAACTGGCTGTATTATGAATAAAAATGAATTGTTTACCTAAAACAATATGTTTGAGATTACCGGTATAGGTCATAATGACATCATGACTGTGTTTCCTCTAAAGGGGTACGGTACAGTATCTACAGATTCTTTTCTCTTTTCTAGATGAGGTGCTCTCTGAGAACTTTCTGGACTACAAGAACCGCGGGGTGAACGGCTCTCACAAAGGCCATATTCTGTGGAAGATAGAAGCCAATTCGTACTTTGTTGAGCGTAAGTGAATTGTCTTAGCATGCGTTTATTTCTGATGCCTACATTTTAGACTTCTCCTGCGTGTAATCGGTGAATCAGAGCCTCAAAACATAACTGAGGTGCGAGTCTGACGTGCAGGCCTGCGTAAGGAAGATAAGCGTTTGAATGCGTGATGCACCATTATCCAAGCATAAAGACAGCAGGACATTATCACGTTCAACACCGCTGCCATGGAAACAAACATACCGTGTCCGCTCGGACTTAGACTTTTCTCCGAGCAGTCCATGATGTGTTCTGAGTGCTGTAATGCACTTGAGTGAGATTGTCTTTTTCAATCGCCTTTCTCACAGCTGGGGTCCACATTTCTTTTCATACTCACACACAATCCCTCTGTGGCACAGTGAAATACCTCATTAAACACGCCTCTGTATAATGAGAGCCATTCTGAAGCGCAGTGCTTTGAAGGCCATCGACGGAAATGGTGGTGTTTATTTATGTACATACTAGTCTACTTTTCGAGAGAAAAATTTTGAAATTCATTCATTCACCTGAAGTTTTCATTTATTCCGGCATCTGGCCTTGGTTAGCACATCTGCCTCACAGCCTGGGTTCGAGTCCCGGGCTCGGTGAGGGCGTTTCTGTGTGGAGTTTGCATGTTCTTCCTGTGCTTGTGTGGGTTTCCTTGGGGTATATCGGTTTCCTCCCACAGTCCAAAAACATGTACATTAGGCTAATTGGCTTTTCGAAATTGCCTGTGAGTGTGAGTGTTAGTAGTTGTGTACGTTTTGGCCTTGCAGTGGTCTGGCGAGCTGTTCAGGGTGTACCCCTCCTTCACCCAGTGTTGGCTGAGATAGGCACCAGCTTTCTACAACCCTAATAAAAGTAAGTGGTTCAGCTAATGAGTGAGTAAGTAAGTGAGTGGTTTTTAATGCTATCCAGCTAGCAAACATAAATTCACCAGGAATCTTTTTTTTTTTTTTTTTTAGCAAGTTAGCTTGCTAACTTGTCAGGATTTCTTAGAATATTTCTAGTATATTTTTCCTAAATAGATCAAATGTTATCCTATTCTAATATGATATTGCATATATTTCTTATGTGTTATTCCTAAATGCTCATAGTCTTTACAAACTTTTTTTTTGGATTATGCTAACCTCATAGAATCTTTCAGAAAACCTTTTTTTCTTGTATAATCCCCACTGCTAATGCTTAGCATGTCGCTAACAGTTGACAGGAACCTGACAGGATTTCTGAAATACTTATTTCATAACGTTTACTTCTAATGCTAGCTAACATGCGTTAATTAACAGAACTTTTAAAAGAAATTTAAAGCCATATTAATTTTTAGTATATATAATTTTTAAAGCTAGCTGCTAGCACACAAAACCTGACAGGAAGTCATTAGAAAAGTGCTAGCCTCCCAGTGATGCACCATCTGATGATGGTTTGCTAGCTAGCATGAGAATTTCTGTCAAGATTTTCAACAACAAACTACCAAGATTTCTCAAATAACTTTAATCCATATTCATCAATATTCAGTGTTAAATGTAGCTAGCTAGCTAATAAAAACCTACTTGAAAGGATTTCTGAGAGGAAGTATAAGATTTTTAAGATAATATTCACTGCTAATACCAGTCAGCTAACATCAACTAGCATGACAGGATATCCACCTCAACTCCTGAAACTAATTTAAGCACCTTAACAATTTTTTCACATGTTTGTGGTTCTTTGTGACAGAAAGCATAGTTTACATTAATCTGAATTCTCTTGAATAAAGAATGCCACTGATAATAATAAAGGTGGTTGCATCTTAGCTGTGGTATGCTAGCATCGGTATGACGCTGCAGAAAAACAGGCCGTCACAGCAGCTGCTTTAGTGCTACGGTAGTGATTTATCACCCCCATATGGCACTTTGCGGGGGAGCGTGCACAGCTCTGTCTGTTGTAACACACTGCTGTATTACCCTGACATGAGAGACTAGCAGATTAGCCCATGAGTGTGTCTGTAATGCAGGAGATTCTCCGCCATGGTTTCTGTTTTCTTCTGGTTACCTGTGTGAAGTAGCGTTTACAGAGAGAGAGAGAGAGTGAGAGAGACAGACTGAGTGAAAGAGAGAGTCAGAGAGAGAGAGAGAGAGAGAGAGAGAGAGAGAGAGAGAGAGAGAGTCAATACCATCCACCCGCCCCATGCCTTTGTTCTATCAATCAACCATGTTGCTAACAGGAAGTGCTCCTGCTGGCAGTCTTCAGGAGTGCAGAATTAATGAAGCTGTAAAGTAATCTATTTAAAGATGTGTGTGTGTGTGTGTGTGTGTGTGTGAATACGGAAGCTAATTTTAGCCACAACATTCAGCACTTAGTCCGCAGCAAATGCTGACCCTCATTCAAACACATCAGCATTTTTGTTGAATATGTTTAAAAAATAGTTGTCATGGGTTTTTCGGATCGTTCGGACCACTCACTCTTTCACTCATTTGCCGAAGCGCTTAATCCTGCTAGGGTCACCCGGAGGCTTACACTGGGCGAAGACTTGGTACACCCTGAACAGCTGGCCAGAGCATTGCATGGCCAACACACACAACCTTTCACACTCACATCCACACCTAGGGGCAGTTTCAAACAGCTAAGGTGCATAATGTGCATGTCTTGGGAATGTGGGGGGAAACGAGACTACCCCGAGGAAACCCACGTATGCTCGGAGAGAACATGTGAACTCAACACAGAAACGACCTCGCCTTCTAGCTGTGAGGTGACTGTGCCAAACAAAACGCTACGTGTTACCCCTTGTTTAGACCATTAATTAGTAAAGTATAAAGCCATTGGGTGTTATTCAAAAATCTCACTGTGTCCCATCAGTAGTCTATCAGCTGTTACACATTTTTGGCAGCTCTGATGACTTCCAAGCTTCTTTGCCCAATTTACACAAGTGGTACCTTTCAATCTCAGTGCCTCTGAAGCTCTAGGAATTTAGTTAATGTTTAAAATGCTAGCAGGATGCTACAACATCTATCAGTTGGCATGTTAATAATGACATAATGTAAGTAACACTTTCAAAATGTTTTTTAATTTTTAGCACCCTAGGAAATAATGAAGCAAATATGTGATCATTCATCAGAGTCATATCCGTACAGCTATTAATAATGATAATCATTAACTATTAATATCATGGTCATGCTTTCTGTTAAATGGGCTATTTCTTGTGGTATTAATTATGACCTTATAAGGAAGCTGAGGTCAGAGCACAAGGTCAGCCAGGATACAAAATCGAACAACTTTGGCTGGACTAGGATTTGTACTTTGGAAGGACTTCACTTTACCTGAACCACTGAGCAAGTCACTCTCACTCACTAGTTTGATAAAACCACTTAAGTCTACTAATAGAGTCACATGGTGAAGGCAATATACACCTTGAACAGCTTGCCAGACCATCACAAGGCAACACAGACAACCCTTCACACTTACATTCACACTGGAACAGTCAGTTATCCTAATGTGTCTTTGAACTGTGGGAGGAAACCAGTGTACCCCGAGGAAATCTCACAAGCACTGTAAGAACATGCAAACTCCACACAGAAATGCCTGAGCCTGGGACTCAAACCCAGGACCTTTTTGCTATGTGGCAGAAGTGCTAACCAGTACACCACCATTGAGCAAGTGCTACGCTTGATAGTTGATGGCATCTAAGCAAGTTAAAGCTGGGGTTGGTAATTTTTTAGCGGTATACACAAACCGTTATATTGGATGTTAAAATTGTCTTTACACCCCAACAGCAGTCAACTTATGAGAACTAAAAATGATCAGACAAAAATCTGTGCCCATTGTTATCATGTAAAAACATTGACCAATCACTGCTGCACGGTCTGCTGGGAAAATCCAATCAAATGCTTCCATGTCTTCCTACACGTGCATTACCATACTGTGGACGAACCAGCAAACAGAGCATGTCTGGAGTATGTGTGGCTTTGAAAGGGCCTCTGGAGCCCAGAAGAGATGCTAGTTTCAAATTTTGCTAGCTTTCCAGATTAGCAACCCCAGCTTTAAATTGTCTTGAGTGTCAACAAAACGGTATAGCGTTTCCTCTTATAAGATTGCAAGACAACCAATCTGAGATGATTAAATCTATTCCCAGACTGGACCAACCTTCCTGTATTCTATGTAAATATTTTTTTCCCATGAACCTCTTCTCTTCCTCTTCTTCCCAGCGGAGACAAAGATCTGCTTTAAGTACTACCATGGGGTGAGCGGTGCCTTAAGGGCTACGACACCCAGTGTGACCGTGAGGAACCCTTCAGCGCCGGTGAGTGTGTATGTGTATGTGTGAACTGTGTGATCAAATTTCCAACATAAGTGGAAAAACTTTCAACTTATCTTTGGACCTTCTAATATAGTCGGTCTCGGCCTGCAGTACAGGCGCATTATCATCATCACCATCATCATCACCATAATCGTCATCATCAAAAGATGACTGAACAAGTAAATCTGATCAAAATCTCTAGTTAACGGAGAAATCATCAATTCTCGAGAAAGATTGTGGATATTCGAACCAACCAGCCAAACAAATACACACCTCCCTTTATTGCTCCTTCAGAAGCTCCGCCCCCAAATGTATGTAAACTGTATGCACAGACAGGTTAACAACAGTAACAGTGACATGCTGTATCTCCCTTCCAGCCAATAAGCAACAGGGTGTGCTTGTCCTAGGCATAAGGGCAAACATTAGCAACACTGTTGCTGATTGGCTGGAATAGTTTTGTGTGGCTTGTGCTGAGCCACCTCACCAGATTTTTTTTTCAGCATGCACACAGAACAGAAAGCTAACAGACCACGAGTTGGTTTGATTTTTTTAGTTTTTATTTTAAGTATATTGGGATGGGGAGAGTGCTGTATTTTAATTTTTTATTTATTTGTTTGTTTGTTTGTTTGTTTGTTTGTTTATTTTATTTTATTTTATTTTTTGCAATGCTGCCTTAGTCAGAATGATCGCTCTTCTTCTGAGTGAGGATTAGGCCTCTGGCTTGCATACAGCCAAATCATCTTGAGTCTATTAATATAAATTCAACTCCAGGCAGCCTGTGGTTCATTATTTCTGATCTCACACGCTTCAACTCAAATCCTACCTAATCATCACTGAGAATTATTTGTATATCGGTCCTTCTGAGAACAGATGAAGCTCAGCTTGATACACAGTCAAGGGTTTGGTATACAGGAAGCGCATTAAGAGCTATTTTGGTGGGAGAAAATTGTTATTTTGCATAAAAATGGAAACTAGAAGTGTTGGTCAAGTGATTTGTATATTTGCAGAGTTTGGTCTGAATGTAAAACTGAGAGACAGAGAGAGAGAGAGAGAGAGAGAGAGAGAGAAAGAGAGTGTGTGTGGGGGGGGGGGGGGGATGTTAGATGTGGGGATTGCTGAAGTATTTTCTCTCTCTGGTGATCTCTTGACAGTGCTGCCTTGTATCTAAATCTGTCTCTCTCTCTCTCTCTCTCTCTCTTGTTTCTGTCTCGCCTGTTTTCTCTCCATCTCACTGTCCCTCGCTCAGGTGTTCAAACCGGTTGCTGTGGACGACGTGCCTCAGAGTCAAGGCAGCAGAAGGCTCATCAGCTTTTCTCTGTCAGGTACGCACCGTCCCGAAGCATGACACCTGTTGTCATAGCAACTGCCGCGAATACACTCTCCAATTAGCGAAAAGTAATTAGGTTAGATAAATTTTCAGTTCGTTTCTATTTTTAGAGACTCCTGAGGGACTCTCGTTATCGTTCCGTTTCTGCAAATCTTTCGCTTACAAATCCCAACATGCCACGGCTTCCCTTGGGAGAAAAGCAACGTAAACACACTCACTCACATAAACACTCACACTATTACGGGCAGCGATGAGCCAAACGCCAAGCCAGCAGACGACTGCTTTTAAAACAAATCTTTTTCTTTTTGTACCTTTTGCTTGGCTTCTGAGTGATGTTTGTTCCTGTGTGTATTTTCTTCTGCCGTCTGGTTGTGTGGGTGTGTGGGTGTGTGGATGTGTGGGTGGACACGCTCAGATTTCCAGGCAACAGGCTTAAAGAAGGGCATGTTCTTCAATCCGGACCCTTACCTGAAGATCGCAATCCACCCGGGCAAACACAGCATTTTCCCTGCTTTACCTCATCACGGCCAGGAGAAAAGATCAGGCATCGTCTGCAACACGGTCAACCCCGTCTGGCAGAGAGAGGTTGGGAAATATGACCATCCCTACACACAAACACCGACTCACGTCCATATGTGCACCTACACTCCACACCCCAATCTTTAAAACCTTGACATGTCCTTCTCTGAGATCTGAGCATGCTGTTTTTGTCCTAATGTCTCCCTTCCCTTTCCTCTTTCCCTTTCCCCAAATTAACTCACACTGAAGGGAAAATGTAGGAGTAATTGAATAATGCCAGTGATTTAATCTAAGTCATGCTTTGTAGATGACATGCTATGGATTTTACAAGGGAGTAGGCTGTGCATGTCTGGTTATCGAACCCAAACCTAAACACAGTCAATAAAATTATAGGCACAGCGCTGTAGAATTCTCAATTCTGATTGGTTGAGAGTTCTTATAGTACTTCATCACAGGTTTATATTAATGTATATTATCTGTTCATTGTAATACACTGCCTGGCCAAAAAAAACAAATGCACACTAATATCTTCATGGGGTGCATTTAGTCTTGATCTCAGCATGTAATCTCCATGGCACTGTTGCTCCAGTTGGTCAGGTCGAGGCTCAGCAACATTAATGTGGCAATAAAATGAAGTCAGCTGATGAGCTGAATGTACTGAATGAGCAGGTTATCACATCAATGGACTTTTTCTTCCCTGATGGCACGGATATAAAATGAGGACTCAAATAATGAGCGAGTGGTTCAAGGAGCATGAGGAATCATTTTCACATATGTATTGGCACCCCAGAGTCCTGACCTTAACCCTATTGAAAGGTTTTGGGATGTACTGGAGAAGACTTTATGGAGTGGGATAGTTTTTCTCCTCATCGATTCAAGACATCGGTGAGAAATGAACCCGACACTGGATGGGGATAAATGTTATGTTGAAATCGTCATGGCATGATGATTATGTGCTGTATGCATGGCTAAAGGCTGAACTATTTTTTTGGCTGGGCAGTGTATGTTACCTTTAAGATAAGTTATATAAATAGGAGGCTGGTGAACGAGCAACTGTTTATACATGTAGTAGGAAGGTAATTATTAACAGGAGCTCGCTTTTTTTTTTTTTAATTCCGCCAAGGTTATATTTGAACCTCAGTTTATTTGTATGTGTGATTGTTATCAGGATTACGCAAAAAGTCCTGTGTGGATTTTCTTTAACTTTGTACCAAAGGCGGGGCCTTGGACAAGGAAGACGTCATTAGATTTTAAAAATTATCCGGATGAAAAATATGGATCCAGGAATTTTTTAAAACACTCTTTAACATTGTGAGATAGGTCAATGTTTTCTGAAATGTCATATTACAGCAGGTCCCGCATGGGGTGCTGTGTACTTTTTGTTATTTTCAATTTCCTTCAGTGTGTTTTTGTTAAATATTTATTTTGAAATAAAATGAAATGAAAACCAGCAGTATTTTGGGAGACGATTTTAGGACCCTGAAGGGAAGTGTTCAGGGACTTCAAGTGTTCTTTGTTCGTACTGCCGTGATGTAGTTGTGATGTTGTGTTTAACAGTGATACTGTTAGTAGTTTGCAAGCGAAATATTCGCGGTTTTGTTAAGGCCTGATTTCTCTGGCAACCCCGAGAGCATAATTGGCCCTGTTCTGTGAGTGGGACGGATTTTTTTTCTCTTGTGTCTGTCAGACAGACGCTCGCCAGGCATCTGTTAGCTCTTGTCTAAAGGGAAAATAGGTCAGGGTGGAATATATACAGAGGGGAGAGTGGGAAGGGGGTGGGGCGGTGTTTTACTTCCTTTTATTCTTTCTGGAGGGGTAAAGAATGAGAGAAGGCAGAGAGATGTTTTATGGTGTGAAGTAACCTCTTGCCTCCGAGCGGGTTCAGCTGTCCAATGAATGTCTGTCATTATGTACCTCAGAGGAAGACAAGGAAGTATCAGGCAGTATGACTGAATTTGTAGAGAACACTGGATAAAAATCTTAAATTACGCCAGACTGCATCCCAATTTAGCAACCGAAGTACGTACTTCCTGTATGAAAGCACATGGACTGCATACAATATTTCTTTATTGGTTATAAGGATGGCTCTGGCTGGTCATGTCTCCTCCAGCTGGAAAAAAAGATGTGTGGCTTTCAGTCAGAGCGTTAGATGAGAGGGATGAGAGGGATTCATCATCACGTGAGTGATTGAAGCACCCGGCACTGAGAGCTGGCCCAGTGGGAGGAGGAGGGAAAGTAGGTCGTCATGGAGAGATGAGGAAAATAGCGAAGATGGGTAGAGAGAGTGAAGCGGGGGTTCAAAAGCAGGGGAAATCATCTCCTTTTCATTTTTCCGCGAAAAGAAATAAAAGACTGAGGCGGATTATTGGCGTTTGCTTCAGAGAGTGACCTCACCCACGGCTCATCCTCATGCTCATGGTTTCTCCAGCTGTGCCTTTATATCCCCCACGCTCACAAATAAACACAACCACATACTGTATATACTGTACCTACAATAATAATGATCTACTGCTCTACTCATTTACAGTCCATGCTTGTGAATAGTAACCAGGAATTATGACGATGTTGTTAAATGCTAGATAAGTGGTCACAAGTGGAACGTCTTTTCCGTATGTACCATAATGAGTCCTAAAGGAAGACAGAGGCATGCTGGGTAGCGCATTACATCTGATACACTTATTCATTCATTCATTTGCCAAACAGCCAAATCATACTCGGGTCGTGGCGAGGATTGAGCCACCTTTGAATCTCAGCCAACTTTGGGTGATGGCGGAGTACACCCTGAACAGCCAGTCCATTGCTGGGCCAACACACACACACTTTTTCAACACCACAATGATTCAAACTCACATTCACACCAAGGGGCAATTTGGAACAGCCAGTTAGCCTAATGTGCATGTACTTGGACTCAGAGAGGAAACCTGAGTACCCGGAGGAAACGCACACAAGCACGAGGAGAACATGCAAACTCCACATAAAGACAGGCGGGCCCAGGTCTCGAACCCAGGACCTTCTTGCTGTGAGGTGGATGTCCTAACCACTATGCAACCGGTCTGCCCAACACCTATTCATTAATTCAATAAATTCAACACTTCACTTCATTAATTAGTTCAGGGGTACACCCTGAACAGCTCTCCGGTCCATCGCAGAGAAACACACAGACAACCATTCACACTCACACTCACACCTGGGAGCAATCTGCGACAGCCATTCAGCCTAATGTGCATGTTTTTGGACTGTATGAGAAAACTGGAGTACCCAGAGGAAACTCATGCAAGCATGGGGAGAACATGCAAACCACACACAGAAGCACCCACGCTGAGCCTAGGACCCAACACCAGGACCTTTCTTATGTGAGACGAAATTCTACGCTTCACTGTGCAGTCCCTGATACACTTAGAGATCTTAGAGTTTCATTTATTTATTTTTACAGTGCCTTGCAAAAGTATTCACCCTCCTTGGCTTTTTACCTATTTTGTTACATTACAGCCTGTTTACATTTTTTAAAATCTGATGATTTATGTGATGGATCTGCACAAAATAGTCTAAGTTGGTGAAGTAAAATGAGGAAAATATAAAACAAATAAATAAATTTAAAAAATCTGAAAATTGGCATGTGCATATGTATTCACCCCCTTTGCTATGAAGCCCCTAAAAAGTTCTGGTGCAAACAATTACCTTCAGAAGTCACATAATTAGTGAAATGAGGTCCACCTGTGTGTAATATAAGTGTCACATGATCTGTCAGTATAAACATACCTTTTCTGAAAGGCCCCAGAGGCTGCAACACCACTAAGCAAGAGGCATCACACCATGAAGACCAAGGAGCTCCAAACAAGTCAGGAATAAAGTTAATGAGAAATATAAGTAAGGGTTGGGTTATAAAAAATATCCAAATCTTTGATGATCCCCCGTAGCACCATCAAATCCATCATCTTCAAATGGAAAGAACAAGAGAGGGCCGCCCACCAAGACTCACAGACCGGGCAAGGAGGGCATTAATCAGAGAGGCAGCACAGAGACCAAAGGTAACCCTGAAGGAGCTGCAGAGTTTCACAGCAGAGATTGGTTAATCTGTGCATGGAACCACAATAAGCCGTACACTCCACAGAGCTGGGCTTTGTGGAAGAGTGGCCAGAAAATAGTCATTACTATTAGTTGTTAGTCATTACTATTAGTTGTTAGAAATAAGAAGGCACATTTTGAGTTTGCCAAAAGGCAAATGTATGGAGGATCCCCAAATGTATGGAGGATGGTGCTCTGGTCAGATGAGACTAAAATCGAAACTTTCGGCCACAAAGGAGAACGCTGTCTGGCACTAACCCAACACATCCCATCACCCCAAGAACACCATCTCCATAGTGAAACATGGTGGTGGCAGCATCATGCTGCGGGGGTGTTTTTCAGCAGCAGGGACTGGGATCCTGATCCGAGTCGAGGGAAAGATGGATGGTGCTAAATACAGGTATATTCTTGAGCAAAACTGTTTCAGTCGACCTGTAATTTGAGACTGTGATGAAGGTTCACCTTCCAGCAGGACAATGACTCGAAGCATACTGCTAAAGCAATACTATAGTGGTTTAAGGGGAAACATTTAAATATGTTGGAATGGCCTAGTCAAAGCCCAGACCTCAATCCAATTGAGAATCTGTGGTCAGACTTGAAGATTGCTGTTCACAAGAGGAAACCATCCAACATGAAGGAGCTGGAGCAGTTTTGCCTTGAGGAATGGGCAAAAATCTCAGTGGCACGATGTGGCAAGCTAGAGACTTATCCAAAGCGACTCACAGCTGTAATTACCGCAAAAGGTGGCTGTACAAAGTAAAAGTAAAGTACTGACTTTAGGGGGGTGAATAGTAATGCACACTGAAATTTTCTCTTATTTTGTCCTGTTTGTTGTTTGCTTCACAATAAAAAAAAAAAAAAAAAAATCACATCTTTAAAGTTGTAGGTGTGTTCTGTGAATGATGCAAACCTTCAAACAATCCATTTTAATTCCAGGCTGTGAGGCAGCAAAACATGAAAAATGCCAAGGGGGGGGTGAATATTTTGCAAAACACTGTATTTGGCTTTATTTTAGCTCTCCGTGTTTGTTGCTTTTGTATGTTCATATGGGCTGTGGTATCGCTTTGTCATTTCCTTCTCCCTTCTTAGCAACGCATCTGCTCCCTCAGAGGAACAAAAAAGGATGTTATGATAAAGGAACTCACTGCAAATCTCAACATCATATTTCTCTGGCCTGGCCTAAATTATACAATGAAGATTATTTAAAAAATAATGCAAAAAGATGTAACGTCAGTTTAAACTGTGTAATTCAAAATTGATTGCAGTTCCAAATCGCCCCTAGGTGTGAATGTGAATGGATGTACGTGTGTTGGCCCTGCAGTGGCCTGGCGAGCTGTTCAGGGTGTACCCCGCATTCATCTGGAGTCAGCTGAAATGGGCGCTGGCCTTCCAGCGACCCTAATTAGGATTAAGCGGCCTAGAAATTAAATGAATGAATAACTGATTATGACTGATGTTAAAGCAATCATAAGTATGGCGTGTGTGGAGCGTGTGGTGCTGGAGATGCCGTGCAAGGGTTAAACGCTCTCTCTCGTCTCCTGTTTCACAATCTGTGCAGCTTTGCCGTTTCCACAGACCCTCTACTTCCTGTGCAGATGCATCACAACCCTGGCAACTAGACACACACACACACACAAATACAAAAGGCCTGTTGGCGTCATGCATGAACAACTTTTTAATGATCTGGGAAAAATCCTAGCACGCAGAGACGCAAAAGCAGAAGGTGCTCAGACAGCCTTTGTGTTGTATTTGCAGTGTTTTCAATAATAGCTTTCTTTTCTGTCTTTTTTCTAACTTTTTCCTGCTATAATTCCTGCTTTCCATATTTCTAACATACCGGACATTCATTTCCTTCGCCGATTGCCCCTCTTGCTTGTGTCCGTCCTCCATGGCGTTGTCAGATCTCTCCAAGAAATCAGATTCCTGCTGAAAGAGGGAGAGAGAGAGAGAGAGAGAGAGAGAGAGAGAAGATGGCAAGATGCCAGAGTGTGGTCTGTTACAAATGGAGTAAACCATAAAAAATTGCTGATGGCAGGATTTTTGCGAACAGATCCGTACGCCATGTTATGACATCATGCCAGATAGCAGGCTGAGAGGCTCGTCTGCATCTAGATGTAGCATTGTACTTATTATATTCTTGTTAACAGTTTTAAAGGAGCCATGTGTAAATCTTATGGTGCCCTCTACTGGCTGCGAGGCAAATTATAACCAAATAAAAATATGGTGATTCATATTTTCCTGCCCAAAACCAACCCAACAATCTTTACTGAAACAGTTTGTTTATTGTCAGTTTCTTATAATGTGGAACTTCACCCCTAGCTCCGAGCCTAACTCCACTCACTACATAATTTTTTTTAAATGCAAAAAAAAAAAAAAAAAAGTTGCTCATAGGGGCAGAGAGGGGCTTACTCACTTATATGCCCAACCACTTAATCCTGTTAAGGTCACGGGGAGGCTAGAGCCTATCTCTGCTGACACTGGGCAAAGGCAGGGTACATCCTAAACATCTTGCCAGACCATCACAGGGCCAACACACACAATCATTCACACTCACACTCACACAAGGGGCAATTTGGAACAACTAATTAGCCTAACATGCATCTTTGGACTGTGGGAGGATACTGGATTACCCGGAGAAAACTCACACAAGCACGAGGAGAACATGCAAACTCCACACAAAAAATGCCTGAACCTGGGACTCAAATCCAGGATCTTCTTGCTGTGAGGTGGACGTGCTAACCACTATGCATAAATAATAATAATTCATTCATTCATTTTCTGAGCTGCTTAATCCTAATTGGGTTCGCGGGGAGGCTGGCGCCCATCTCAGCTGACTCTGGGCGAGGGCAGAGTACACCGGCACCTTTCTTGGCACTCAAGGTCACCGTACAGATAAAAAAACAACAAAAGCATAGAAAATATACAAAAATAGATAAGAATATAATCAGTCAGACTATTTTAAACCAAGTGGAATAAGCAATTTGAAATAGGTGGGTTTTAAGTTCAGGTTTAAAGTGGGGGAAAGATGTGGTGTTCCTGAGGTAAGGTGGTAATGAGTTCCAGAGCCGGAGAGCAGAGCAGCTGAATGCTGTGCTCCCCATGGTAGTGAGATGAGCGGAGGGGACAGACAGGTGCATAAAGGAGGAAGATCTGTGGGAGCGAGAGGGAGTCGGAAGATGAAGAAGTTCAGACAGATATGGAGGGGCAAGGATATGAATGGCATTAAAGGTTAGCAGGAGGAAACTGAATGCGGAACTTAACCGGGAGCCAGTGAAGCTGCGGGAGGACAGGAGCATCACACTGAGTGATAAATTTTACTGTGATTAGCACTAGATACATCTTGATTTTATCACCTTTCTCTCTCCCTATTTGTCTTTCTCTCTCTTTCTTAAACAACAGAGGTTTAATTTTGTGTCTTTACCCACGGACGTACTGGAGATTGAGGTAAAGGATAAATTTGCCAAGAGCAGACCTATCATAAAGCGTTTCCTGGGCAAACTGTCCATGCCAGTGCAGAGATTACTGGAGAAGCATGCTATTGGGTAAGTACTGAACAGACTGTCCATGTAGAATTTGTAATTCACGTCTTAGCCTATTAAGCTATTGTATAGCTTAATGTTGCTTTGAATTAATATACATTCATGGTGATCTAAGCAATAACTGAATGCTAAATTCTAGAAGACAAGATCCAGTTTCCGCGTTATCCCATTTTACATTTATGGCATTTGACAGACAGCCTTATCCAGAGCAACTTACATGTGTAACTATTTATGCAAACGAGCAGTTAAGGGGTTAGGGCCTTGCAAGGGCCCAACAGTAGCACCTTGGTGGTATTTGAGCTTGAACCCCTACCCATTTTTTATCAGTCATACATTCTTACTAACCACTTATATCTGGTCAGGGTCTTGAGGAGGAATGAAACACGGCTGCAGGGCACAATCACACGTCCACTATTCATATCCACCTACTGGCATGTTTTAGGAAGTAGGACAAAACTAAAGAGCCCAAAGGAACCCCACATGGGGAAAACATGGTTATCTCCATTCTGCACAGGCAATAACATGAGCTCAGGATCAAACCCTAGAACTATCGGGTAGCAATGCTATCTCCTACTTTTTAGAAGTAGCAAAAACCTGAAATGTCTCATAGGTTGCTGTATACCAGTGTAATTTTTTGGCCCCAAATATACTTTTCATAAGTATGGTTAACCCTAAGCACACTGATGCGGAATCATGTAAAACATATCTGCATAAAGCTTATAAAAAATATATTATACTGACTGTATTTTTGAATCCTAAACATACCCCATCACTTATCTTCTGGACTTGAACTTGTCTGGCTTCAATAAATTCATAAGCAAAAATGTCTTATATTCGTATTTTATCTGTCAAGTGACCGTGTTGTTAGCTATACCTTGGGTCGAAGGTTGCCAACGGAGCATGTCAGTGGTCAGCTGCAGTTCCGATTTGAGATAACTTCCTCCATTCATCCAGGTTTGTCCTTATTTACTTCATCATCATGATTGATTGCATCATATATGCAGGTACTGCTTATCTGGATTTCTGTTTCTTTTATTGTTCTCTCCATCCCCTAGATGATGAGGACATGTCTCTCAGCACAGAACTTGAGTGTAGCACAGTTCCTGAGGAACCCGAGCAGCATGACCCAAGGGAAGTAGAGGCAGGAGAACATCCTATTCCAGTCCAAGCAGAGGATACCATGAGCCTGGATCTGGTTGCTCCAGATCTGCCTCTAGATGGAGACATGGCCTCAGTTGACATTCCAATGGATGTAGAACCCTTAGAGGCAGATGAAGGCAAGATAGAGATCCAGGAAGCAGAAGAGACCGGGGCGGTTCAAGAGGAAAAATCTGTAACTGGAGAGAGCACTGAGCAAGAGATAGAGGCGCTGGAAGCTAAGCAAGATGAAGGCAGTCAGGTGGAGGCCCTCGTGCTTGAGCAAGATAGAGGAAGTCAGGTGGAGACATGGTTGCCTGAGCAAGATGCAGGAAGTCAGGCGGAGGCCCTGGTGCTTAAGCATGACAGAGGAAGTCAGGTGGACAGCTTGATGCTCGAGCAAGGTGAAGAGAGTGAACAGGAGGTGGCGGCTCCAGAGCAGATGGAACAAGGGGAGACAGGAGTAGAGGAAGAAGCATACGGTCAAGAGACCAATCATGTGGAACCGGTTGATATAGAAATCATGGAAAGGACTACAGCAGCACCTGCTGCAGTGGTGGAGGAAATGGAAAATGCAATGGGAGGATTTGAATCTGAAACCATGTCCCCTGAGGATTGTGCTCAAGCAGAGGATGAGGATCAGGAAGAAGAGGAAGTTTGCTCACTCCGGATGCGTGGTGCAGCGAAGCGTAAAAATCGTCCTTGCTCACTACCTGTGTGTGAGCTGGAGACTGTAATTGCCTCGACATGTGAGGAACCTGAGACGCCGCGCTCACACTACATCCGTCTCCACCACCTTCTCCACAGCCTTCCCTCTAACCAATCAGAAAACTCTAAAACAGAAGAAGATGAGGAGGAAGAGGACCAAGACGAAGATGGTATGGCATCAGAGCCTCTGACTCCCAATGGCCCACGTCGTTCCCTTCCTCGCAGCCGCTCACACCAGCGTCTCTCTGAACTTGTTCAGATACTAGATGGAGAGGGCCAAGCACTTACGACCGACGAGCAGGTCAGAGGCCAAAGGTCACCCGGTGAGAGTGAGGGTGAGGCTGACCTTAGTCCGGTACCATGCTGTAGTCACATGGTAGCAAGAGGGCCAGGCGCAATGCGCGCAGTATCTTTGGACAGCGCACGATGCGCCAAGAGCAGCGTGTTCTCCTCACAGGAAGACGACGACGACATGGAAGGGCTGAATGGCATCTTGGATTTAGAGGTGGAGCCTTGCCAGGGGGCACGGAATCGTGTGAGGGGTGGAACAAGGTGGGAGGAAGTGCCTGATACTCATGTGCAAAGTCCACATGGCATCATGGGTAATGGAGAGTCCCCAGGAGCTGGAACAAGCCGCAGAAGTAAGTATGAGCGATTGTGACATACCCCAAATATTTATTTTATGCGCTTGTCATTCATACTTTATAAAACCTTGTCGTACATAAGAGCTGAAATCTCCCAGTAGCAACAGTGTTAAATTTTAATAGACAAGTTGAATTTTGATCAGCGTGTTACTGTTGTAAACTTTGTAGTAAGAACATGTCTCTCCAGATGTCAGATGTTTTGTCTGCAACTTAAATATCATTCCACAGCAATGCTGGATTCTCAAATCTGATTGTTTTATTCTGACAGTGAATTTGGCTGCAATTTGACACCTTTCACACATTTATACATTTGAGTACATTGTTGTTTCTATAGTAACCAGTAGGCTGTATGTGCTACATTAGCTAAGGCTAATTAAAACTGATTGTTGTTATTTACCAAAAAAATTATAATAATTGCATTTTTTGCATAATGTGGTGAGGCTTCTTGTAAGCTGATATTCATTTCTGGACGGAGCCAGTGCTAGTGCTAAAGTTAGCTCAATGCTAACCGAAAGCTAATTTTTCAATATTGTTTTGTGCGTGTGCAGGAGAGTGTCCTCTGCCATGTAGCCACCCTCCAGTGAGCCAGCTCCCCGCTCTGAGACCAGACCCCCACCACTACCCCACCATCGATGAGCCCCTTCCTCCTAGTGAGCGCCCCCTTTTGGACTACCCACTCTCTGAGACACACTAACAGAGCAGTCAATGACACTATTTTTATTCAACCCTGATACACACACCATTTATCAGATTTCCACTCATTTCTGTTTCAAACATAGTCAGTGTGTTAAAGCGAGCTGTGAAGATTACCTCAGTACTACTTTTTCAACTCATTTCCTGCTTATTGACATTACACTATCACATCACACCTATTATTCTCTCTGGTACGTGTGTGTGTTTGTGTGTGTGTGTTTGTGTGTGTGTGTAGACTGGGAGGCGCGTATTGACAGTCATGGACGCGTGTTCTACGTGGATCATATTAACCGTACAACGACATGGCAAAGACCTACATCAGCAGCGACCCCTGATGGATTACGCAGGTCTGGCTCCATCCAGCAAATGGAACAGCTCAACAGGAGGTGTGTTTATGTGTGTGTCTTCACAGTCTATGTAAGGAATGAACTTTATTTGAAACACTTTATTTGCCTTGTTATAGTAAAAAGCAATGCCAGCTTTGATTTTAGGTAGTTCATTCCTGTTGTCACTTGAGGGCTCTGAAACTGTTGTTAATTCAGCAGACATATTTTAACATTCGTCAGGAACATTGTGCACATTTTATTTTTGGCTGAACTTCTAACAGCATTCAGCTCTTTTTGTGGACCTTATTCAGAATGGACCATCTGTGGATGATGAATCATCAGTGTAAAGTGCATCATCCTTCAGTTTGAGGATGTGCAGAGTAGCCTACCGAGGGGAAGTGAAAGCAGCGTAGGACGTCTCTTGCTTCAATTTATCTCTGATTCAGCCTCGTACAGTGTAGAATTTTGTCCTCCGTGACACTCGAGCACAATTTCCCTTCACTCCTCCACGTCTCTCCGTATTTATGTCCTGCTGTAAGCATGCACTTTTCAGCTAAATGAAAACAGGCACTCTTGCATCATCTGGTGGACAGAAATATAATGACAAGTAAATCTCTAACCAAAAGCCTCAGTCACAATTCGATTCATAATTCTGATTTTCTGATTTGATCCAAATCATTTCTCAACAAAATTTTAATGAAGAAAAATTACATCCAAAAAGACATTTTAAGAAACAATTCTAAATCAGAATAATAAATGTAGATGAAGTTCACCATATCATAAAAAATGAATTAATCAATTTATAAGTTTTCCCAACAGAATATCTAGCAAAATGGTTGATTGAAGCACGGTGAGCTCCATAATTGCATTTTAGGTGTCATTTTAACCTAAAATAGAGCTCCAAAGTCGGTTAAACCGCTTGTCTGACTTGGCTTCTTTCTCATGCTCTATAGATCACCAAGAAGCAGGGCTGGTGTTATTTGGACGCTAATAAAAAGCTTTTTTTTTTTAGCTTGCTTCTAAAACTACGTATAATGTGCAGGATATTTTATAACCTACTGGAATGTTTTATAACCTCTGATGCATATCAATCATTGTGTGTGCAAATAATTCCTGGGAATGACACAGCCTCTACATAAAAAATTTAATTATGTGACCAGTGTGCTCTTTATATAAATTCTAATTTTATGGACTACACAGATTATACTTATGATTGTGATTTTTGCATCATGTTTCCTAATTGCAAAGTCTTGAATATCAAAGCCAGATCAGGATTACAGATTTAGGCATCATTATCGACCGTTTTATATAGCACAGTGTGTTTCTTATCAGTGTGCATTTGGACTGGGAAGAAAATCTCAACTCAGATGCTTAGTAAACGTGGCAGGATGCAATGTATCTGGGTGATTTATGTGAGAAGATGTTTATATTATTGAAAGAATTAAAGCTTACACAGCATTTATGGTGGGAATCCTCTTTTCCGTAGTCTTATTTGTCCATTAAAGGGATTTATTTCTGGGAAAGTTGCCGGTTCTTTTTTTTTTTTAATATTATCAGGTCCAGATGTAGCACCAGATGTTTTTTTAAACACTGATTCGGTCTTCATCTGCATTTTGCTTCTTTGTGTGGGACAGAATACTTATGAAATGGGATCTATAAACTGTAATTTAATAGATAATGTTTTTATTTGTTTGTTTCTGGCCCTGAAATGAACTCTTTCCCAGCTCAAAGATATTTCTGAATGCCACAGAGAAAATGATTTTCACTGCATGTGCAATTCACCACTTAGGCAATAAAGGGCTTTGAAAAAAGACAAACGGCTCCTTTAAGAAAGCAATTTATATTAGAGAAAACCTGCATCCTCCTCTTCTTTGATCATCTAGTGAACTAAACTGGAACTGACCAAAGTGTCGTCTGTTTTAGATATCAGACCATCCAGAGGACAATGGCCACAGAAAGGAGGGAAGACGAAGGAGGGAATCCTCGGGTTGAGAGGACTAGCAGTACCGAGACCGACTCGCCTCCTCAGACAAGCGGTGAGGATCACAGGATAAACGCACCTCATTAAACAGCTCATAATGCAGTACTGTATTTGGATGGATATCTCTGATCTGTCTTTTAGTAGAATAACGATCGCTTTATCCCATAGACCGTATTCATAGGATAGACAGTGGATGATGTCTCAGATGTAAAGCGGTTCTGCATAAAACGCCATTTGTTTGTCAGTGAACACATAATCTATACACCAAAAAATATTAGGGTGGATTTTATAAATAGGTGTCCCAATTTATTACGTTATTAACTCAACGTGCACTGTCAAGTGCTGTGTTAATCCAGGCAGCTGCTCCTCCTGACGCCACGGTTAATCCGTCGCAAAATTTCAATTTACGTCCAAATGATCAAAGTCCTTTTTAGATGTCTCTGAGTTCATGCAATATCATCAGATGAAACTCTTTACGATCACTGGATAGATGTAATAAAGAAGATTTAGGAGGCTGAGGATTTGCACCAGGAAAAGCAGCATGGCTAGCAGAAAAAGAATGCTGGGATTCGTCATGCATTTCCCGCGAAAGTCTCTAGCGCGCAGAGTAGTAGTGGTAGCAGAAACAAGCTTGGAGTAGCTTCGTGTAATGATTAATGTCTCACAGCAAAATGGTCCTGGGTTAGAGAGTCTGTGTTGAGTTTGCGTATTCTCACGTACATTCCTGGGGTTCTTCTGGGTACTTCAGTTCCTTCCTATAGTCCAAAGACATGTACATTAGGCTAGTTGGCTGTTCCAGAATTGCCCCTAGGTGTGAGTGTGGGTGAAAATGGTTGTGTGTATTGCCCTGTGATGGACTGGTGATCGGTTTAGGGTGTACACCGGCTTGAGTCAGATGAAACCCTAGTAGATTAATTAATGAATTAGTAAATAAACAAGCTTCATTTCTATAGTATAGAACCTGATAATAGCACGTTACCCATTCGTATGTACAGCCAATGGCAAAAATACTAAAGGCTGACTCATAATTCGATATAGCCGCAAAATTGTGTGACATCATTTTCGGTTGGTTTCGGCCAAAAATACCGGCATTATGCACGAAATGCGATCTCTTGAAAACCTTTGAATGTCTTCGCATATCTAATAATATCTATTAAATATTAAATTCTAATTTTGCACCAAAGTTTTGCACAGGTTAAAATGTTTCACCAAGACCGCGAATACGGATCATTTACCTCGAATTCGATTCGAGATGTCCAAAAATACAGGAATTCCATTTTGAACTTATGAAATTCCCTAGTAAATAATTAAATGATTTAAAATATTATTTAGTATTATCAAAAAAAAACACTAAAGTTGTCTAATTAATTAATAGTGTGTGGTGTTTGTATATAAATATTATAAAATAGTATGCTACATGACATAACAAGTAACATTTGATGTATTATTAATGGTAGAATTTCCTGCTTTTTTTTTTTTTTTTCTTTTTTTTTTTGCATATCTGTTTGTGTTTCTGTCTCGCAGAGTCGAGAAGAGAGACACACTGCTCTCCGAGCCACTGTCAGAAGATCACCCTGCTGCTGCAGTGTCCGGCCGTCAAGTTCATAACACACCCCGAGTTCTTCACAGTGCTCCACGCCAACTACGTGAGCTCATACAGACACACACATATACACACACACACACACAACATTATTTGTGCATATGTAAGCTGACAGCCAGAAGCTGACTTCAGGTGTTTAAGTGGAATCAAATATACCTGAACCCTGTAAGGACAATGAACTGAATCTCAGGCAAAATAATGGCTGCAAAACGAAATAAATTACGCTGATTTAATCTTGGCTTGTTTTTGATAAACACTTTATTATCTTGGCCTGTTCTGTATTCTCTCCGTGGCTAAGGGTGTATCTCTCCTTCTCTTGTTCTCTGTCTCCGATAGGGTGCGTATCGCATGTTCACAAACAGCTCGTGCCTAAAGCACATGATCCTGAAAATTAGGAGGGATGCGCGCAATTTCGAGCGCTACCAGCACAACCGCGATCTCGTCTCCTTCCTGAACCGCTTCGCTGATTCCCACATGGAGCTGCCCCGGGGCTGGGAGATTAAAACCGACCCTCAGGGAAAGGTACGGACAAACAGACAGTTTCCTGTGAGTGTGTGTGTGTGTGTGTGTGTGTGTGTGTGAGACAAATCTGCAACTTGACCCAGATCAAATCCAGCGGATGCGAACAACACAAAATACAATGACATTGCAGCAGCTTTGAACAATGCTGACCTTTGCAGCCTTTCTCTCTCTCTCTGTCTCTCTCTGTCTCTCTCTCTCTATCCGCTTGACTCTGCAGTCGTTCTTTGTGGATCACAACAGCCGTGCCACGACCTTCATCGACCCCAGAATCCCTCTGCAGAACGGCAGGCTACCCAACCACCTCACTCATCGACAGCACCTGCAGAGACTGCGCAGTTACAGTGCAGGAGAGGTGTGTGTGTGTGTGTCTCTATGTGTGTGTGTGTGTTTTATACTTTTATTCAATGAATACATTAAGATGCCATGTGTAAGATTTAGCAGTATCTAGCAGCATCTAGACTGCAACCAAGTGAAATTTCATTCCTGACTCCACCCCTTCAAAACCTGTATGGAAACAGGAACAGAAACATGACCTCTGTGAGAGTGGACCCGCTCCCCATGTAGATATAAACAGTTTATTCTACTTTTTTTAATGATTATACTCATTAGCCAAACCAATTAATCCTACTTGGGTGGCGGGAAGGCTGGAGCCTATCTCAGCCGATACTGGGTACACCCTGAACAGCTTGCCAGACCATCGCAGGGCAGCACTGACAACCATTCACACTCACATTTACACCTAAAGGCAATTTGGAACAGCCAGTTAGCCTAAAGTGCATGTTTTTGGCCTGTGGGAGGAAACCGGAGTACCTGGAGGAAACCCATGCAAGCATGAGAAGAACATTCTAACTCCACACAGAAATGCCCTCGGGAACCGAACCCAGGACCTTTTTGCTGTGAGGTGAACATGCTAACCACTACGCCACCGTGCCACCCGATCATACACTAATTTAAACTTATTTATTGATGATATAGCACTTAATTTCTGCTTATAGACCCCAGGAAATATTCCACACTGTACCTTTAAATTTGTTTGATCACTGACAGGCATCCGATGTGTCCCGAACTCGTGGAGTGTCTCTGTTAGCAAGACCGGGTAACAGTGTAGTAGCCTCCATCCGAAACCAAAGCCACCAGGACCCGGTGCCACTTGGTGAGTGGAGCAAAAACAAGCAGGTTTTATTACACATTTATAAACAGTGCTTTAGCAACACTGCAAAACTTAACATACCTGTTGGTCACTTCATTTTATAACTTGATATATCATATCATAAATCTATAATTAAACCTATTTCGAGACATTTTTACCCATTTAAAGAGCTACTGCACACTTACTTGTGTTTTTTAAGATGTAGACTAGATGATATAACCGTATTGTGATGAAACACATCATGCTGGGCCTGATACAGAAAAAAAATGATTTTATAAATTAAAATTAATAATTAATTTATTTGCCAAACTGCATAATCCTACTAGGGTCTGGGGAGGCTGGAGCATATCTTAGCCGACGCTGGGCGAAGGCGGGTACACGCTGAACAGCTCACCAGACCATAACAGGGCAACACACATGACCAGTCACACACTCACACCTGGGGCAACCTGAAACAGCCACTTATTCTAATGTGTATGTCTTTGGACTGTGGGAGGAAACCAGAGTACACAGGAAACCCACGCAAGCATGGGCAGAATTTTCAAACCCCACACATTCAACCCCAGGACTTTCTTGCTGTCAGGTGGACGTGCTAACCACTCCGCCACCATTATAAATCATGCAGTGACTAGAGTTATGCTCAGGGCTGACAAAGAAAAGTAGTTTGAGTTGTCAAAATGTCTAGAAGTGGGTGTAATAATATTTGATTTGATCTACAGTCATCTCATATGAAATATTAGATCAACTTCTCTGTATTCACTTATAAGTTTTTTAAAATAGATGAAAAATATTGAAAAGATCACTAATGAAACACTTCTTGTGTCCACAACAGCATACAAAGATAAGATTGTGGCGTTTCTGCGGCAACCCAACATCTTTGAGGTGCTACAGGAAAGGCAGCCGAGCCTGGCCAGGAACCACTTGCTCAAGTACGTCCTGACCTCTGAACTTATAATCAGGGTAATGGAGAACTATAGGAACACCATGCTCAAGGTGTGTGTGTGTGTATGTGTGTGTGTGTGGTTTCAGAGAAAAGGTACACCACATCCGTACAGAAGGCACACCCAGACTAGAAAAGCTGTCCTGTGATGCCGACTTTGTCATGTTATTAAGGTAAATCATCTTGTATCTTACACACTCCAATGTTTTGCATGTTGCTGGTAATTTACCTCCTAATGACTAACTCTAATGATGGTACAAATATAAAATAAAAGTGTACATGAGTATGTGTGTGTCTGTTGTACAGTATTTAAGCAGTTTATGTGTAAATGCTGTCAGAATCGAATATGTGATGTCATCAGTCAGTGTTATAATAACTTCTATTATTTCATTCAATCCATTTTCTGAACTGCTTAATCCTAATTAGGGTGGCGGGGAGGCTGTAGCCTATCTCAGCCGACTTTGGGCGAGGGCGGGGTACACCCTGGACCGCTCACCAGGCTATCGTAGGGCCAACACACATACAACCATTCGCACTAACACCTAGAGGTGATTTGGAACCGCCAATTAGCCTAGTGTGCATGATTTTGGAATGTGGGAGGAAACCGGAGTACCTGGAGGAAACCCGTGAGAACATGCAAACTCCACACAGAAACGAACTGGTTTGACGCTTGTGTATTTGTGCCCAGTTTGTTCGAGGAGGAGATCGAGTCCTACGTTCCTCCCGTCACGTTTCACTCTGGCTTCGCCTTCTCTCCTCGCTGCTCCCCCGGGTCCTCTCCGCAAAATTCTCCAGGTAAGTTTAGGAAGCTACATACAGCATCAAGCTGTCCTGTATGTACTGATTCTCATGGCATGGGTAAGCAAATGGGTAATTAATGGCACAATCAGGGAATATGGATAGTCTTGTTGATTGGCTTAACAGGAACCCAGAGGGCTCGTGCTCCAGCTCCATATCGCAGAGATTTTGAGGCCAAACTTCGAAACTTCTACAGAAAACTGGAAGCCAAGGGTTACGGACAAGGGCCAGGAAAAATCAAGTGAGCCAGTTTAATTAAAAAATACCAAATCACTCTGAAAATAACCCAATAATGCCATCAACCACAAAACAGGATTGTACCTATTGTATATAAGTTATTAATTAGTTATTAATACTAATGTATTAACTCATGACGATGTTGTTGTTGTTGTGTGTTCTAGACTGATAGTACGGCGAGATCATCTACTGGAAGGCACGTTTAACCAGGTCATGGCGTATTCACGCAAAGAGCTCCAAAGGAACAAACTCTATATAAATTTTGTTGGCGAAGAAGGGTATGTCCTAAATCTCATCACAAAATCTGATTTGGATTTGGACACTTTAAGCACTACGCTCGAGTGTAGTAGTATTCCAATAGTTAGTACTGCCAGTAGCTATGGAATACAATGTTGACGGTATCCGATGATGCAGCAGCTATCCTCGACTGGAAATCCAACAAAGAGAGCTAGCCGTGTTGCTCTATGGGTGGGCGGGGTTTTGTTACTCTCTCCGCTGTCAATCAGATCAACTACGTGCACTCCACTGATCTAAAAAAAAAAAAAAAAAGACTGGATCATGCATCATTGTTTTAATGGTAAATCCAGATGGCAGCCATCTTGGTAAGACCACCTTGCTGTAATACCTCATTACACAGTAACTCAAACAGCTCAGATACAATTATTTCCGTTTTCCGTCATCTTTTCCTGCTATTCAAGTTGAACTTCTATGACATTCACACCACTGTGAAGCAAAAAAGTGGTCTTACCAAGACTAGAACAGCTCACCAGACCATCGCAGAGCAACACACATACAACAATTCATACTCACATCCACACCTATGGGCAATTTGG
>JAQMYF010000008.1:7851250-7864367 GCA_030014195.1 Neosilurus mollespiculum
TATATGTGTGTGTCTATGTGTGTGTGTTTGTGTGTATATATATATATATATATATATATATATATATATATATAAGGAATTAAGGCCCTGAGTGTAAAATAAAAGCCCCTACCAGATAAATACCACGTATACACTGTCAGAAGTAAAGATGAATGTACAGAAGGTCTAGACCTGATCATTTCATTCATTCACAAGGAAACGTGTGGTTTGGTTTAGCTCTAAAAGTATACAAACAAAGCTCTTAGGATATGTCTATCCGAAACGTACATGGACCTAACTGTACCTGTTCAAGTAATTGTTAACACCCAATTAATTAATAATATTTGAGTTAAAGCTGGAATGGTAACCATGTCCGCCGCACAGCAAAAGGGTCCTGGGCTCAGTCCCAGGCTCAGCGAGGGTGCTCACTGTTTACGTGTGTGTGTGTGTGCGCTCACTTTCAATGGGTTAAATGCAGAGGCAAAAATTTCTCTGTGTAGTTCTTCTGTATTTATGTGTGTGTCTGTGTGTGTGTGTGTGTATATATCTCCCAACTTTTAGTTCAGCGCTGCACATTTCAGACTTGTTAACACTTCACTGCATTAACAATTTCACCAATCAGTCAAGGGCTGCATTCTCAGTGACACCCTTTACTCTAAATGGCATGTCTGCAGTACTATTTTGCTGAGTAATACCGTGCTTCTACTCATGCTTGCTTTGCAAGTTAAATTAGAGTAAGAAAAAAAAAACCTGTCCAAACCAGAAGCTATACTCGGGATTCTCATATCACCAGGGGTTTAAACCTCTGATTGGATGTTTTGCAGTGCGTGTGAAAGGTTGTGTGTGTGTGTGAGCCTTTTGATGGTCTGGCTTGTTGTTCATGGTGCCCAGTGTCAGCTGAGATTGGCACCAGCCTCCCAGTGTCTCTAATAGTAGGATTAAGTAATTGTGTCAAATTACTCTTGGATTTATTTATTTATTATAATTAAAGTTTGACAGATTTTATGTGCAACTGTGTTGATATGAGATCGTCCAAAAAATGCACGTACCAGCTAAACCTGGACAGTGGGACATTCAACTGTTAAGAAAGTTGAATTTTCTGTATACTGCACCTGAACACCTTCAGTTCAAACACTTGCTTTATCTAGGTAATACCTGCTACACAGGTTCAGGAATCCTGCTCAAACTTGTTGTAGCTTGTGTTTATACATACCACGCTATGGTGTAATGCCTAGATAAAGATAAAGAGCAATCTTTTGTCAACTCTTGTATGAACAATGAAAATTAGTTTATCTGCAATTATAAAAAAGTCCACAAAAACAACTAAGGTAACTACACTAAGTACCTACATACACATATAGACACATGTATATGCAAACACATATATACATTTATCCACATATTCATACATTTAGAGATATACACAGAAGGGTGCATGGTATACACAGGGTGAAAGGTAGGACTTTTTAATCTTAAGGTGTATGATGCTAAAATGTTATATGATGTTCAAGACCTGCTCTAAACATAAGTACTGCACTTAAACATGAGTATTGCACTTGGAGTAATATTGCACTCGCCAGGAAGATGGTCTGAATGATGGTTATTCAATCAGTGTGTGTGACGGTGGTGGTAGTGGGATTGCATGTTTAACAGCTTGTGGGTAAAAGCTGTTCTTGATTCTGTTAGTTTTTGTTTTTAGTGCCCTGTACCTTTTTCCGGAGGGGAGAGGGGAGAAAAGGGGGTATCCAGGGTATGTGGGGTCCCTGATAATTCCACTGGCTCTCCTTCGAAATCTGCCAGTGTAAATGTCACTAAGGGGGGGGGCAGTAGTGTAGCTCCAATTACCCGCTCTGCCGTCCTCACCACCCGATGCAGGGCCTTCCTGTCCTCTGCAGTACAGCTGTTGAACCACACTGTACAGCAGTAGGTCAGGAAGCTCTCGATGGTGGACATAATATCCTGATCTAGGATTCTCAATGTCTTAGTGTTAGCCATTAGTCGCTACCGTACTATCAGGCCAGGGCAAGGCAGGGCTATCTCAAGGCTACCCAATGCTTGTATTCTAAGGATTTATGCCTGGAGCTGAAAACCTGTTTGTGTTTCTGTTATCGCGTGTACACGTAGCCCAGTAGTTTTCACACCCAGAACATACTACCTTGCTATAAGACGCCACATACACCACCTAAGATGCCTGACCTACAGAAGAACTAATAAGAGTGGAGCCTAAAATGGAAGGCTCTGAGAGAGCAATTCAGCAAAGCACAGCCTGGTTGCAGCAAGAGCATTAAAGCATGGAATCAGTGTAATATTAATAATTTGGCTGAGATAGCATGTAATGAAATAATATACGACAAACAATTTTCTACCGCCATGTGTCTTAAATTGACACCAGATATTGATTGCAGTTAGCTTGACAGCTAGTTGTGGTCAGCTAGCTTAGCTGGTGTAACTGATTAGCGCTTAATGTTGTTGCTAGTTACTAGTTTTCTTACAAATACATATATGGATGCAAATATTTCCTAATGGACTAAAAGAGAAACCCCGCCTTCCTACTTGACACTGCCTTGCATACCAGGTGGCCTCATCTGGTTCACGTGTATTTATCAGGCCAAAATCCTTGGGCTTCTGGCCCCAGGATAGCTCAGAGGTGGTGCTATCATGCCATTAAAAGTGGCATTAGAAATGGTAATGGCCTTGGCTGGCACTGGCTTCTAGATACAATTCTCGGGCATTAGTGGGAAAGTGGCTATTGACACTGAGGATTTGGGTGAGGTTCTAGGATAATGGTATGAACTACATGTAAATAAATTATGAGCAAAAAAAGTTTTATTCTAGTTCAGACAGGTATCATATCTTATCCATTATCTGCTCTTTTTATTGGGAAGGGTATACACTATTTCCCCTATTAACCATAATGATGAAGCCAATCATGGCTGTCTATGCGCTCACCTATGCAGAAGACGATAGTGCACTGTTTAACATTTCAGACAGCAAAGCAACAAAATGGGAACATTTAAAAGGGGGTGATTCTTTTCTCTACCCACTGTATATGTGATGCAGGATCTGGGCTGCATCTGATGGGGAATTATTTTTTTTTTATGAACCAGGGTAACTGTCAAGTCCATTGTGCAACTCACTGGTCCAGATCACAGTGCTTCCACTGAGGCATTGTTGTGATGGAGGTGAAGGATGCATGCAGCATAATTTTGCATCTTTCCTTCACACAAATTTTCAGATTGGTTGCTATCCACAGTCCCAAATTTGACAGCGTTGTGTCTCTGGGAGTTTCATACAGCCTCATTTCCCCGGTTGCACCATTAACACCAGCTGCTCTGCTTCCCTTAATCCAACTGTAGTTGAACAAAAGCATCTTTTTATTACACTTCCACTCAGACACAGGCTTTATTTTTGGAGTAGTCATTTACCTGGCACACCTGTTCATTTCTATACAGATGTAATGCTGGATTATTGAAGTAGGTTTGGTGTAATTGTCATGGTTGTTGAGTGGAAAATGAGCCAGAGGTGAACAGCAATAGAAAGTTAAACAGCCTTTGAAACACAAACCCAAGTATTTTGTTGTTGTTGGATTGCGTAGATAGGCGAAATGTCTCTGGGCCATAAAGGGTGGGGTCTGCGAAGAAATTCCACGTACCAGTCACATTTTCACAGTATGGAGTTCCTGGTAATTATTTCCTTATACCAGCTTTACATACTTTTGTAAGTAACACTGGTAGCTTGGTATATTTTAGGCTAGCGTATTAGCTAATATAAGCGTATATCTTTGCTAATGAAACCACAAATTGGTACACTTTGTAAATAAAACAAGATCTAAATCATGCCCTTTGATTGTCAAAACCATCCCTCAAAATGGTGCACAGGTTTAATGGCCTAGTGTTGTGTACATTAAAATTGTCATGCTTTAGTCTGCTCAAAAGTTTTGTGAGTTTCGTGGTGTCCAACTGCACAAAGGTTTTTGGAAAGCATTATTTAACATATGAATGCGGGACAGATTTTTTATCAGTCTGCTAGAAGTATTCTGTAGCATTTGCAAAATCCTACATCCCATGGACAAAGTGATAATTTAGAGGGTGTTAGTGTACGGATACCAAAACTCAAAAACTGGTGAAGCCATACTCATAAGCTAATATAAGGTATCTTAGACTAACAAGCTAGTTAATGTTAGTCTAGCAAGCAAGTTAATGTTGGCTTAACTGCTTTATTTTATATTAAAGATGGTTAGGTTCAGCTCACTTGCTGGCACGTCATTTTTACTGTGCGTGGCGTTCGAGGCAGCATTCATATTTCTATCTGCACAAACAACACAATCCTCTTAGCTAAAACTCGCTCAGAATGACCACCCATAACTCAAGCAAGTGGTACATTGCTGATTCCCAGTACTGCCAGTTAGGTTCACTTACATACTAACTATAATGCGTGAGTTTAGTTTGATGGGTCACTCGCAAACTAGATAACTTTGAGATTCAATATTCTGGTTAGAGCCTGGAGCTTTAAATGATTGGTTAATCAAATCGAAAGTGAAGCTCTGCCTCGGATAAACTTACTTCGCATTACGAATCGTGTTTTCGTTATTTTTTTAATTTACTCCAGTTAAATCCACACCCATTACATAATCTGATCAGATTTTTTTTTTTTTATCTCAATCTGTACTGAGTCTCATGATTAGAGAACACTGGTGCCTTGGCCCAGTGTGTGCCAACACCGAATTGTTTCGTGGTAAGGAAGCCAGTGCAGTCCGACACTACGTGCTACCATGTATACACACCCGTCTCAGAGTCTACAATTGGATCAGTTCTGAAGGCAGTTACTTAGCAGAGCATGGTGTTTACTTTATATTGGCATTAGATCAGTCTCATCTTACTTAGTCCGTGGTCTGGTTTTAAACAGGCCCCGATCTGAGAATATTAAAGGTGACCTTCAGTGGAGCAAATGGTTAATGACACAAAGGCTACCGGGACCGTTAGAAAACTATGACACAAAGACTCGATTTAAAATGCGCTGAGAGACTGAAGTTCGCTCTGACCTCGAGAACTGGTTAAATCCTGATGATTCATGTTGACCCTGGTTTGCCTGAGACCACAGATTATCATTTGCTACTGCTAATGTTAGTCATTTTGTCCTTACTAAGTCTAATGAGTTATCCATCATACAGCTTCCGATCGAAAACACCAGCCTCACTTATTTTTTACATTAACAATGAAATCAATCATTTTTCAGTTAAATAATATTAACTTAAATAATTTTGGTTATTTAAAGCAAGCAAGCAAACAAAAAAAGGTAATGTTCTTCCTACAATTTAAATTCAGTGTAAGCGTAAATGTTTGTTTAGTCATCCTGTACATAATTTATGATTAAACTCCATTACTCATTACTAACCTTCGTTAGTTACTGCACTGCACTTCTCTTTGTCATGACCTCAAGTTGAAATGCTTCCAGAATCTTTTCTGTCTGTACAGTAGGTGCTCGTAAACTGAAAGCTGTATTCCATGTACAAGGCATCTAATTAGGGGTCCAAGCATCAGCTTGGAACTCCTATTGTTTTTCATCAGATGATGCTGGTTATTATTATTAGCTCCCGCCCACAAAGTGGCTCGGGAGCTATAGGAATGGGTTTCATTCGTCCATCTGTCTGCCTTCCTCTCTTCTTCTGCATCACTTTTTTCCTTTCCATCACTTCCTTTCCATCATTATCACACCACTTCTTGGACTTCGGGAATCACCGCTTGCAGCTACATTGTTAAACATGAAATGGGACATATGTAGCAGACTCATGTTTACATCTTGGTCAGCATATAATGACCTCTTTTTAACATTTATAGTGAAACAAGATGGATAAATGCTATTTATATGCTTTCGTTAGTAGATATGATTTTCAATCTTAGAACAGTCAGAAAGACCCCATGGTGTTGGTAAGATCCGTAATCCTAAACCTTTACCTGTAAATCTAATTAAAGGCCAAATCAAATCTCAGTCAAGTCTGATTCCCTTTTATTCTGGGATAGTTGTAGCAGCCTGAGAGAACCTTTTGTTTAGTGTTACTGTACACCTGTGTAGAGTATAACTTCGGATTCCGGTGCAAATATTAACATACAAACAGTAACAATGTCATGCCTGTGAAACAGTAAAAAAGCAGATGGGCCAGAGGTTAGACACACATTTTCTCTTTCCTGCAAATGTCAAGGGTGGTGTTTGAATTATGTTGTACTGCATAGCTAGGAATGCTGCGATCTGATAGGCCATTAGACATTATCCTGAGTGGGTAATGCTTGAATTAAAACAAATACAGGCAAACGCCTTTGGTGATGCAGAAGCTATGCTCTCAGAATTTCCAGAGCTCACCTGATCTGCGTCATGGTAAAAACATGCAGCTGCTGTTATGCAACTGCTCACGTACACACAGGCCTCATGTATCTGTAATTATTTTAAAAATAAAAAAAATCTTGTTTTAGTATGCGTTTTTGTTTGTTACAGTGTAGTATATACTAAAACAATTATTCACAGACAAGTGTGTAGTTTGTCTAAACATTTATTTATTTATTAATTTTTTCATGATTTATGATATAATGGTATTTAAGAGAACAGTGGTAAATATATGGTGTGGTTAATCATCCTTATCTCACTTACACTGTCATTTCCTCTTTCATTATCAGTCACATTATCCAATTAGTTGTCTTTCTTATCCTCCCGGATGATAAGCTCTGTTTTACAAATTCACTTATTTTAAGTGCCGTCAATACTGGCGTGAGTTTCACTCTTGCCAGTTTTTCTTAGCAGGGAAGCAAGTCACATGGTCTGAAACCACGAACCAACAGAACAGCCGTTGGTTTCGGATGTAGTGTATGTATGATTTTTTTTTTTTTTGTATTGTCAGCACTGTGTGTTAAGTGGAATATATACATATGTTTACATTCTGCATATCCTTTCTACTGTATATTGTGAAGGAAATTGTGCAGAACTAATCCTGTACTGTACTCTGGTTTGTCCAAGATGTCTTTTGCCTAAGAACAGGAACACATTTCAGATCCTTTATTTACAGACATTTATTTCTGTAGTCGGGCACATTATGCAAATGATCATGACCTCAAAGAAATTCGATTTTACAGTATTTAAAATCAGCACCACTGTACTTATCATGAAGGAAAAAAATTAGTAAAGGTCAATAAGTGCAAATAATGTGTTAAGGAATGTTCATCACATGGCTACTAGGGGGTGACATTTCATTATATCTATGTAAAGTTATAATAATGAAAGCTGCAGGCAGATTTTTTTTCAGGTTAATCAGTGCACTTGTCACCATAATTCATTAGTGCCTGGCAGAGGTACCTTGGACTTTAGTGCCCCTTTTAGTCAATCAATCACACCACTTAACAGTCTATTTCTTTATAACACACTATTGTCAAAGTTAACAGATCTTTTCTCTGGAGAGTGTCATTAGCAGAAGTAAAAGAATCATTTTAAAACCAATGAGAATTTTTAAATTAATATTGTACTAAATTATTGTTTCATTTGGTAAGTGGCTGCATATTAGAAAGGATAATGTAGAGTGAAAAGATCATTAGCATGATATTAAGAAAAAAAACCCCTTCAGAGTGATTTAAAACGATGCTACACGTCAGGGTCTCAGTTACTCTGTCAGGGTTTGTTTTTGATAGTGATCGGATTGCTGTACATTATTAGAATATGGGATTGAGATACCGCTATCTTCATGGTTTCTTTCTGTCTGGTTTAATAAAGGGCGATAAATCCTAAAAACAGGCTTTCGTTCTTTTAAAATGTCTTGGGATTAACATGGCGGCTACTCGTGATACTTTTCTTGTTGTTCTTCCTTGTGCGCAATGACTTGAATGTTGCGCGTCTGTGAGCACAAAGCTGTTTTATACAGTATATGAAGATTATGCATTGTACACCCTGTTGAACACTGCTCTGGTTTTTATTTTTGAGGAAATCCAACTGAGAGTATTAACACAGCTTTGTTTTTAAACTTGTATCATGCAGAGGGCGTCCAACAGAACGGCTCTGCATGAGCACAGAATAATAATAAATCTCCTTTATCCTGCTGAGCTGGCTAGAAGTCCGTTTTTCCTTGTATTTTATGCTTCTTCTTCTTCTTCTTCTTATTATTATTATTATCATTTTAATCCAAGCAACATGTCCAGAGTAGCCCAGATGATGACTTCAGTTCAGTCCAATGTGTCTTCTTCATGATGTGTTCGAGTGAAAAGATTCCTGATTTGGATTAGACATTTTTTTTCTAGCATATAAAAATCGCAGCCAGGGTTCAGTCTCGTCTCAGTACAGTTTAAAGAATTACAGTAGGTTATAATAAAGTGTGCCTGTTCATCCCTTCATACTGGTTGATGTTTGTGGCCCCTTGGGGTGTTTCTCATGCACCATACGTGATTGGCCACAGCTGATTTGCATCTCCTGTTGCATAACCAATGACAGCAGTAGAGGCTCTGTACCAGTGAGGTTCAAAGAATCCTATTCAAAGAATAGGACTCAGAGGACAGACTTGCTAGCTGTCCCATTGGCCAAATGAGCGCGCGCACACACACACACACACACACACAGTCCCAGTCCCTGTAGAAGGCCGCCAACACAACAGCTGCTTGTTTTTCACATGTAGTGCTGTTTCTGGGAAAAAATGACAGTAAAGCATATTGAATACATATTCAAACTGTTGGAAGATTTTTTTTTAACCATTCTGATATGTATTTAAGAGACAGAGTGAAGGTTTGGCACCTAATACAAAGTGTATGCAAATTTAAATGCAAAACTAATCCTGTGTTGTGATTGGTCCAGCTAGACTTAGAAAAGTTCATTGGGATCTTTATTGATCATACACGGACCGGCCAAAAAAAAAAAAGTCTCACACACACGAATATGTTCTGCCTTTAGCCTTGCTTAAGCAACATAACATTTATTTCCATCCAGTGTTGGGTTTATTTCTCACCGACGCCTTGAACTGAACCACTCCAGTCTTCTCCAGCACATCCCGAAAACTTTGAATAGGGTTAAGGTCAGGACTCTGGGGAGTCAATACATGTGAAAATGATTCTCATGCTCCCTGAACCACTCTTTCATTATTTGAGTCCCCATTTTATATCCATGCCATCAGGGGGAAAAAGTCCATTGATGTGATAACCTGCTCATTCAGTACATTCACATCATCAGCTGACTTCATTTTATTGCCACATTAATGTTGCTGAGCCTCGACCTGACCAACTGTAGCAACAATGGAGATTACACTCTGAGATCAAGGATTATTGAGTCACTTTTTTTTTGGCCAGACAGTACACTATAATGTCATGCTCTCTACCTGTCAGTCTTTTTGTAATTAAGAATATTTGAGAGATTTGACTGTAAACAAACTAGAAGCCAACTACAACTTACCATTATAGGATTTAAGACCAATATGAATATGTGTTTGTTTTAAAATCCAATAATGAGATCATGGATTTTTTTTTTTTCTTTTCTCAGAAACACACAACAATTTCAAAAGGGGCAGCACCTTAAAGGGGCAGCGTCATGGTTGCTTAAAGAAAATAACACCAATTAGGTTATCAAAGAAGGGATAATCATTTATACCAGGGATGTCCTGGGTGCAGGTTTTCACTTCAACCAAGTGCTAGCCACACCTTCCACCTGATTAAAAAAAAAAAAAAGAAAGAAAACGCCTCGGCGTCCCCCCGGAAGAGATGGAGGAAGTGGCTGGGGAGAGGTACGTCTGGACCTCACTGCTTAGGCTGCTGCCCCCGCGACCCGACCCCGGAAGAAGCGGAAGAAGATGAATGAATAAATGAAAGCCAAGTGGCAGCCATCTTGGTGAAAACACCTTGCTTTAAGATCTCAAAATGGAGCCGTTTTTTCAATAATTGAAAAAATAAAAAAGCTCTTAGATAGATGACATTTTTTTGGGAGGCTATAAAATGAAGTGTACACCGTGGATGTAATTATTTCTATTTCTCTCCTCTTGTTTTTATATGCTATTTGAGTATTACATATAACAGTAAAGTGGTCTCACCAGTTTGGCTTCAGGTTTTGCCACATGCAAACAATTGGATGCATGATCTAATCATTTTCTGAGATCAGTGGTTCACACAGGTGGAAGATGTAGCTACTGCTTGGTTGGAGTGAAAACCTGCACCCACGCCAACCCTTTTTGGACATCCCTCATTTATACAGATAAAAATTTATTTGACAGAAGGAAAGTAGACATGAATTAGGTTCATCTCCTTTAAAGTGCAATGGCGGAGCAAAGCACAACACTGAGACCATTATAAGTCTCAAACCAAGTTCATTCTCATTTCTAGGAGTTATAAAGCACTAGCGTTACATACAAAAGGAGGCATTACATAAGAAAAGGAGAGATTGAGATTACTATTTGTTTCATTTGGTTCCATGAGAAACTGCTTTCATTAAAAACTCACAGAAAATAGTTAATCAATCCATATATGGTGTCCATTATTATTGGTAAAAGGACGATAAACCCAAACTTAATAAAAGCTTGTATGCATAGTGTGTGTCTGTTTCTATTAAACTGGTTAAAAAAAGTTTTACAAATTTTTCTTTTGTGTAGAAAGTAAAAACCAGCAATTACTACACACACTGATGTGAAAAGTAGCAAAAGGTCACGTCATCACGCCGTGTTTTCCCCGTAATACAGAATAAATTTGCATATGAATGTGAATTTGTGCCTAGTTCACCAGTTTATATCTGATTTGTTAGTTTAATATCTGTATACTGTTGTAATTGCCTTTAACTTGCCTCATATGAACTGAGAGATTCACATCCTATTCTTGCGATCCCGTGAGAATGAAACAGCAGCCATTTCAAACTGGCTAATGCAAACAGTCAGACGGAACTTCTAAAATGTAAGACAAAACCACCTGATTATGAAAATCTGCACATGTTAATGTGTAATAGGACAGTTTAGAAGGCTGAGCTTTCATTTCACTTTAAGTTTCTTCTTATCATTTTAGAAGTCCCGCCCGTATTAAAATCTTAAAGTCTTGATGAATGGTCAGTACAGGCAAAATGTTCCCTTGGTACACCAAACTAATGTTGATAAGCATTAAGTTATTTTAACAGTTACATCAAGTTGAACTTGAAGCTCTGGTCCTACATCATTCACTTTAGTACACAATAGTACTTTACTTTCACCCCTGATTAATGAAGAGGTTCTCCTTTTCAATTGAATAATTTTTTTGTTGCCTCATTTTACCCTCCTAGTCAATCAAGATCAACAAAAATTAGTATACATACTACATGGGAATGGTGCAGTCTGATTGGTCTGCCATCTAAAGATAAAAAAAACTTATCCTGAGTGGATCATGCATGAATAAGGCACTCAGGGTTTTTTACGGTCACTCGAAGCAGGCGGCATCATAAGTATTATGCTTTTAAATGGAAAAAAAACCCTTAAAAATCTCAATTTAGTTTCTTTTCTTAAGTTTATGTGTAGTACATACCAAAACTTTGAATGAGTTTAAAAACACACTGTTATGGAGCTTTCAGCAATTACTTGTTTAATATGTTTTAATCCTGAAGATGACACTCTCTTTTCTTCTCCATTTTGATAGGGAGTGAAGAAACCCTTTGATGAGGTCATCAAGGCTAATATTGGAGATGCCCATGCCATGGGACAGCAACCCATCACCTTCTTCAGACAGGTAGCCATCACTTCAGAGATCACAACCAATCAAGTGTCTTTTACTAATCCGCTTCACAGTAAACATGAAGTTTGGAGCAGAAGAATTGTGTGGTTAGCATGACCTCGTCACTCTTTGTCTTTTCTGGGTTGTTTAATCAAGTAGACTTTTTGAGTGAAAAAAGTGGGGTTTGTGGGGATTTTGTTTGTTTTGTTAGTCATCTTACTGTCCTTCTTTTCAAGGTGTTGGCGCTGTGCTCATATCCAGAACTGCTGAATGAAAACAAGTTTCCTGATGATGCTAAAGATCGTGCACGGCGCATCCTGAAGGCCTGTGGAGGAAGCAGTATCGGTATGTTTACTCATGTGAAGTGACCTCTCAGTCAGTTGCTTAGTGGGTGGGGTCATTTGCTTGTCAGTCTCAGTTTAAGTGACGTGGCCTTTACTGGTCACTGCCAGGTTAGGAGGCGTGGCTTTTGTACTGGTTCAAGTCTGTTAAGCAGTTGTGGCCTCAGCACTTGTCAGTTTTAGTTAAAGAGGTGTGGCCTCTGTGATCATTAGTTTGTGTTCATGTCACGCAGCCTTGTGTGCATGCCACACTCAGTTCGGGACGTGTGACTTTTGCTTGTCACTCATTTTAAGAGGCGTTGCCTTTATGTACATCAATTTAGGAGGCATGTCCTTTGTTCTTGTCAAACACAGATTAGGTGGCATGGCTCATGTCCTTGTGAGGCTTAGAAGTGGTGGCATGGCCTTCGTGCTTTTTGTCTCAGTGTAAGAGTCTGTGTGCTCATCAGTCTCAGTGTGGAAGGTGTGGCCTGTGTGCTTGTCGGTCGGTCTCATTGTAGGAAGTGTGGCCTGTGTGCTAGTCAGTCTCATTGTAGGGGGTGTGGCCTGTGTGCTTGTTGGTTTCAGTTTAGGAGACATGGTTTGTGTCTTGTCATCTCAGTGTAGGAGGTGTGACCTCTGTGCTTGTCAGTCTTAGTGTAGGAGAAGTGGCCTGATTGCTTGTCAGTTTTAGTGTAGGAGAAGTGGCCTGTGTGCTTGTTGGTCTCAGTGTAGAAGACGTGGCCTGTGTGCTTGTTGGTTTCAGTGTAGAGGGTGTGCTCTGTATGCTTGTTGGTCTGAGTGTAGAAGGCGTGGCCTGTATGCTTTTTGGTCTCAATGTAGAAGGCATGGCCTGTGTGTTTGTTGGTCTCAGTGTAGAAGGTGTTGCCTGTGTGTTTGTTGGTCTGAGTCTAAAAGGTGTGGCCTGTGTGCTTGTTTTTCTCAGTGTAGAAGGTGTGGCCTCTGTGCTTGTTGGTCTGAGTGTAGAAGGTGTGGCCTGTGTGCTTGCTGGTCTTAGTGTAGAAGGTGTGACCTGTGTATTTGTTGGTCTGAGTGTAGAAGGTGTGGCCTGTGTGCTTGTTGGTCACAGTGTAGAAGGTGTGGCCTGTGTGCTTGTTGGTCACAGTGTAGAAGGTGTGGCCT
>JAQMYF010000008.1:7864467-7878418 GCA_030014195.1 Neosilurus mollespiculum
GGCCTGTGTGCTTGTTGGTCACAGTGTAGAAGGTGTGGCCTGTGTGCTTGTTGGTCACAGTGTAGAAGGTGTGGCCTCTGTGCTTGTTGATCTGAGTGCAGGTGTGGCCTGTGTGCTTGCTGGTCACAGTGTAGAAGGTGTGTCCTGTGTATTTGTTGGTCTGAGTGTAGAAGGTGTGTCCTGTGTGCTTGTTGGTGACAGTGTAGAAGGTGTGACCTGTGTATTTGTTGGTCTGAGTGTAGAAGGTGTGTCCTGTGTGCTTGTTGGTGACAGTGTAGAAGGTGTGGTGTGTGTTAGTTCAGAAAATGTAAGTTTTTAATAATTTCTCTGATCCTGAGTAACAGTTCATTACCTCGTAGCAGCTCTTAGCTATAATCTTCGGAATCCTTGGTAACTTTGAAAAGCATTTAAGAACTTTTTTTTAAATAATTAGACCCGTCATTATCATCTAATTTGAAATAATCAGCAGTTGACTGGCTTTTAAAATAAAACTCTGAATATCTAGGCTTAAAATTTTCAACAAGTAACATGCTTCTTTTCCTCCTTTTTAGGCTCATACTCTGCAAGTCAGGGTATCGACTGCATCAGGCAAGATGTGGCCCGCTACATCGAGCGTCGTGATGGCGGGATATCTTGCGACCCAGACAACATCTATCTGACCACAGGCGCCAGCGACGGCATCATCGTATGTCCTCATTGTTTAACTCCATCCTTCTGTTCACAACTTGCACCCAGTGTGCCCTTGACGGGCCCGATATCAAAATACCCATGATCCTTTCATGATCTGATGTCAGGTGTATGGCCCATTTTGACCCAACCATAACATGAAGATATAAAAACCTAAGAGCAGGTTTGTTTTCACTGCAGGGCAGTTAGACAAACACACTGTATGTTTGTTCAGGGAGTGAGTGTGTGTGTGTAGGATTAAACTCTGGCTGGTGTTCAGAGAACATATTGTAGTGTAAATAGTTTTACATCAGAGTTAGAAGAAAGCTTATTGCTTAAGTGATGCGAATGAGGAAAAAGCAGGAGGTGATAGACTTTCATTATATCTTAGCTGCATTGGTGGGGGATTGTGGGTACAAAATAGTTACATCAACAAACAAAAATTGGGAATGATTTGTCAATGGGTTCCAATTACATTTAATATATATTCTGTTCCGTATGAGCTCTCGCGCGCGCTCTCTTTCTCTCTCTCTCTCGTCACTCTCTCTCTCTCTTTGTCTTTCTCTCGGTCATGCTTCATCTCTCCTACCCCCCATCTGTACTACTCAACGCCACTCTTTCTCTCTTAGTCTTTGTGTCTCTTTTTTTGTTTGATCTCTCTCTCTCTCTCTCTCTCTCTCTCTCTCTCTCTCTCTCTCTCTCTCACACTCTCTCTGTCTCTTCCTGCCTCTGTCACTTTCTCTGTCTCTTCCTGCCTCTGTCACTCTCTCTGTCTCTATCTTTTCCTGGATCTTTCTCTTGCACACTTTCTCTAGCGCTCTCTCTCTCTCTCTCTCTCTCTCTCTCTTTCTTCCTGCCTCTCTCCCTCACTCTCTCTCCCCTCCTTGCTGTCACTCTGTCTCTATTTTCCTGGATCTTTCTCTTACACACTTTTTCACTTCTCTCTCACTCTTTCTCTCTCTCAGACCATACTGAAGTTGCTGACCGCAGGTGAGGGTCGCACCCGTACAGGTGTGATGATCTCGATCCCTCAGTATCCTCTGTACTCGGCTGCATTAGCCGAGCTGGGTGCCGTGCAGATTAACTATTTCCTAAACGAGGAGAAGTGCTGGAGTCTGGACATTGCCGAGCTGCAGCGCTCCCTACAGGATGCCAGACAGCACTGCAACCCACGAGTACTGTGCATCATTAATCCAGGCAATCCAACAGGTATTAAGAGTCCACAGGTTCCTTTTACACCAGGATAATAGCAGTTAGCAGATGTGCTAACCGCTACACCACCGTGCCGCCCTCAACATAAGTTGTGAAATTGAAATAATGAGAGATTAGTTTGAAATAGCATTCAAGGTTGATTATTTATTTATTTATTTATTTATAATCAGACTGACTTTGAAGACATTGATTTGGTCTCGAGAATAAATAAATAAATAAACAAAGCTTCGTGAATTCTGATGCTCCTCCAAATCGCAAGCAGTCAGCTGAGGTGGTTCTGTTATCTGATTAGGATGCCTCCTGGTGGCCTCCCTTTAGAGGTGTTCCAGGCACATCCAATAGCGAGGAGGCCCTGGGACAGACCCAGAACTTGCTGGAGGGATTTTATATACCGTCTGGCCTTGGGATCTTCCTGGAGGAAATAGATAGTGTCGATAGGAAGACAGGGATGCCTGGGTTTACCTCCTAGACTTGTTGCCTCCGCGACCCGACCGCAGATAAGTGGAAGAAAACAGATGGATGGAAGGAAATTCTTGCATGTAGCTTAATCATTAAACCACATGCATTACATGACCGTAAATATGTGCTGTTCTTCCTCCTGGCAGGTCAGGTACAGAGCAGGGAGTGCATCGAGGAGGTGATCAGATTCGCCGCCAAGGAGCATCTCTTCCTGATGGCTGATGAGGTAACACAATCTCTCCGACTGACTGATTTAACACAAGGCTGTCTTTCTGGTTGAAGCGTTTTAACCCTTGAACTGTACCTCTTTCAGGTATACCAGGATAATGTGTACGCCGAGGGTTGTGCCTTTCACTCTTTTAAAAAGGTGTTATTTGAGATGGGCCCTGAATTCTCCAACACAGTGGAGCTGGCGTCATTCCATTCCACCTCCAAGTGTTACATGGGGGAGTGAGTACACTCTTTCAGCCACGCTGGGCCCGTTTCCCAGGATCACAATGAACTGGAGCGTAACTGAATCCAGGACAGGGCGTCTTAATAAGCAGATGGAGGAAATGAAAAACTGGTTATTCATGGGGACTTTTTCATGAGGGATTGCCCTCACTGTACTCATTCTTTTTGTCTATTCCCACACCTCCAGGTGTGGCTTGCGAGGTGGATACATGGAGGTGATAAACATGGACCAAGAGGTGAAGGCTCAGCTCTCTAAGCTGGTGTCTGTGCGTTTGTGTCCTCCTGTGCCGGGTCAGGCGCTCATGGCCCTAGTGACCAATCCTCCTCAGCCTGGAGAGCCATCATACGCTCAGTTTATAAAGGTGCAGACCTGCAGTCATGTACAATACTACTAATAATAATAATGGTTTATTGAAGCATTTCTATATCTGTAGATTTCCTAAAGGTATAATTTATATTAAGATACATATAAATAAATAAAAAGACAAATTATGTCTTGTGGTTCAAAATAAAAAAAAAAACAACAAGAAAAATGCAATCTTTGCTTTGCTGGTGTAAGTATGACTCATTCTGCAACCTGTAGACACATTTAATGTTGCTCTCATTACCATTAAAAAAATTAAATATTAATTATTTAAAAAAAATAAATAGAATTTCACAAACGTTTAACTGCAGTATTCCAATAATTTGTTAAGATCAACACTAAAGCCAACTTAAATTTAGCTTTTAAATATAAATGTTGTCAAAACCTATAGTGTACGTCCCGCCGTGTTTCCAGCGTATGTGTACACATGGGAACCATGTGTTATTCTTTGAAAATGTTACATCTTGAAAAAATGAAAAAAGTCATCTCAGTGAAAGAAAATGTTTCTGGAACAGAGTAATATAGAGCCGTATATAATACTTAGGTCACATGATGTGACATCATCATTAATGACATAAAAATAAATAACAACTAATAATATTCATGTGATATTGAAATGTTCTCTAAAGTTACAGTTTCTAAATGGTGTCGACTATGATTGCGTGTTTGGTTACCTCATTTTATTCCCTTCTATAACAAGTTTAAAATTAATTCATCTAGATATATGTAGGATACGTGAATGGGATTTGAGTGCTCCCTCCACAAACGTGTCAAGTAAGAGAAATCATATGGGAGCTCCGCTTTTGGGCAGTGACTAAATTTCTCTATTAACCAATAAGTTTAATTTATATACCATTCGCATTACTTTCTATTTTATGATGACCTTGTGGGTGGCTCTATAGGCCTGAGGAGGCGGGGCTTAAATATAATGATTGCTACTACAGAGTAAACAATTTCGTGTAAACATCCGTATATAAAGATCTAAAGATGTTAACCCTCTGATAAACTTTAGCTCCACCCACATATATTTAACTCAACTATTACTCATTCTTTTGTCCTTTACATTACACCTACAGGATCCACATTACCCGAAGAGCAGCGTATTAAGTAATGTATTAAAGTGTAACGTGACGCATTTGCCTCCTGTGTAGGAGCGCACCACTACACTGAGTAACCTGGCAAAGAAGGCCAAGCTGACCGAGGACATTCTGAACACGGTGCCTGGTGTCAGGTGCAACCCGGTGCAGGGGGCGATGTACTCATTCCCTCGCATCATGCTGCCCGAGCGAGCTGTAAAAGAAGCCAAGGTACGACATGCTCTCAGAATCTCAGCCTCTCTCTCACTCATTTGCAGAATCGTTTAATCTTACTGGGGTCGTGGTGAGGCTGCAGTCTGTCTCAGCCAACACTGAGCGAAGGTGGGGTACACTGGGAACAGTTTGCTGAACCATCAGAGGCCAAAAACACGCACACAACCATGCACACTCACCCCTAGGGGCAATTTGGAACAGCCAATTAGCTTACTGTGCATGCTTTTGGACTGTGGGAGGAAACCGAGGTATGTGGAGGAAACCCACTAAAGCATGGGGAAAACATGCAAACCCCACGCACATACACCTTGCTGTGACGCAGACATTCTAACCACTACACCACCATACCACCTGATCACGTGTCTGCTAGAGTATGTTTGTGTGCTTTGTATTTGTGTGCATGTGCGAGCAGGAGCATGGACAGGAACCAGATATGTTCTACTGTATGAAGCTTTTGGAGGAAACTGGGATCTGTTTGGTCCCTGGAAGCGGATTTGGGCAAAAGGATGGAACCTACCACTTCAGGTACGGCTCTTAACATTATTAATAACTACTGTATTAATGGTTTATTAAAGTCAGTTAACATTGGTTAATCAATAGAGTTGTAATTTCTACAGTGACCACTAGGTGGCAGTTCGTTTGGTTATAATGGCCTGTAATTTATTCTTTCAGGATGACCATTCTACCACCGGCCGATAAACTCAAAATCGTGCTCAATAAAGTAAAAGAGTTCCATCAACATTTCACCAAGCAGTATTCCTAACACCTCCCCTTACTGCTCTCAACCTGGTTGACTAGACATGTGCCTGAACAACCACCTTCTCCCTGAGACAATCTGATGGGCATCAGTCATTAAAACATAATTCTCATGAAGTGTAAATCCCATTTTCATATACTGGTTTTTGCATACTGGTGTAGCGATAGTTAACTGTAAGGGTTTGAATTATTAGAACTACATACTGAAAGAAAGTTACCTTTCTAATAGTCCTATGAAATGGGTAAATGTGGTAAATGGAAGCGAAAGAGTGTGAGTGTGTGTGTGTGTGGGGGGTGGAGGTAGAGAGAGAGAGAGAGAGAGAGAGAGAGAGAGAGAGAGCATGAGTGTGTTGGTTAAGCAACTTAATTACTTGGGACTTAGCCGAGTACTGTAATTATCACTGGACAAAGCCTAGCCTTGCACTGGTATAATTAAACTAGATTGTAATAATAAATGTTTATTCTGTTTGTGTGAACATTTTAATTATTTTTAAACTATAATAAATCAGATTATTTTACAGTAAATGTGTGGGTTCTCTTTTGGTCTTGGATGCAATACAGCTCGGTGACCACCAGAGAGCGCACTCACCTTGCGTGAATGTTCATCACAATCCTGGACTTTAAAAAAAAAAAACTTGCAGGCCACTAAGACCTCACAGTATTTTTACTGTATTCTCTCTATAGGTGGAGGAGGACAAGCGAAAGAAATGGGTAGCAATTAAAGTACTGCCTGTCACTGTCTAATATTGCATGATCTTACCGAGTCCATATCCTCTGGGTTCTCTAGTTTCCTCCCTGCCTTCAAAAACATGCCCTTAGACTTGCCGTCATCTATACGAGTCCACTACCCTTTTTGTCAATTTCAAAACATATCCTCAGGGTCTGCAGGCTGATCATTCTGTACGTGTAAATGTTCTTTTTTTTCTCTGTGGAAGGAAAACATAGAAAGTGGCTTGGTATGAGCCACACAACACTATTCCAGTCAATCAGCATAAACACACCCTGTTGCTGATTGGCTGGATGAGGAGATAAGGTAGTGGTGGTGGTGGTTGTTAGTGTCATTGCCAATATGGAGGCGGAGCTTCTGAAGGAACACTGAATAGAGATGTGTTTCTGTTTGGCTGTTAGGTTCTTTTTTCCAGAATTGATGACTTGCTCATTAAGTGCAGTGACTATGCTAAGTTGTCCCAAGGTCTGTGTGTGCGCATGGTGCCTAGCAATGGACTGACGGTCCTGTTCATGGTGCACTCCTGTCTCATTCCTGGTACGCTATCTCCAGATTAAGGAAATTTATATAAAGTACTTGTCATTTTTTTCTTTAAGAAAATAATAATCCAAGATATGCATGAAAATGACTGGATGGATGGCACACCACTTTGAGTGGCACAAAGTTGGCCTCTTTGTGGATTATTATTTAAGTGCTGTCCCAAAAAGGGTTTTTTTGGGTGAGTTTGTTTGTCCTAGGATCTGCGTTCACTTTGGAAATGACTTTACCGCATTGTGCTCATTCCTTTTTCTCCTCCTCCAACTCAGATTTCATCCCTTTCACCTCTTCGCTGAGGTTATTGCAAGAAATCTTCAGTACAATTACACTACAATTAAGCTCTGCAGGACAAAAAAAACAAAAAAACAAATCACACAGGAAGAAGAAGAACCTGCCTGCCAATCACCAACTATTGTTCTGTTCATCTCTTGCCCTGAACTCTGTTCTTTTCTCCTCGGCACGCGTTACATACAGTACAATTTACATAAAGAATGTTCCAGTGATCGCTGCCGTCATTTCACTGTTGCTAATTTGCTTTTAAAAAGAAAGAAAGAAAGAAAGAGAGCTCAGAATAGTGTCAAACAACAGATCAAGTGGAGGAAACTATGAGGGAGAGTTTTCAAGGTGATGCTGATTCACATCAAGGATAAAACAACGCATGTCAACACTGTTTAATTTCCAATAACAGCACAGCCTTGCCGAGCCACTTAATCCTACTAGGGTCATGGGAAGGCCGAGCCGACATCTCAGCCGACACTGGGTGGAGGGGGGTTAGATCCTGAACACCTCGCCAGACCATTGCAGGGCAACACACACACACACAACCATTCACACCTGGGGTAATTTAGAACAGTGCACGTGAAGGAAACCCATGCAAGCACGGGAAAAACATGCACACAGTTCTCCACATTGAAACACCCTGGGACTCGAACCCAGGACCTTCTTGCATTGAGGTGACTGTGCTACCCCTTTAAGAACTGACTTTGTTTATTAGGTTTGCTGTCAGCTGTGCTGCTCAACATGCATCCCTCATGCACGTTTTCCCGTCTCTCCGTGCACGCTCCGCGATGTCTGTGGTGGATTACTAATGCTCCCCCTCTGTCACAGACTGATGCATCGGCAGAAGGAAAGAGACATGGTCAGGTCTGGGTGTGTGCCAGTCCTGAGCAGTTCACACTCAGTAGGAACTCTGATCATGAATGTTATATAAGTGTAAACAAGCCTTTGTATTGTGGATCGATGTTGCGGCAACGGGATGGTTGGGTAGGAGGGAGGATGTTCTCAGCTTGGCTTCACAAGTGCTTGCTTGTAAGATGTTAATTCTACATTTCTTACATGGCCCAAAAAAATCAATCAAGACAAGCTATGAAGTTATTTTACTGGATTGTGTAGAAGACAGACGGGATATACTGAAATATATAAGAGTTGAAATTGAGTCATGTACAATAAGACTGAGTGGAATAACTGTTTAGTATATTTAACTCCGCTGAATTGTGGGAAATACATTTTTATGCATTTTTACTATTTTATTACCTTTTGTGTGAGCTATGCGGAAGGTACGGTGTAAGTTATTAGGTTCTAGTAAGTTATTAGCTCATGCGAAAGGTAAGGGATTGATTACACTAGAGGTGCAATAGAAAAGCGACTGACGCGAATGGCAATTCATGGCTGTCACTTTTCACTCTCACATTTGTCTTGCAACATTCACGCCATCACATTTTGTTCACCTGGTTCGTGAACTCCTCACAAAAAGATTTCAGACACGAGGCTCTGAAGCAGAGTAGTCTCAAACTCTTCTCAAACAGTCCGCACGTGTCGCGAGAAGGTCACAGAGTTGTTGTTTTGCTCGCAAATGATCCGTTTTTTGTTCGCAAGGAAAAGCGACTTGGAAGATGGAGACTTCCACGCTGAAAATTTGAAGAAAATTTGAGACTTGCAGGCATATTCTGTATATTTTGTCATAATTTGTATTTTATTCGCATTTTGTTCGTGCTAATAACACACGAATAAAAAGTGAATGGTTTGAGAGCATAAAGAAAACAAAACGCGAGTGATTTACGACAGGGGATCCGCTTTTATTTTTCACCAAACATCTACAAACCAATCGCAAATTACTCGCAAATTGTTGCGATACACTTATTTAAGCCGCAAAATATTCGCAAAACACCTTGACATGAAATTCAAAATGAACAAAAAAACATTTCTACAAAATCAATTCACGTCAGTTGCTTTTCTATCGCAGCTCTAGTGTGATCACCCCCTACCTTTCGTGTAAGCTATATATTGTTCATGTTATTATTATAGGCATTTGAGAATTTACGGAAATTGCACTAAAGTAAAGTAATATTACGATTGTCATTACATTTACATAGAGAGGAACTTTCCAACAGGTCTAATGCGGGGATCTAATTAGATCATTACAAATTCAACTTCTTCTTTAAATTAGACAGAGCATGTGTGTGTCTGAAGACTCAGAAGAGGGACATTTTAAAATCTGAATTTCTCTACTATTAGCATAGTAACTAATGTCATAACAGTAGTAATGTTATTAGTAATATTAGTGTAAACACGTCATTCAGGTAACATAACCTAACTTTAGGCTCTATTATATAACAACAAAGATCTGATATTATATAAACCAGTTGGTGCCACGCAAAAGGTCATTAAAAACATGTGTTAGTGATTTACCAGTGAATCATCCTTAAAAGATTGAATTAAGCACCAACACACACACGTGGCGGAAATTCGGGGTCATGATTGTGTGAGTGAAGCTTTTAAAGTACTATTTAGGCCACACCCACTTTGGATTTCAATTCAAAGACATTTACATGACATGATATAGATATTTACACACTGATAAGGAAGAGGTTTGAGCTATAATAATAATAATAATAATAATATGAAACCTTTCATAAAGCAGCATGACTGGATTAAAAGGTGACACAGAATAAGTGATTGTATCCCTGCTTTCCAAAATATATTATAGCAGACAGACTGACAGACACACACATGCGTGCGGTTGTTTCAGGAGGGTTATATAAGTGTAGTAAGTCATCCCTCGGCAGGAGACGGTGGCGGCCCAGTAGGAGGACATGCTTTGAGGGGGTGATGGTGTGCTCACACCTACTCTTCCTCCAGACTCATCTGTGTTCGAGCGTTGCGTTCTGGCTCAGTACACACGCCGGGGTGAGAAACTTCACAACGACTTCAATAGCAACACAGTCATCAGAGAACAGCAGGTGACCAGCAGGTGATGATCTACACCCCATTGAAGAAGTAAAGCCCCTTTCACAAACAACCAACCAATGTTTTTGTGTCACGAATGTAGCGGGGCTATGACAGAAGGGACCGGCGTAGGTTTGGGTGGGGTGGATTTGAAAGTTGCACAGTAGCATTCACATATAATATGTGTACTGAATTTCTGTCACAGGGAAAAAAGTTCAGGTCTGTAACGATGTTTATACAAAAGTCATACGATTGTTCGAAGATGTCCCTGTGATACTCGGTTGACGTGGGTGAAGGAGGGGTACGCCCTGAACAGCTCGACAGACCATCGCAGGGCCACACACAACAATTCATACTAACATTCACACCTAGTAGCAAGTTGGAACAGCCAATAAGCTTGAATGATCATGTCTTTGGACTGTAGGAGGAAACCGGCGTACCCGGAGGAAACCCACGCAAACAGAAACATGCAAAGCCCACACAGAAACGCCCTCGCCGAACACAGGACTCGAACCACGGCTCTTCTTGCTGTGAGTCAGACATCCATACTAACTGTCTAGGAAGGTTTTTTACGTCACACAAGTTTCCGTCATGTGAGTTTCGTATGACACACCCACAACTGTTCTAGGAATTTGCCCTATTTTCTTTTGTGGACCTGTTGTATACCTCTTGTGCGACATATATGACAGGGGCTTAAAAACACTACACCTGATCCAGGTTTGATCCAATAACACCGAGCATCTGAAATTATTATTAATAATACGTGATATTTCAGTTTAATTAACGATGTAAGGGGTCAACTAATTAAACAAATACACTCTCAGGCTCCAGAGTGGCGCATTGACAAGGTGTCCAAGTGTCAACATGGAGCTCGCAGGATCAAATCCCGGAGTTCGCAGACGAGCTGTTACTCGTTACTCGTCATCAGCGAATCATGGGTGTCTGTGAGCTCTTTTGTACAAGAGGGGCAGATAGCACTTTCCCACCCAGTGTGTTAGGCCAGCAATGTATGTGCATGCACAGCAGTTCATAAAGGATGCGAGTGGCAGCACTGCGTGTCACAGTGGAGGCATGTGCATGCTTACACCCCTCCCGGGTTGATGGAGGTTGGATGCGATAGGCAAGCATCACTTGATGGGTGGGAATTGGATACAACTAAAATTAGGGAAGGGAAATGGGAACATGGGGACATGCCCCCCTCCAAAAAAGCCCCCAAAAAACAAACAAAAAACCCAAAACCTCACGCTCTCCTGGATCTGTTTATCAGTATCAATTCAAAATGTACGCTTCCATTTACAAGCTGCCTGGAGGTCATGCATATTTCATGTGAGGGCCTTTTAAAAACTGACAACAGATCGGCTGCAGATTGACCGTGTCTGAGCACATTACCATAACAGAAAATTTTCGACGAGTCATTTCTGAGAGGGTTTTATGTCTCAGCATGTTTTATTCAAAACCTCTAAAGACAAACTATTTCCAAATCAAATCTGTCTTCTTGCCTTGCACCTCATGACAGGTTTGAATCAAACATGTGAACTTGTATTTTTGCTGCGTGAAGCTGAACACTATGTGCTCACCATTCAAGTAGCTAAGACTGTTAGAACTATCAACGAGACTATAAGCTAATAAAAGAGGCTAATCATTTTGTTGACTAGCCTGATACAAATGGTGTACAAAAAATTATACAAAAAGGAAGAGCCAGAAAAACTAGATATGATTATCAATATTAAGCAGAAGAGTGGTTAGCAGGTCCTGGGTTTGATTCGCAAACTAGGTGAGGGCGTTTCCTCTGACAGTCAAAAGACATGCACATTAGGCTAATTGGATGTTCCAGTTTGTCCCTAGGTGTGAGTGGGAATGGTTGTGTGTGTGTTGGCTCTGGTGAGCTGTTCAGTGTGTACCCCACCTTTGCCCAGAATCGGCCTCCCCGCAACCCTAGTAGGATTAAGTGGTTTACTGCTAATATAACAAGTAATCACAATCATCCGCTAACAACTCTAGCAGTTGCTAACGTCGGTGTGATAAAATCTGAGCTCTCAGAAAATGTTGTAGTAGAATTTTTTACATTTTTACATTTTTTTTTCAAAATGAGAGTAGAAACAAAACATGAATACAAACATTCCTCTCAGATGACTAAAACTCAAAAAAAAAAAAAAAAACTTCTTACAGTTCAAATTCCAGCTAATTCCTGGTAATTATTTAAGAGCAAAAAAGTTTTTTAAAGTTTTAATAAAGCAAGAGTGGTCATTATCACCGAAGAAGGCGTGGTCTCACTGCCTGTCGGTAGCAAACAATGAGGTGTGCCCTCCCTGCCTGTCACTACCAATCAGGGAGGCGTGGCCTCACTGCCTGTCAGTCCCAAACAGGGAGGTGTGCCCACCTGCCTGTCAGTACCAATGAAGGAGGTGTGACCTCACTGCTTGTCAGCACCAGTGAACACAGTGTGGCCACACTGCCTATTGATACAAATAAAGGAGGCGTGGCCTCACTGCCTGTCAGTACCAGTGAAGGAGGTGTAGCTTCACAGTGGATAAGTGGCAGTGAGGCGTGGCCTGGGTACCTGTCAGTCTCAGTAAAAGAGGTTGGGTTTTGTGCCTGACAGTTTCAGAGATTTGGCATTTTGCAATTGTCGGTCCACTTAATAGAAGTCTGTAGTCTGTGCTTATCAGCCCCAGTATAAGAGGCGTGGCCCTTGTGATTGTCAGTTGCCATGAAAGAAGTGTGGCCCCTGTGCATGTCAATCGTAGTCAAACAGATGTGGCCTTTGTTCATTGCTATAAAGGAGGGAATGCCTTTGTGTCCATCAGTCCCTGAAAGCTACAATGGAGATTTTGTCGTCCCTGTTAGCTACTCTGGATAGGTGTATCCTCCAGATAAAAACAACTAAAGGATTTTTTTGGAAGTTCTGACTGAACCCCTCCCCCTCTCCCCGCAGACATTTAAGATCTTCAGTATGATAAAAGTGAAAAAAGTTTCAGTTTGTTTTCAGAGGCCAGTTTGCTGCACGGCTGTTCATCTGAACATACCATGTGACTCATGATCGGCGGTAAACGTCCAAATGCACTGAGTAAGCGGCTGCGCATGCCAGCTGGAGAGGACAAGACAGGCCACAAGCGATCATTGACTCAGAGGGTGTGTTTGTGAGTGGTCGTAGGTGTATGTTCAAAAGTGTGAGCATTCACACTCCTCTTATGTAATATTTTGCAACTCCACTTTTCTCCCAGGTGAATCTGAATCTGATTTATACCGAGGAGACAACACGTTATGCAAAAAACGTTTTACACATACCGTCTCACTGAGTGTTTACAAAGTCCTGAAGTGTTCAATTCCTTACAGCAAATTCTCACGTCTGATTTTTGTTTTTATTAATGGAGGCAACCTGCTTTTAAATTTTAGTTTGATGTTATGGAAGACCCTTTTTGCCAAAAAAAAAAACAAACAAAAAAACAAAAACAAACAAACAAACCTATGTTTGGGTCTTGGATTGGTTTTGGAGAGAAAGGGGGTGGAGCTGAACAGGTTTGCCTTGCCTGTTGGTGTTGGGGATGGTTTCTGGGCTGAGAGAATGAAAACAGAAGCTCTAAAATAAATCACGTGGCGTAATTCATTTCATGGCCTTATTGCAAATCACAGATTTTTAAATCGAGTAATTATTAAAGATTTAAGAATTTACAAATTGCACTTTCAACATTTTTTAAGTATACTTAAAAATTTTAATATCAACATTTAGCAGAACAGTGGCGCAGTGTTTAACAGGTCCTGGGTTCGAGTCCCGAACTCGGAGTGTGGAGTTTGCTTGCTCTCCCTGTGTTTGCGAGGGTTTTCCCTGGGTACACTGGTTTTCTTCCACAGTCCAAAGACATGCACATTAGGCTAATTGGCTGTTCCAAATTGTCCCTAGGTCCCTAGGTGTGTTGGCCGTGGTGAGCTATTCAGAGTGTACCCCACCTTTGTCCAGAGTCGGCTGAGATAGGCTCCAGCCTCCGCGGAACCCTAGTAGGATTAAGTGGTTTGGAAAATGAACGAATGAATGAATAAAAGAACGAATGATCCTTACTGCTAATATTACAGCTAACAATCATCCGCCAACAACTGAAGGACTTGTTCACTGTGTAGGACGTTTTCAGCAGAAGGCCATATTTTCTTTAATTCTGGGAATTATTATCATTTGGGAAATTGCCAAAGCATCATTGGTTATTTGAAACTTCACAATGAAGCTGTTGGCAAAACATGCTCCCCCCC
>JAQMYF010000008.1:7888541-7920954 GCA_030014195.1 Neosilurus mollespiculum
ATAATAAGCAGAAGATAGAAGATAATACCGGTAAATAAAATGATGACCGTTATGCTCCCCCAGTCCTGCTTTTATCCTCATCATCATTCAACCCCAAACCATACAAGCTTATGACTGCAATTTCTTCTTCAATGTATTTACAGTAGTGTTGCTCACCTGTCCAGGTGGGACATCACGGTTTTGGAAATGTCTCCTCCAGCCTCCTGAAGGATTCGAACTATCTCGCCAGGGGCAGCTTGGTTCCGTCCTGGGTGGATGATAACTGGACAGCCCAGCTGTTTCTGAGCATATGCGGTGGCACGCAATACTTTCTTTTCGCTCTCTGTGATTGGCCAGCCTGTTCCGATTTCTCCAATCACGCCACAGCGGACGTCTGTGCCATCGGCGCCATGTGTCACCTCACTCACCATGACTTCGGTTAGCTTTCATGGGATAAAAAAGCACCAGCAATCAATATAAACCGAATGGGGCGGAGAATCAACCTTATTTCTGGATAAGAAAATTTTCCACAATATATAAATGACTGTCCAAACATATGAGCATTAGCACACCTTCTCCACGCTCATCTTCCTTGTTTCATCAGAATGAGTGACATCCACGTAGTAGCCTGCCCCGGCAACAATGTTGACCCCTGTATCTTTGGCCAGCTGGCGTAAAGTGGGCAGATCTCGAGTTATCCCGGTCGTCGTGTTTTCCACAATGGTGCCTCCTCCAGCGTTTTTGTAGCACACCAGCTCATCTCGCACTGCCTCGATCTCCTGGCACAGCAGAAGGTTCTCCCGGTGGCTATACGGGTTCTGCTGGAGCCAGTGGACGTTCTTCAGCTGAATGGGTGCCAAGGAATTGTCCTCATGTCCTGGAGCCGGAGGGACGTAGGAGCACTCGAAGGTCATGGTCAGGTGCTCGTGGGTCATGGTGCGCCCCAGTTGGTCTGGATCCATCAGACCCAGGACGGTCTGGACTTTCCCGCTCAGGGAAGACATGACTTGGGATAAACATTGACAAAATTAGGGCAAAATTCTTTAACGTTTAAAAATGCCAAATTCACCCAAATTAATCTCCACCTTCTGACCAATCAGAATTGAGAACGGAACAGTGTTGTGGTGTATGAGCAGAACTATAACGCCATGGGTGCGATTTGTTTTATAAACCAGAGGTGCGAAATTGCAGTCGTTAGCATGTCCGTACTACAGCTAGAAGGTCCTGGGTTCAAGTCCCGGGCTTGGCGAGGAGTTTCTGTGTGGAGTTTGCATGTTCTCCCTGTGCTTGCGTGGGTTTCCTCTGGGCACTCCGGTTTCCTCCCACAGTCCAAAGACATGCACATTAGGCTAACGGGCTGTTCCAAATTGCTCACGTGAACGGCTGTGTGTGTGTGTGTGTGTGTGTGTGTTGGCTCTGTGATGGATTTATGAGCCGTACAGGGTGTACCCCACCTTCGCCCACTGACGGCTGAGATAGACTCCAGCCTCCTCTGTCCCTGCTAGGGGTAATTGGCTTGGCAAGTGAGTAAGTGAAATGCCAAAGTCTTCTTGTTGTTATAATGTTCAGCTATTTAACCCACTATGAACTTTGAACTTTGCAGCAAATACTTGCATGCATTCTTGATTCTTGTTAGCATAAACAAGATTCTACAGAGCTACAAGCTAATAACCACAATATCACTCATACATAGTACAAATCACTACATGAGAAATCAAACTCATTATTTTTCATCATTAATCATTCCAACACACTTTAAGGAATATTCACGCATACTTAAAGTACCTAAAGACTAGAATATCGCTGCAGACTGCAGTTTGAAAAGCAACAAACTGTCACACTGTGGCTGAAACAAAATACCTCTATACTGGATATCAAGTGTACTAGGTAGGAAGTACAAGCCAGTAGTGTAAACGCTGTGTAGTGTATTTACACAGTAGGAACAGAGCCGGTTGTATTACAGCCATGGTAACAACATCTCGCGCGACTTAAACCGAATTATCGCGATATTTGACAGGAAATCTTTACTATTGAGATTAAAACATCTTGACTATAGTTCAGTTACTTTATGAACTTAAATTATAAACGAACATAAAAAACAAATATAAATGATAATAATACCCACTTCTTGATATGTATTTTATATATCTGCTCACAAGAAAAGAACATTTAAAGCTTAAAATTCGCAAAAATATGAAGAAAACTTACAACAAAACAACCTAAAGCTAATCGTTTAGTTTGTTGTTTATCTTAAAACGTATGATAATATGATAAACATCCCAAATGAAAAATACAGTCTCAGTATTTTGACCGCATCACAGCATACTGCACTGAAAGACCCTGGCATCTCACCAAAATGGCGGCGCTCCGTACACGTCGGTAAGGCACCCTGTGAGGATTTTATGATGGTAAACTGTTCTTTAAAGTGATTTTTCTTGCTTTCCTTCTTTATTGAAAATGCGCGTGCTTTAAAAAGTGTTGTATACATCCACTTTATAGCGATTTATCCTGAATTAAACGTATTCCTTCAGCTTGATAACGTTTGGGTTTTTTTGTTTTTCTGAGGAGCTGCTGCCCCCTAGTGGTGAAACCTGTATAGTGCAGCTTAACGATTTAATGAGTAAAAGTGATCCTAATGGAGGCTTTAAAGCACAGAAATAAAGGTTAGAGAATTACTAGTAGGAAGTCAAAAACACTAAATATTAACCCGTTAATCAACATCTCCCCGTGGTTATTTTATCACAGCTCACTGTATGAGTGTTTTCATCTGGGCACCACGGTGTTGTTGAGGTTGGAACATCCGCCTTACGGCAAGAAGGTCGTGGGCTCGAGTCCCGGAGAAAACCCACACAATTACGGGGAGAATACGAGAACTTGACACAGAACTGCCTCCGTCGGGTACAGAGCTGACACCCAGGATCTTTCTGCTGTTAGGTGAGAACACTCCCCACTGCACCACCATTTTCACACAAAGAAGGTCCTGGGCTTGATTCTAAGACTTGGGACTTTCTGTATGGTGCATGTGTGGGTTTCCTCTGGGTACTCTGGTTTCCTCCCATAGTCCAACGACATGCACGGTAGGCTAAATAGCTGTTCCAGATTGTGGAATCCCAAGGTGTGAGTGTAAGTGTGAATTGGCCTGAAATGGTCTTTTAAACTGATCAGGGTGTACCCTGCCTTGGCAGATTGTCGGCTGTGATAGGCTCCAGACTCCCCGTGAGCCTAGTAGGATTTATCAGTACAACAAATGAGTGAATGAGCAAACACACACTAAAAATCTAAGGACACATGGAACATGTACCAGACTGGAAGCTAGTTGTTGAGAGGGACACAAATAAATGTGACACGCCCAGCAGAACTCATTAATATCTTAGTATTTAATACTGTATGTTCTGCCCTTCACATCCATATTCAAGACACAATATGATATATATACAGCATGTTCAATTATATACATCTTGTTTCCAGAGGCAGAGTTCATAAAGCTGCCGTATCGGTAACATTGTGAAGCCTGTGTGCTCCATCACCATGGGATCTCGGCGTTCAGGAAGTTGTTAATTGGATCGGAGCGGTGCCAGTGACGCTCGCTGGAGGTTTCTCAACAGCCGCATGACCCCCACCGGGTCATTAATGAATCCTGGAGAACATCAGTGACTTCTGAGGAGGTCAGAGATCCAATAAAACAGCAAAACAAGAGGTGAGTGAAAAATATAAAAAAAAGAAAACAAACAGCTTGTATCATTTGTTTATAGTAAAAAGTGCAAGAACGTAAAAGCATCTCTGTCTTTTCTTTTTTTTTTCTTTGTAAATCAGTTTTCTTTTTCACTCTTAATGCCATCAAGCAAAACATTTTAAAATGACTAAACCAGGCTCAGTATAAAATCTGTACTAAAGTCATACATGTCCATCTGAGTTTATTAGGTATTTTTTTTCTTTTTTTTTTTAGTTTTGAATTATTGTTGTTAATATGACTGTAATAGCGGTTTAGTTCAGTGCAATGTCTCCTCAAATATAGTGCACCCCAAGCTACGCTAATTTAAATGGCTCAGATATTTATACACGATTACATATTTCTGACACTGTGTATTCTACTTTATATTAAATTTTATTATATTATATTATTATTACATTATTAGATTATTCAGAATGCTAAACATCTTCTAGGATTTCCACTGTTTCTTTTACATTTTAACCTGGAAGACCTTTCCTAAAACAATTTTTTTTATTATAAATACTATTTATTAAATGTATAAATAATTATATATTATTTATATTACCCCCGCCACCCACCCCACCCAAAAATATGTTTTAGAAATGGAATTTCCAAATGAAAAAAAAAAAGTAAATTTAAGTTAAAGGTACAGTGTGTAAGATTTAGCAGCATCTACTGGTGAGGTTCCAGATTGCAACTAACTGAAATTTCATTTCTGAAGCCTGTGTGATTTTGTAGAATTATGGCAGCAAGATGGTGGCCTCCGTGAGACGGGATCCACTCCCTGTGTAGATATAAACAAATTAATCTAATATATTTATATCTTACGATTATAAATTACTCACACACTCACTCACTCATTTGTGTTTAAATTAATCCTATTTAAATTAAACCTCGCGGGTGGCAGGAGCCTACCGCAGTTGACTCTGGGCAAAGGCGGGGTACACCCTGAACACCTCGCCAGGCCATTGCAGGACCAACACACACAACCATTCACAATTACACTCACACCCAGGGGCAATTTGGAACAGCCAGTTAGCCTAAGGTGCATGTCTTTGGACTGAGGGAGGAAACCAGAGTACCCAGAGGAAACCCTGGCAAGCACCGGAAGACCCTTCAAACTCCAAACAGAAATGCCTGAGCCTGGGAGTCGAACTCAGGACGGATGTGCTAAGCACTACACCACCATGGCGCCCAGATTAGAGAAGATTATGTAACATACTTAATTTCTGGAAATAGGTCCTCCAAAATGTTACACACTGTAGCTTTAAAAAGAAATCGTGAGAATGTCCTACCACAAAACAATCCGAAATGTAAAACAAAATAATCCGAAAAACACTTCAATATAAAATAATAACATCAATTAAAAACTCCAGCTGGAAAGAAGTACATAGATAAGTGCAGGATAATATCATTTACATTTCATTAACATTAGTGTCACAACAAACACAATTCATCCATTTTTTTCAAATAATGAATGAACAGTGGAACAAACCAAACTGAAACCCTGATCTATTTTTGTGAGTGTAAAAACACCTTTACAGCCTGATTTATTTATTTATTTTTTAAAGAGCTTTGTGGTGGATTACATGCTTCAGATAAATAAAAATTCATTTTTTCTGTTCAGCATGTCTTAATAAATAACCTAAATGTGCACCATACAGTGCATATAGTGTGTACGTTGAGTAATTTAGCACCTGCTGTGTGATTTACCGCAGCCTCAAGGTCATTTTAACAACAGGCACTGTGTGTGTGTGTGTGTATGTGTGTGGGTGTGTGTTCCTAAAATTATAACAATATTAGCATCCAAGTTTGTTTCATGTTAGATATTTATGGGACATTTGTACCTCTGGTGTTGATAAATTGTCTCAACATAAAAAAATCTGTATCTACACTCTTTTATAACAAAAATGCTTTTTTTTTTTTTTTTTTTTTTTTAAACAACAGTTTTACAATGCCTCATCACCTTTAATCTGTGCCAACTTTAACATGTAATGGAGTTAAATGCTGTGACATCAAGTTTCCATGGTAGCATTTTTACCTGGATCTAAACAATTGTTCAAAATGCACAGTGTGACTATATTTATTGTAAAAAAAAAAAATTTAAAAAAAGGAAAAGGTCATTATTTTGTTCCAGAGTGCAATCACCAAGTGAAGAGAAACGCCTTTTTTTATTTCTTTACTATGTGGCTACAATTTTGTGAAACATGACAACTTAAAAGTACCAAACAGTAGCAAAACTTTAAAACTGTTTTAAATTATTCATTTGACAGAAGGCTTCACTGAAAAAATGACAGTATATCTTGAGTATAATCTAACTGATCTAGTACTTATGACTGGCATATTACAAGACACAAGATCTGAGATTATTACTATTTATACTACTTCTAAATTGTATATCTGTGTTTTGTTGTTTGTTAGTTTTGCTGTATTTTTGTGTGCAAGATAACTCAAAAAGTTACTTACAGATTTGGATGAACTTTTAGATTAGAGTAAGGTGTGGTGCAAATAACAAATACTTAAAATTTGGAGGTGATCCCTGCATGGGATCATATAAAAAAAATCCTAAAATCCTGAACATTATTTTAATATGCACCAAAAAGGAACATCCACTAGGGGGAGACATTCCATTATAACTATGCCAAGTTATAATAATTCATTTGTGCCTGGTGGAGGTACCATACACTCTGTGAGTGCCCCTCCAGTTAAATAATTCTAGATTGGAACCAACTTATTCCAAGGTTTCTTATGAAGTCAAATGGTCTGCCTATGCAGAAAAATTATTGCACTGGAATTATGCAAATCATTTTCTTCTTAAATTCATTGTTCATTTCTTGTATTTTAACTAATCCTTCGTCATGCTACACTTACTGTCACCATTTTCAATTATTGTTTAGATCCAGCAAAAATACTACTATGGATACTTGACGCCACACTTCGCTACTCAAACGTTCACCTTTTTGAGATCCGAACTTACAACTTTTTCATATTTAAATATTTTGGCAAATCGTATAGAAGCTGCAATTTTTTACACACTAATTAGCCTCATCGTTTAAAATTGTAGTAAATAGGAATCAGAACATCTCATGAATTTTATTTTGGACTAAGGGTATGCAAACTTTTGCACTCGACTGTCATCGCTTATCATCCACATACACACATATACACTGTTAGATTGAGAAAAGAAATGTTGATATGTGGTTAAGGCATTCAACCTAATATTGCAGATAGCATTGAGATCTTAAAAAGCAGACGATAGAATGATAAAACACATAAACTTGAAGATGTATGTTAATTTATACTCAAATTGAGTTCTATGATTTAAAAAATTGAAAGAAAAAAAAAAGCCAAAAGAAAACAATTGTCTTTGGAAACCAATGATGTTTTGGTTTGAGTATCAGTTCTTAAAACATAACGATTCTGGAGGAACAGAAGAGTCCATTCTTTATGAGACGCTGATATAAGTAGCAAGAGATACATCATGTTTTTGTATTTGAAAAGCTCCGTTCTTTAGTAATTGTTTATTTGAGTTGCTTTTGAGCTCCAACTCAAGTCTGAAAATGGCTTTGGATAGCCGAGAACGGAGGCCTGACATGACACACACATAACGACACGGCGCTCCCGGGAAGAGGAGAGCAGACACCACAATTTGGACGTGGGCATGCTGTCCATTCCTTTCCTCACTCCTCGCATGAGAGAAACAGGTTTGACACCACCCCTTGGGTAAGACACAATGGTACATCCCACATGTTTTGGAATAGTGAAGTCAGAACAGCCAACTTTTTAAACCCATTCCTGCATGGAGCGCTTGCAGTACAGTATGTGGCGCTTGGTGTCCTTACGCTTTACACGGAAAACAGTGTGCAGTAGGACCATGAGGCATAGGGCTAGCACGCAGGGTATGGCGATGGCTACAGCCTTTTCGGTGCCACCCGTGCCTTCAGGTTTACGCACAATATCCACATCATCATGCTCATAATGCGGTGGCTCATCATCCTGCGGCGGCCGCCAGTCCCAGTCAGGGTCTGACGGCAGACCATCACAGCCCATGAAATCTCGCAGGATGGACCTGGGGTACCCCGGTTCTACCCGCAGCCTCCGGTTGTTAAACTTCCAGTACTCTTTTCCCTTGTAGAAATACGTGAAGCCTGTGTTACAAGGAAAGTAAACTATTAATACAGTATTAATAACTCCCGTCACACTCAGACGAAGACCATGAAGACCGCACTGTGTCCTGAAAATTTCAATGCATGCAGCGGGGGCATGGTCAAAATGGAAAAATACATCCTTAGTATGTCAATGGTAGGTTCTCAGTGCATCTAACATTTCTCAGTGCAGTTCTTACTGCATGTCCCAACTACTTTCTTACCATGCGCATGATCATGCATTACTTTCAACCAGATATAGATCACATTATGACCAATCAGATCTCACAACATGCTTACCACATTCTCACTGCGTTTACTCATTACTACGTCAATGCAGTCATTATTATGTCAATGCAGTCATTACTATGTCAACACTACTATTTCAACACAGTAATACATCAACACCGTCAGGACTACGAGAAAACCATCATGTCAACACCATCATTGCTGTGTAAACACCATCATTACTACATTAACACCATCATTACTATGTCAACACATTCTTTACCAATCAACACCGTCATTACTACATCAACACCATCATTACTACGTAAACAACATCATTACTACATCAACACATTCTTTACTAATCAACACTGTCATTACTACCTCAACACCATAATTTCTACATCAACACAGTCATTGCTATGTCAAAACCACAGTAAGATTATCCTACATATTTTGGTGTGATAATCCTACTCTGCCCGCATCCTCCACCAAAATATGTCGGATAATCCTACACTGCCTTTACTACGTCAACACCGTCATTACTTCTTCAACACAATCGTTACAAAGTCAGCACCGTCATTATTATGCCAACACCGCCATTACTACTTCAACACAATTGTTACTACCGCAAAACCTAATTTCTATGTTAACACTGTCATTACTATGTCAACACCATAGTAAGTCTATCCTACATATTTTGGTGTGATAATCCTATTTTGCCCGCATCTTCCACCAAAATATGTAGGATAATCCTACAACGCCATTACTACATCAACACCGTCATTACTACTTTAACACAATTCTTACAGTGTCAACCCCATCATTATTACATCAACACCACCATTACTACTTCAACACAATCATTACTACATCAACACATTCATTACTAATCTACACCGACATTTCCACACCAACACTGTCATTACTAAGTCAACCCTCTCATTACTACTTTAACACAATTGTTACTATGTTAACACCACCATTACTCTGTCCTTATTAATTTCTTACTGCATCCTAGTTCCACCACATCCAGACTTCAATTTTTTTGGTGAACATGTCCAAAGTTTGACCCCATCCTCCGCGTCCATGGAGACCATACCACATCATACTGCCTTCCTACTACATTGCATAAGTTTTTCCTGCATCCAGCCAGTTTTCTGAGAACGTAGTGGGAACATGGCTGAGTGTGATGGAGTTTTATAGAAAACAAAAATGCAATCGGTGATATAGAAAATTTCTGTAGTTTTAAAAGATTTCTGAAAGGAGTCTTTAATACTGGCACCTTGTAATAGTCTGTAACATTTTCCCAGTCTTGGGTTATGGCTGCACACTAAGATTCCATTATATATTGCTACACAATGCATTGTGTAATTCTATTACAAAAATAGCATGATATAATTAATTTAATTACAACTACATTCTTCAGTGCAGCTCTTAGGTGATAAGACTTGAGACTTCAGTGGGTCATCAATGAACTGAATGTGAATAAGGACCCACCATTAGCCTTGTCCACAAAGGCACCCTGCGGAGAGTCTGGTATGCCCTTCCAAATGGTGATGGGTTTGGGATAACCAGGGTCCATACTCCGGATGTCCTCATTGTACCTCCAGTACCTAAACCAAAGAGAGTGGATTCAATATGGAAAAACCTTTTAATATATATATATATATATAAAGACCTTCAGATGCATTGAAAACTCCTAACATGATCTCCTGACAAAAAACTTCACCATATTACCATATTAACAATTCTATGTGATTCTTTAATAAATAACATCATGTTTATATAACCACTTGCAGATAGATTAAGGTCAGCACTGTGGTATATGATTCATCAAGAGGGCTTTCTTGCTAGTAGCTGGATACTGAAAAGAACACAATTGTGTATAATTACCTCACAGTCCAAAGACATGCACAGTTATGCTAACTGGCTGTTCCTAATTGCCGCTGGGTGAGTGTGATTGTAAATAGTTGTATATGTGTGTGTGTGTGTGTGTGTGTGTGCGTGCGTGCTGCCCTGCAATAGACTGGCGAGATGTTCAGTGTGTACCCCGCCTTTGCCCAGATTTGGCTGAGATAGGCTCCAGCCTTCCCTAATAGGATAAAGTGGTTCAACAAATGAATAAATAAATTTGTTTGTTAGCAGGATGATGCATTAATTTTCTATCAGAGGCGGGGCTTGGGACAAGGAAGACTCCATTAGATTTTGGAGATAATCCAGATAAATTTTTGGATTTGGGAATATTTTTAAGGATTTTTTTTAACATTGGGAGTTAGGACGATTTTTGACATTATGGGGGATTGCTTGGCTTGGCGGAGGTTTGCACTCTCCAAGTGCTCTTATTATAGTTCTTGGACACTAGTCTCTGATATTTTACTGATGTAAACCGACCCAAAGAATATTTTTTAGTCTCTTGATGTTCCTTATTATGAGCATAAAGTCCCCAATAGAGCACTAATTTGAGCATTTGAGGTCGATCAAAGGCTTTCAGAAGAGCTACAGCAATCATTTATTAAACATTAGTCACTCAGCTGTGGCTTCTCACCAATTGGTAAACATGTTGAAAATAGTAAGACGCTTTGACTCACCTGTCCCCTTTAAAAAAATACGTTTTAGCCACGTCCTCCCACCACACAGCTGTCTCGATGTTTTGAGAAGGCATGCCACTGCCAAAGAGTGAGATGTCCTGAGGGTACGTGGGCTGTAGAGTGGTATCTTTGAACACCCAGAAGCGATGGCCTTTAGAAACAAAAAAAAAAAAAAAAAAAAAAAAAACAAGAAATCCACCTTGTTATTAGTATTTGTCAAGGAACTGAAGAATCGTGAAATGTCATGCACTGCATGTCAAATCAACCTTCTTCTCTCAGAAGAATTTATGCAACTCTAAAATTTTTATCTGCAACCTGTTCTTTTACTCTATAGTAGTCAGTGTATATAAATTATTTATTAACCAAGCATGAGGTCTGTGCAAAAAGACTCAGGGCTGGGATTTCTCAGTACAGACCGAGCAAACAAGGTTAATAAATAGTTAATGTATGTAGCATTCTAAAACGGTGACATTTTTAAAAATTGCTTCAGGCGTTTAAAAATTGCTTTTTCCATTCTGGCTGGGGTGCTAGCTTCAAACTGCCCACTTCTGAACAAGACGTCTTCATTCATGTCTGTGGGGTCATTGGTAGCTTTTGGCTTGTTTCTCTCTTCCGTGAAAAACAAAGGCTTTCCGAAGAGCAGCGAACACTTCGCAGGACTTTGTAAACTCTTTATCCCCTAGAATATTTTCTGTATACTATTCCTCTTTTAGATAATGCTAAATGCTTCTCTGGAAGTTGCTAGATATATAGCACGCTAGCCTGCTGGTCATTGCCCATGCGTTGACCAATCAGATTGCGCATACAGTTGTTGCCAAATAATAAATACGATATATTGCAGCTTAATGAAAACAACTGTTGCCTCACCTTTGAAGAAGACAAACTTGCCCTCACTGTTCTCATAGACAGCGTCAATCTTGGGGGGCAGCCCTTTCCAGAAGTAGCTGATCTGCATTGGGTAGCCAGGCACCACCGAGTTATCTCGCACCCTCCAGAACCACTGATCCTAATGAGAAAACCATTACAACATATTAACGCCCAGTAATGAACACAAACACTGATGCATTATTCCCTGCGGTCAATTAGGTTTATTTCATCACAATTCAGATATGACTATAGTAAAGAATCCGAATTTGATGACTCGGAGAACCCCAGTTAGGTCCCAGTGCCTTCTACCTTGAAGACAAACAGCTCTTGGCGAAGGATGGCCAGTGTATTGAAGCCTCCGTCACAGATGTTGGGTTTGGAGTTGGGGTTAGAGGGTTTGGATTTCTGCGGCGGTCGATGAGGACGGCTCTGACGGTCATGCTTCCGAGGGTCAGATGGAGGGTGCAGGCGGGGAGGAGGCGCTGTCGTGAGCAACCGGGTTGGCTGAGGGTTTTTATCTGGAGGACCTGGAATGATCAGGAGAATGGATGCACCTTGATTAGATCTGTCTGCCTGAGTAATCTGATCACTGATAGGGATACAGACCATGTGCTTCATTTCAGAAGCAGAATCAATCGGAACATTTATATAAGAATTGAGAAGAAAATCTAGCACCCGTTAAGCGAGCCGGTTAAGGGGTGATCACATTAGAGGTGTGATAGAAAAGCAGCTGATGCGAATTCAGAGCTGTCACTTTTCATTCGCAAAATGTCCTAAAATTTGTCTCAAAACATTCACAGCATCGCATTTTGGTCGCCTGGTTCGTGAACTCATCGCAAAAAATTTCAAACTTGTTTGACATTTACATGAATATTGCAAAACACGATCTGTCCAATTATTATTATTTTTTGTATAAATAAAATATTTGCATGTATACGCATGTGCCTTTGACTCATGTACTTTATAGTATACGCATATATTTATATTTAAATTGCAGTTGCAGGGTTTTTTCAAACTTCAAATTGATTTGCTTTCATTACACACCTTGGTCAGTGTTTCTGTTTTAATATGGGATTTATCAGGAAAAAATAACGGTCTTACATGTTAGCTAGAAAATCTAAGAGTTCATTTGGTGGCAAATATCTAAAAAAAAAACCTGAATAATACCATAGATTTTTTGGATGCCTTGCAGGTCATCGTGAGGCAGTTTGAAGCTCTCCGTGTCCATGTACTGGTAAAAGGGGGCCATTATCGCGGTAGGGTCGTTTGAGTGCTCCAAACCCAGAGCGTGGCCCAGCTCATGGACGGCCACCAAGAACAAGTCATTCCCTGTGATAATATACAAGGACAACTGAGCTGTATACATGCAGTGAAATACACACTTACACACACAAAAGCTGAGTAGATTACAATAAGGATCACAAAAGCACAGCAGATACTATATAGGTCTTTTTATGAATGATGGGTGGAGGGGAAAACGAGAAAAACAACCTCTGGATTATCAGGATACAGCTATTTGAGCATTAATGCTATCCACATAATACAAAATAGTTTAGAACTAGTAACAGCTAGGAAGTGAGATTGGAAGTGTTTCCAAATGTTTGAGGAAAGCTTAACAAATTATTAAATTAATTCAAGGTTTTAAGAAATGTATCTACATTTTCTTCCCTAATATCTCTGCAATTACTCACTCACTCATCACTCATCACTGAGTCATGCCTATCTCAGCCGACTCTGGGCGAAGGCGGGGTACACCCTCGACAGCTCACCAGATCATCGCTGGACCGACACATACACAGCCATTCACACTCTCACTCGCACTAAAGGTCAACTTAGAACTGCCAACAGCCTCCTGTGCATGTTTTTGGACTGTGGGAGGAAACCGGAGTACCTGGAGGAAACCCACGCAAGCATGAGGAGCACTTACACACTCCACATGCAATTATAAGTTTATTTAATTATAAATTAGCTACAGTAGCTATAAACATAACTTGCTAACCTGCAGCTAAGTTGACTCTGTAGCTAGACAGTGTTTGTAGGTAACCTGTAAATAATGAGCTAATGATGTTATATGTGCCTTCAAGCATTTTGAATTTTAATTTTTTTTTTTTTTGTAAAAGTATAACGGGTTATATAAAAGCTAAAAATGTAATTTAATACATTTTGCTTGCTGGTTTCATCAAATGATGTTTTTTTTTTTCTGATGTTAGTGCAGTTTGGGTGCTGTATTTTCTTTATGTGTCTAATGCAAGAGCCAAATTACTGACAATTAGACATGCCATCATCATCTGGTTCGTGAAAAGTTGCCGTAGCTGTAATTACAAACTCTAGCTACTTGATCATTTCTGATTGTGGAATTGTGCGTTATGGTGGCGTAGTGGTTAGCACGTCCGCCTCACTGCAAGAAGGTCCTGGGTTCAAGTCCTGGGCTCGGCAAGAGTGTTTCTGTGTGGGGTTTGCATGTTCTCCCCATGCTTGTGTGGGCTTCCTCCAGGTATCCCGGTTACTTCCGACAGTCCAAAGACATGCACATTGCTAACAGGCTAACTGGCTGTTCCAAATTGCCCCTAGGTGTGAGTGTGTGTGTGTTGGCCTTGCAATGGACTGGCCAGCTGTTTAGAGTGTACCGGTCTTCACCCAGAGTCCGCTGACATGGGCTTCAGTCTCCCCGTGGCCCTAGTGGAATAAATGTTAAATGAATGAATGAATATAGAGCTTATCATATTTTTGGATAATGTCAAGACATCAAGCAGTTTAAGTTTTTTTGGCTTAACAGTGGCTACCCTCCAATTTTTATCTAGAAGCTTTTACAGGGCCCTGGATCTGAGACCATTAAACTAAAACTCATGTAGGGATAAAGACTTTATCAAAGCAATCAAGCACATCAGAGTTTTATCTCTCTCTCAGGCAGACAGCATAGCTGTCACTATCCATTATGGCCATGATGGAGATGTTCAGCACAGGCACAGAGGCATCTTAAAAGCTCTTTCCACCAGCCAGACTAGTTATTATGGCTCATGGCACAACAAGAATCTGATTACCTCTCGGCTAATGGACGTGCGTTACAAACGGCATATCTAGAACAACGTCTTTTCAATTCCACTATATAAACGTACACACACTGTGACTCACAAACATAGACAACACAGACAGAACATTTATAACAAACATAAGCAGGATGAGCAGGATTGATGAACATTAAAATGTAATCAATCGTCCAGGACATTTTTAGTCTCTGACATTCGCTTGTTACCTCCGCCAACAAGGTTATGTTTTACCTGCAGTTTTTGTGTTTTTAGCAGGATTACACAAAAAGTTATGGGCGGAGTTTCATTAAATTTTTACTAGAGGCGGAGCTTTGAACAAGGAAGATTCTGTTAGGTTTTGGGGATGATCTAGATCAAATTCTGGACGCAGGAGTTTTTACTAAACAGCAATTGCGGCAAACGTTTGGTTTGTTACTTACATATTGTTGCTTGGAGCACATAAAAAAGTTCCCAGCTCATCCACTAACATACACCATGGTTCTTGGGATAAAATTATATTCGTGAATGTTTCCACTGATAGAATGTTCTTGTTAACAATGTTGGTATCCTGGATGACATAGATAATGTAAGTTACATTCCAACTTACATTAGCCTTATAGCTTCGGTACAAAAATGAAGAAATACTTCTAGCACTGATGGAATACCAAGAGGAAGCCAAGTGGAAAATTGTTTAAACGTTCCTTTCCTTGAGCCAATCGGTGAGGTTCTTCATTGCCGCCATCCACATTTGCTGCATTGATTAAGAGAAATGGAATGTCTTGCACAAACAAACGACAAAAAGCCCCTAACCTGCCATTCTCTCACCATCATGGTTGGGGTTGCCCAAGGTCCAGGGTTCATCAGAGTCAAAATGCGTATCACCCCCTATCCCAGGTCCAGGGAAGTACGCGTGAGCCAAGAAGCCTCCTTCTCCATCAAATGGAGAGCTGTCGCCATGGAAACCAGAGGCGAAGATTATGGTGATGTCTACGTCACGCTTGCCGCTCTCCAGAGCGCTGTAGGGGACTGCCTCAAAATTCAATGGAGTAACACTCTGCCACACATCAAATGCCCTCCGGATGGCTTCGTGAGTCTCCCGTGCGCCCACTTTTGGTGTTACATTTTTGATACTGGAGGACAAACAAAGCATTATTAGGTAAGGCTTATGGCTGGAATTTGTCATATTGCACCTTAAACCCTGTAGTAAAAAATATCATGAATTCAGGTTCTGGTGGTACTGAATTGACACTACACATTTTTCCTTCCCATGCACATTCTTTTGCTGATTTATCTAGAATCTTGAATCTTTTATTATAAGATTTTATAAATATGTTTATTATTGGTCATTATTCACTGATGCCCACATTAAAAAAAAAAGACTGGGTCACACATCAGTGTTTAAATCTGAAGCCAGATGGCGGCCATCTTGGTGAGACCATCTTGGAATGGTGTAGCTAATACACCCAGACAATTTCACTGCTAAAAGGTTTTTAAACAAAATGCACATCTCAAATGTAATGATTTCTGTTTTTTTACTTCTATGACTTTCACAACACTGAGAATCGTAAAGTGGTCTCACTGAAATGGCTTCAAATTTTGCTGCAGACAAACACTAGGTTGTGCAATACAGTCTTTTTTTTTCTTAGATTACTGGTCATCATTACATAATGTGGCATATCTGCCATACAGGTCCCTGTGTATGAGCTGTTACTATGGAAACAGTAATGTGTGAGAACGCACAATGTATTTAAACGTATTACTATTAACCACAACAGTGTATTTAAGAGCATTCATATTAGCCTGTTGCTCAGCCGGAATTACTGTTTAAGCTCACACCTTCTGACCAATCAGATTCAAGAATTCATCCACCCTGTGGTTTGAAGTCCCAAGAAATACAGCTTTGGAAAGGATGATATTCCTATGACTGGCTTTTTCGAGATGCAGGATCCATCCATCCATCCATCCATCCATCTATCCATCCATTGTCTTGACTGCTAATCCACAGTTAAATGGGAAACTGGAGCCAATCCCAGCTGACTTTGGGTGAAAGGCGATAGATCAGCCCTGAACAGCTGCCAACCCATCACATGGCGAACACCAATTCACACTCACATTCAAACCTCTGGACAATTTCGAGTAGCCACTTAGTATGAATTTGGTCTTTGGACTTTTGACTGTAGGCGGAAACCAGAGTACCCAGAGAAAACCCAAATAAACACAAGAGAACATGCAAACCCCACACAGAAAGGATCCAATCAGTTGCAAGGTTTGACCCCTGAGCCGTCTTGCTGTCAGGCAACAGTGCTAACTATGCGCCATCATACCGCCCAAAGTTCAATACCCAACTCAAAAAACACCGGCCTTTTTTACACTAATGTACTTTACACCCGTGAGCTTTGTGTTGGAGTATCACATGATGAAAGAAAGCATATGATGAGGTTTTATTGTTGGAGCATCACTAGACAAGCAGTAAATTAGATAAATGACCCATGTCTAATTATATCCACTTGGAATAGCTCAAGGATGTATCAACAGTCAAAATATAACCATCTTTGGTGTTCCCACTGTTTTAAAACAGGTGCACATACTATTGATTTTCTTTTCCTTTTTTTCCTCAAAATAATGACCAGTTTCTTCTTTCCAAATCGTTATCATACCCATTATAAAAAAGTCCCAGCACAAAACACCAAGCACCTGCACAGAGTTCGTAGTGGCCTATTAAGATGATGGATTGCCTGCACGTAGAACAAACAGAAAAGTGATTTGTTTTGGGGTTGGTTTTTTTTTCAGCCTGCAATTTCTAAAAACACAAAAGTGAACTTTGGGAAGTGGCTGCTTCGCCGAACTTTGCACCGTGAAGGCTTTATCTCTGGCTGACAGACAGGAAGAAGCCGAAAATCTCCTTCGCTCATTCATTCATTCTCTTCTTTTCTCCCTCTCTCTCATTAAACAGCCATCAACAGCTGCCAGACTTCGGCCTCATTTACGTTCCGTTTGCGTAGGCGGCTCTTCAATTAGAAAAAAAAAAAAAAAAAAGCAGCAGATTTAAATAAATCATTTCTCCGTTATCGCCCACTGTAACCAGGCAAGCCTAAATTGAGGTGAGAGCAGTGTATAATCTTCAGGAAATTATGAAGGCGAACGTCAGTGCTGGAGGTTATTTTATGCTTGAGTATATCCCTACTGCAGTGTGAAATATTGGAAAGGACTCAAGGTTTTTGGGACTGTTGGACACAATCTGCCTTAAATGTCCTTGAGTCAGTTTGCTGGGGGTTAATCAGGATTGTAACTCATTCTGAACCAAACAGGACGTCCTGGTTGAAAGGCTCAAAACACTATATCTTGTGGTGTTTGGGTTTATATAATATCATTTTTAAATGTGAAAAAAAGGAATCAGACTCCCTATTATATTTCACTTCTACTATTATTATTATTATTATAATTATAATTAGTAATATTATTTTCCCCCTAATGTTCTTCATGATTTTTAGTTACACCAAGTCCCACACATCTTCTCCTTTATCTCACGACAGCTACCAACCACAGAGGGTAAGGGGGTGATCACACTAGAGGTGCGATAGAAAAGTAACTGACTAAAAAACTACAATGTAATTTTTATTGTTTATTTTTTATGTTTTTAGCTAATTCAAGATTATCCAAAGTTTGCGGGGTGGATAACACCTCTTATCCTGATATAGCTAACCAATCAGATGTCGCCATTTCCATGTTGTATATTCTAATAAAATGAATAAGAATTAAATAAAAATTCATTGATACGCCCTCATATTTTATTCCTTTATGAAGTATGAATATAAAATGTTCACCTGTAGGTGATGTGAGTGCGCTGCCACTTTTGTCCAGTAAGCGCATAGCGACGTGTCCGTGACTGCGAACCGGACTGTCTCCTGACCTGATCTGGGACTCCACATCTAGGCTTCTTCATCCACCTGTGAGAAACGCCATGATGGTTAACAAAACAAACTATATGTATAAAGGTTTAAGGTGGTTACAGTGTGTATAGGCCAAATGATGAAGGGCTAGAATTAGTTAGTGATATTTACTGTAGGAAGTCTCAGGTTCGAGATACCGTTAGATGATACAAGAAGATTGTTCTTGGTTTATTCCCTCTTTCAGTCAAATTAAACTCAAGCCACTTTTCAGTTGATTTTTTTATTTCTGTTGTCTTACTCTGATAAGAGCATGCAAACTCCACATAGAAACACCTTTGCCGAATCCCAGGACTCACCCGGGACCTTCTTGCTGTGAGGTGGACGTGCTAACTACTATGCCACCATGCCTTCAAAGCTATTTAGGAAGCTAAAAGCCCTTTTGTATTGAATTATAGGTGAATTATAGGTTATTGCAGCCAAAAACCTCAAAGACTCTAAATATACAGGCTCTATATATACAGCTGCTAGAAAAGCATCATTCAAACCACTAATCCCAGTATCAGTATTCTAAAAAAGACAGATACACACGATTCTTATGGACACTGATTGACTGTTTTGCAGTGAAAGCTGCTGAATTTCACTGCTGAGATCTAAGCATCAAAGAGATTGCGAAATGTCCTCAAGGTTAAAACATCGATTGATAGGAGGGTTTTGCTGTGTCGGTTTAGAGCCTTTCATTACTGACTACTCAGCAATTTTATACACTTTAGTGCGCCACTTTAGTGTACCATCCATGCATTGTTAAACTGACACAATTCTGATACACTTACAGACCAATGAATTGCATTTTTTTTTTTTTTTTTTGTATGTAAATGGCTTTTTATTACCTGCGTTTAATCTCAAAGCTTGTGTGTGAGTCATATGTGCATGCTTGTAAAAATCACATCCTGTTCTGGGACTAAAGCATGACTCAGCAAGTAAATGTCCAACATGATGACGATGAGGATGATAACTGTGTCTGAAAACATTACAGAATTACACATAGGCGACGTCCTAATTATTTCTTGTTTCATTTAGTCATATAAGGACATTTTGGAACAATGGTGAGCAGAAATGGATCTTAAAACATGTGAGGCAGATGGTCTGTAACCGCAAAAGACCACGTTTCAAGTGGCCAAGAACAGACGGATGAACCTACAATAGGGACACACGCACGCAAACTGGACAGCTGTATGTTGGATAAAAATATGTACAGGTGTAAAGTGGCCAGTGAGTTCACAAAACAAAACTAAAGGGACACTCATAGTGTGCAGGGTGCCTCCTCTAGGCAGCATGGATAATTTAGCCAATAGGCCCTATATGGGTACCGGTTTTAATTACTCATGTGCTCATCTTACGATGTTCCATAGTAGGTAGATGTGACCAAATGAGCAAAAAAAAAATTGTTTTCTTTAAAGGATTTACAAGATGGCTGGAATTCCTTTCAAGGTCACTCAAGGTCAAAGGTAATTGTTTCATCTGAAAGTCCATATATGGTTTCCTATTAGTGTTTTATTAGTGTACCATTTTATTCTCCTGTCAGGTGCTCCGGATTCCTCCCAAAGCCCACAGACATGCGAATTAGGTCAACTGGGTACTTTATACTGACCAGAAGTGTGAGTGTGAATGGCTGTCCGTCTGTCTGTTTTAGCCCCGTGATAGACTAGCAACATGTCCAGGGTGTACCCCTCCTCTCGCTCTCGATGTCAGCTTGGATTAGCTCCAAATCACCCACAACTCATAATGGATAAGTGGTATAAAAAATGAATGAATGAATGAATGTTGACAGGAGTTTGCTTCTTACTGCCTGAATAAAGTGATAAATTGACTCAACACTTTATTGTCAAGTGTGGTCCGGGCAAAAATAGCTCCAAATACCTCTGGGGCATCTTACAGTTGCATATCTCTGTTTCTCTCTCTCTCTCTCTCTCTCTCTCTCTCTCTCTCTCTCTCTCTTGCTGTGTGTGTGTGTGTGTGTGTGTGTGTGTGTGTGTGTTGATGTGTAGACATGTACTCACTCTATTGTGCTCAGGTCTAACTGTCCCGTGATGTTCAGGCCGTAGACACGCTGCATGGTAGCAATGGCTGACTGCATGGTCACAGCCGAGCGCAGGACTGCCATGTTGGGCTGCGTCGGCTGGAGGTAGCCATACCTCTGTAACCAAGCCTGGCAAAGAAAAAGGTAAAAGAAAAATGCTAAAAGGTAGCATCATGTAGCAAGATATTACAGTTTAATAGTCATATTCAGTGATGGCTGGCTGTGATTTCAGTTCACTAAGCTCTATTTGTATACACTACATGCCAATTGAATGCTCTGATAGGTTTGCCATTATCGGGATATTAAGCAATTATTGAATGAGGCGAAGTATGATATGGAGAATTAGTCGGTCAAGAGGGGTTAATCTCAAGGTGAATAACACGCCCCAAGAGTGAATATTTCTCCATATATTAATAATAATAATAATAATAATAATAATAATATGCATTAAACAATATCACAAACACATAGATCTAACCAAATCATAACCTGCTTGGTGGAGGATTCACAGTATTCTGGCAAGCCCTAAGGCTCTGTTGATTTCACAGCCAAGTGTTTTTTTGATTTGTGATATACATCCTTTCCTACGCATCAGGCTTTGTGATGAAAAAAAAAGTGTTGTCTGTTTGCACTTCTGTTCCTGTGACACAGCTGTGATTAAAAATGGAGGCTTCATTCACAGCTTCTTTCACAGGCTCAGAATAAACTCGGATTGAACATACTGCGCATTTTATGAAACTTCAGACAACATTTGAGTTTGGGTTTCTCTCCACTGCCTTGGAACCTTGCTTTGTTTAATTATAATTTTTTTTTCATGTTTTCTCCCCTAGTTTTAGTCATATCGAATTCCCACCCATCATGTATTGCCTCCTTATCATACCACCACCACCAACCAGGGAGGGGTGTAAGCATGCACATGCCCCCTCCGTGACACGCGATGCTGCCTCTCTGCTGAGCAAGCATATTTGGGGCGGTCTAATACACTCTGAGGTACTAATGAGCTCACAGTTGCCCATGATTGGATGGTGATTGCTGTAAGTGGCAGCTCAGACAGTTAGCTCCCATGGACTCCCAGTCATGGATGGCACGAGCATCAACCTAGATTCAAATCTGCGATCTCCATGTTGATAGCAGCGCACCTTTCTATTAGTGTCTATTATTCGTTTGGTCCATGTTTATAATATTTTCCATTGCAGTGGTCACCCAGAGGTTAAGGTTCTGGCATCATAAAAAAGGTCTGGAGTTCAAGTCTAGTACAAACATCCTGCCCCTATTGGGCCCTTCACCAAGGCCCTTAACCCTTAACTGATCGGTTGTATAACTGAGATAAAATGTCATTTGCTTTGGATGGACGACTATAAATAACTGGATTTACAGAGTTAAAGTTATTCTACTGTACATTAGTGATGTATTGTTTGTAAAAGCATCAACTCCTTTTGCATTATGCTGTAGGAGTCACAGTATTTTTTTCTTACCCTTAAGTTTAAGTTACTCTTGCAGTGTGAATTACTAGAAATGTTTCTATGGAAACTTCATCTAATTTAGACATTGGAGCTGATTTGCTGATGATTTCATCACCTGCCTTGAAGTTTGATGTTGCTGTCATTAACATAATTTAAAAACAGTATTCATTACTTGGTTGCCCAAAAAATGTATGAATGACTTCTTCAGCCATGTTTAATAGATGCTAATAAATGGATTTTTTTGAGGGGTCAAGTTTAGGACAAAATGTTTGCAAGCCTATTTCCACCACTAGAGAAAAAAGTGGGCTTGTAAGTCAACGTTACAAGATAGCTAAGTCATAATTATGTTATTCTAAGTCATAATTGTGAGTCATTAAATCATACTTATAGATTACTAAGTTTTAATTATGGGATGCTAAGTCATAATTATGAGATATATACTATATACTAAGTCGTAATGAGTAAGTTGTAATTATGGGATGCTATGTCATTATTATGAGATTTTTTTTTGGGTCAAGTTTAGGGAAAAAATGTATGGAAGCCTATTTACACCACTACAGTAAAAAGGTGGGCTTGTAAGTCATAATTATGAAGTAGCTAAGTCATAAATAATTATGATATGTTAAGTTGTAATTATGTAATGCTAAGCTATAATTATGAGTTAGTAAGACAATACATTAAGTTATAAATATGAGTTAGTAAGTCATAATTATAATGAGTAAATCGTAATTGAGTTAGTAAGTCATAATCACGAGATAAGTAAGTCATAATTATGAGATACTAAGTCATAATTATGAGAGGTTTTTTATGTCAAAGGACAAAATGTATGGAAGCTTATTTTGACCACTGGAGAAAAAAAAGTTACTAATTTATAATGACTTAGTAACTCATAATTACGACTTAGCATATCACAATTATGACTTACAAGCTTTTTTTTTCTCCAGTGGTGGAATGGGCTTCCATGAAAATAGAAACAAGCTATTTGGGAGATAGAAAAATGAGTTACATGATTTGGGTGATTTAAAAAAATCCAGAATTAAAATTCTGAAGCAATATGGATGAATCTACATGGATTCCAAAAGAACTGCTTCCAAATTTGGCATGCGTTATCTTTCTATTCAGGTAAACACATGTTCTTAAGAGAGAAATTTCATTCACATCTAGTGTGACCTGTTCATAAGTCAACAGGTAAATGTGACTTTAATAAGCCTTTAATATATTTAAAGGCTGGCAGAGCTGTAATGTCAAATCAATACCAAACTACGCCATAAAACACAGAATGAGGCAACATTTCCAAACACTTGACTTCTAGCATCGATTACCATCCTTCTCCAGAGAAGCCTGATGCCCTGCGGATGATATTAAACCACCCAGATTCATGCAGAAACCAAGGATTAAGGATTATTCACTACCTCTGTACGTTTGTCAACGCCTGTATATCCAGGATGAGATCAATTACGTTTGGTTCCCTAGAGACGCAGAAACCTGACGTCAGTTCTTGATGATTCGTTTCCTGTTTTTGCTCCTAAGATGCTTGTGCAGGCTTGCACAGTTTCAAAGTCATCACTGAAATGAATCTACTGAAGTGAAAACGTTGTGCGGGTTGATTCTGACACTGAAATAGCGGCAAAAAACGCTTTTAATAGCACATCAGAAAAAATGCAGCCCTTACACTCGTTAGCTTTGATATATATATATATATTAGTAAAGATTAGGACTAGGCAGCATGGACGCGTAGTGGTTAGCACGTCCGCCCTATAGCAAGAAGGTCCTGGGTTTGAGTCCCTGGTTCGGCGAGGGCATTTCTGTGTGAAGTTTGAGGGTACTCCCAGTGCTTGGTGGGTTTCCTCTGGGTAGTCTGGTTTCTTCACACAATTCAAAGAAATTAGGATTAGGCTCATTGGCTGTTCTAAATTGCCCCTAGGTGTGAGTGTGAATGGTTTGGCTGGGATAGGCTCCAGCCTTACCGCAACCCTAGTAGGACTAAGCAGTTTGGTAATGAATGAATGAATAGATCAAGAATACATCGAATTAGATCTCCACACAAAAATGCCCTCACAAGAGTCAGTGTAAAGCAAGAGTGCTAACCGCTTAACATATTTCACTAGAGCTTTTAGGTTTAGGTTCTGTGTTGACTTCAGCAAGAACACAACAACACCGACATTTTCTTCTCCTACTTTCATGATGTTCCTGCGGGTTTTGCAAGTCATCGTTTAATTCCTCCTGCTGAGTCGGAGAAAAAAACTTCTTATCTGGGGAAAGTGGAGATGTAGCAGAGTGTGTGTCTGAGTAATGAGGCGATGCTGGTAACTATACATCAACTTTAATCTAGCTTTGACAGTTAAATGAGCTGTACTGAGCTAAGATAAGAATGGGGCTTCTTCACAGAACATTAATCTAACTGGGTTAGTTTGGGCTCAGAAAACTCATCGGATTGTAATATAACGTTGCATTTCCATTTAAAAAAAAGCACAATGTCAAAGGGCAACGTGTGTAAATCTTTCTAAACTGCATGTAAAAGTTCCTCCTTACCCCAGCTATAGTTGTTACAAGTATAAGTAGCGGCTACAACTCTAATAAAGATAAGAAATAATAAAATTTACACCTGATCATAGATTTTAATTAAAAATATACAGTAAAAATGAATATTGGTTATTAGTAAGAGTTTTATGGTTGCTTGGATATTGGATCTGATAGGTAGCACACCACACTCAGAGGAAAGTGCTAACTGCCCTCTTCTACATACATGACCTCACAGATGCCCACTATTGGCTAGTGTATGCCCCTCCCACCCAATTTTCCTTCATTGGCTCTCATTTATGAGAGGCTATGGCAATATATATTTCAAAATTACTTTACAAAATTGTCCTGTGCTTTAATCAACTGTACTCTGAGTTCACTCATGGCATTTGGCAGACACTTATTCAGAGCAACTTACATTTATTCTTTCATACAGCAATTGAGCATTAGGGGCCTTGCACAAGTGCCCAACGGTGGCATTTTGGTGGTAAGGCTTGAACCCGCAACCTTAAGATTCAGTAAGCAAGAGCCTTAACCACTGAGCCACCACAGCCCCCAGAGTTCTGTCTGAATTCTATGAACGTCACCACAATTCAGTGAAAACAAATCCAGCGGGCTTTATAAAGCATCGTTATACTTCACAGGAATGCTATGATCTGATTGGATCACTATCATGGGATGAAGGACATTATTATTCTTTTAAAATATATTTTTCTCATTTTTCTGATTGGTAGAAGGCCACCAGCGAATTCTTGATATTCTTTCTCCTCATAGATATCATATGAGATGAATAGGCAGCAAAGAAAGGAAGCTTACTTTGTAAGCAAACTTCTGTGTATGCACACTGACCCTCGCCATAATGATGGGACAAGATGACAACGACGACCAAATAATTATATTATATAGCGACCAAAAATACAGCTAACTGGGTCATGAGACAAATGCTGTATTAAGATGATGAGTCTTAAGATGATATTCAAGAAGTAAACAGTCAGCTGGTGGGTCGAAGACAAAAAAAACCTCAGTGTCTCTGACAAAAATATTTTGAACTGATGGGCCAGTTCTATTGTGAACAGATCCCCTGGGCCTCACCCCACCTCCGAACCAGGACAACTTCCTCAGGTGTCCCCATCCTCATCTAGTGTCACTTTTAATGAAGAAAAAAATTCATTATATCATTATGGATCCCTTGCTGTATGTAGAATTCTATGAGACAGTACTACAAGAGTGAGTGTGTGGGTGTACCTGCTTGTATGCGGGTTTCTCTCATAATATGCAAATCACACATTTGAGTAGGCTTAAAGGCTTTAGATTTCATACCCTACACACTCCTCTGGAGGACATCCCTTGCATTTTAATATTGTGTTTAGCATTCCCTCATCGATTTTGCCTTATGACTCAGAAGTGAGTATTAACTCACATTTGGCCACTTCCAGCACGGGTGTATGAGAGAATTTTTTTTATGTACTTGATTTTTGCAGAAGAAAGAATATAATTGATGTGGTTTGTTTGGCGATTGTCAAAGATTTCCCATTTGCACTGCGTTCTCCATGACGACAAGAGCAACTGTGTGCATCGGTGTTTAGTCTCAGATGCTTGTTTGGATCAACTATTGATTACCTTCATGCTTGTTAATTTGACTTACATGTATTTGCCTATGATCATGATTATCATGTTTGTCTGTGCACTGACCCCTGAACTGACCCCTGAACTTATTAATTCTTCTTGTGCACTGACCCCGACCCCTAAAATCCAAATTACATTTAATAAAACCCATGCCAGGTTTACACATTTTGTACAATATTTCCTTTCAAATAATGTATTAATCTGATAAATATTGAACTTAGGAACCAGCAGACCAATTACTATTTACCAATAATTAGGCGATTCAGACAATAAGCCAATAGTCTTTATGTGTTTCTTCTTCTATTTTTTTCAATTATATTTTCAATAAAGACTTTGCCAATCCTCATCAAACTTGGCAGAATATAATTTTTCAAAACACTACAATAAGATTTTATGGATTTATTAGAGTTGATGTCTCTAAGCCACTGTGGTTGGAGCTCAATCCACACCCTGTTTTGACGGCGGGGGGGGGGTGACACACCCAGCCTACATTTTCTCTGGGTCATTTACACGGCTTTGACACTTAACAAAAAAAAAAAAGTAATAATGTCATTAATGATAATACAACATGGATGCTGACTTATTTGATTCAGTATGTAGCATCTGGACAAAGAAGCCTATTGCTACATTAAAATGTCAAAAATTAGTTAGCGTTAATGTCTTTAAGCTGTTTTGATGGACTGCACCATCTGAGTTTTAAGCATAAAGGGTGGTGAAGGTGACAAATATAGCCTACATTCTCTCCATCATATCCACGCCTTTGACGCTTTATGCTTTACATAAAATAATAATATTAATTAATAGTAATGAACACAGAATGCCTCCTCTATTAAACTATTTGTTAGTGGACATTTAGTTATTTTTAGCAAACCTGCTAAAAAGCTAACTTTGTAAAATACATAAGCTAGGTCAGCTTTCAAATACTGATGGAGTGGCTACATAATAACCAAAAAATATATAGGTTTGGGGGCATTTATGATGGCTGTATATGACATTTTGTACTATTCCGGACAGGCTCTGCACCTTGAAGCCTACATTTATGGTAATTTGTTCCCTCAGGTTTCACTCGACCCAATAAACTATTGAAACAGCCATTAAAAGTTTCATCTTGAAACAATCTACCCAGAAAAACAAGATCTCTTCTTCTATTAACACTCAGTTCAGATATCCTACTCATGTTCAGAAAGAAGTAGCCTGGGATTGCAAGCTGTCCTGAGGTTACCATTGGAACCAGCCAATTGTAAGAAATGTCAATGCAGAACTTTTGGTCCCAAGCTGTCGCCTGTTAAGAAGCTACAAGAGCAGTAAGGATGCAGCTGCAGAGTCACAGATATGTACAAGATAATCCAATTCCTCTCGCTGTCCTTGTCTCTATTTGCCTCATACTGTGGAGCCAAATCCTGTTTTATCCTTAGTTTATGCCGTTTATCAACTGTGTGAGTCAAAGAGCTTTGTACAAAATCGTACTGAAATACTATAAGGTATTGAAAAAGTAACTAAAAAGAAAATTTTAAAAAATCTTGTTTGGGGTGTATCCCGCCTTTGCCCAGAGTCGGCTGAGATAGCTTCCAGGTTTTCCACGACCCTAACAGGATTGGCAAATGAGTGAGTGAGTGTTATGGTGACGCCTTCAAATATTTAATTAAATACACCCTGCTCTGGGTCAGGACCATCATGTTACCACATCAGTTAACTATTGTAGCCTGATATACACTATAAGGCCAAAAGTTTGTGCACACCCAACCAGCACATATCACCACATGTGCTTTTTTTGATCAACCTGTTCCAGATTTGAAATAAGTTCCATTCTTCAGGGAAAATTTTGGATGCATGATGATAGGGAATTTTGACCACTCCATGCTCAGCAAGCACAGAATTAATGATGGTAGGTGAAGAGGTTTGGGGTGCAATTGGTGTTCAGTGGGGTTGAGGTCAGGGCCCTATGCAGGACACTTGAGTTTCTCTACGTCAGCTTTGGCAAATCATGTGTTCATGAAGCTTAGTATACAGGGGTACGATCATCAGAAGTTTGGGCTTTCCGTTTACAATGAAGGGAAGTTGTAATGCTACCGTGTACAATCAATTTTTGTGGAAGAGTCCCATATGGGTGCGATTGCTAGGTGACCAAGTACTTTTGATTATGTAATGTGTATAAATGATTTCTGAGAATGTAGGGTAGAACTAGAGAAAAATTGACTTAGAAGTCAATTTGAAGACCGCCCGGATACTCAAAGACAAGTGCATGATGAAAGGCAACAAGCTAAGCCTAGGGGCTAGCGGCTAGCCTTAGCTAGTGCCAATTTCTACTGAATTCTTTATGCACTTGGTTGAAAGTGTGTTTGCATTAGAAGCTAAACATCTTATCACAGCTTTAACAAAATTCTGATGGTGGGTTGTTTGTAATTTTTCATAAATGTACGAACATATGAGCGATATTGACCATGCGTTAGCCATTACTCGCTACGCATATAATTACATAGCTGGATACAATGACCAAAAATAATATTTATTAATTATTATCCTATCAGGGTCCTGGAGCCTATCTTAGTCAACACTGGGTGAAGGCAGGGTGCACACCTTGAACGATCTCAGGGCCAACACACACACAACCATCCACACTCACACTTTGGACTGTAGGAGGAAACTGGATTCCCCAGAGAAAAACCCACACAAGCACAGGAAGAGCTTGCAAACTCCACACAGAACCACCTCTGCCGAGTCCAGGACTCAAACCCATGACTTTCTTGCTGTGAGGCAGACTACGCGGCTGAACAGGGCAGTTCGTGGTGGACCCGCTAAGCTTGGTGCTCTCGGATGTTTTTCAGGGTGAATCAGATATCTACACAGTAGCCGCGCTCCATCACGTTTTTTTTTGTTGTTGTTGTTTATATCACACACTCACACTCTTTCTCTCTTTCCTCCTCTCTTTCCCTCTCTATCCACTGATCTGTAGTCTCCTAACTCTGCCTACGACTGAGACTCTGCAGAGCATCATGAAACAACAGGGCAACGGTGTTACATGGGTAGGGATGAGAAGAAAGTAGGAGAGAGGAACTACGCAGTACGCAGGATTTTTCACCAGGGCGATGGCTGTGTCCTATAGAAGTAGTACACCAGGCTGTGCACTATTGCCTGAAGGTTCTTTGCCAAAGACCTTTCTGTATAGAATTTGCATTTTCTCCCTGGGCTTTCGTGGGTTTTCTCTGGGTTCTCCAGTTTCTTTCAACAGCCCAAACACATACACAAATTGTCCATAAGTCTGCATGTGAATGGTTGTGTCTGTGTTAGTCCTGTGATAGACTGAAGACCTGTTTAGAGCGTAAATCCGCCTCTCAGACGAAGTCAGTTAGGATTGTCTCCAATTTCCCCCACATTACTAATGGATAAGCGATATAGATAATGAATAGATGGATGAATGATACTTATATTTTTGAGATCTGAATGGACTACTGAGACATAAACATGAAGTCTGAAGTAAAAACCCAAAGTTTGTCTGGGATCCGTGATGAGCCTAACGTGAGCTGGCTAGCCTCGGCTAATGCTATGCTTGGTAACACTGGAGTGTTTGTTTGCACTCCGGGTTTCATTCATACATTAATTCATTTGCCAAACCACATAATCCTACTGGAGTCAGCTGGAGCCTAGCTCAGCTGACTCGGGCAGGAGGCGTGGTTCCCCCCGAAGAGCTCAATAGTCCATTGCAGGGCCAACATGAACACAGCCATTCACACCTTGGGCGATTTAGAACAGCTAATAAGCCTAATGTGCATGTCTGTGGAATGAAAGAAGAAACCAGAGTACCCAGGATAAAACCGAAAACCCAGAAACACCCTCGCCGAGCCTGGGACTCGAACCCAGGACCTTCTTGCTGTGAAGCAGACATGCTAATCAATACTCCACCGTTTGGATGAAACTCTTTGAAATCATGTGACCTCTCAACCAGACTAACTTACTAACCATTAACAATCATAGAATCTTGTGGATATACTTCAAAATCCCCACTTTAACAAATGCTGCCTTAAAATATTTGGTGAATGATGCTTGAATCTTTTTTGTTGTTTTCTGAATGGGTGGCACGATGCCGTAGAGGATAGCACATCCGCCTTATAGCAAGAAGGTCCTTGGTTTACGTCTCGGGCTTGGCGAGGGTGTTTCTCTGTGGAGTTTGCATCTTTCGAGTGCTCCGGTTCCCTCCCACAATCCAAAGACAATTGGAGCACATTAGATTAACTGGCTGTTCCAAATTACTCTTAGATGTGTGTGTGTGTGTGTGTGTGTGTGTGTGTGTGTCTGTGTTGGCCCTGTGATGGACTAGTGAGCTGTCCCCCCACCTTTGCTTGGAGTTGGCTGAGATAGGCTCCAGCCTCCACACGATCCTAGTAGGTTAATTGGCTGTTCCAAATTGCCCTTAGATGTAAATGTGTATGTGTGTGTTGGCCCTGTGATGGATACAGCATTTTACTCTTTTATTTTTACAATTTCCTCATACACGTCGTCTTGCACTATAAACTTTCTACCAACCAGCTATGAAGGATGACAAAACTGAACAAAACTCAGCATCACACTTAACCCCCGAAAATATAGGACAGAGGAAGCAGGCAGATTACACAACATCTTATTATTTTTCATATGCCTCACTTTTATCTTTGAGCACTTGGACAGTGAGACTATTAAAAGCCTCTTTTCTCCCAGTTTATATCCGGCTATTTATTGGCACGTCACTAAATGACTGCTTGTACAATGGCTTACTGTACAATGAAACAACAGAAGTGTAAATGAAGGGTCTGGGCCAATAATAGAACTGTCACATTACAGCGCACAGCCCACACCTTTTCCTCCCACCCGCTGCAGCCGGCTTGTGTTCACAGCAGAAAAAGGCGTTCATGATTATATGATATGAATAGATCTTGCATTCATTGGAGTTGCGTTAGTTGACTAAATGGTGTTAATATAGCATTTTGTTTGTCAGTGCTCTTTGCTGGGTATGGAGAACAGAATAGAATAGAATAGAATACATTCAGAAAAGAACAGTCTCCTAATCTGGGTTCTGTATAGATTAAAATTCAGACTTCCACGCATCCATTTGCCGAACTGCTTAATCCCAATACGGGGAGTCACAGGGAGTCTGGAGTCTATCTTAGCACACTCCGGGTGAAGGCAGGCTACACCCTGGAAACCTCACCAGTCCATTGCAGGGCCAACACATACAACCATTCCCACTCACACCCACACCTAGACGCAATTTGGAACAGCCTATGGGCATTTCTTTGTTTCAAGTTTCAAGTTTATTTGTACTGGGGGAGGAAACCGGAGTATCCGGAGAAAACCTATGCAAGCACAGGGAGAACAAGCAAATTCCACATAGAAACGCTCCTGCCGAGCCTGGGACTCGAAGCCAGGACCTTCCTGCTGTGAGGTGGACATGCTAAAAATTACGCAATTAAATATAGGCATTAAAAAACATGGAACAGGGTAGAACAGAAACAGAACAGATATATATTGTCCAGTAAAGCCAAATAAGATAAGATGGATAAAAACTTATTAGAAAAGACAGAATAGAATAGAACAAAACTCACATATTACTATAGAAAAGAGTTCAGAGAGTAAAATAGAACAGAATGTACACAATAGAATATAAAACACATAATAGAATAGACTGCAACAGATCGGAACACAAAAGAACTCGAAGATTAGAATCTAGGACAGTTACATCTGAGACTAGACTAGAATAGAATTGAATAGAATCTCACTCTATATTTAGTGACAGAGGGAGGTAGAGGCAAATAAAATTCAAAGGTGAAAAAAACAGCAGAATCAAATAAAATAGCTTTAAAATAAATCTTTTTTCCTAATTCTATTATTATTAAATTGAATTAAATTAAATTAATAATAATAAAAATAATAATAATAACAACACAACAGAAGGCAATAGAATCAAATATAATTTATTTTAGCAAAGTGACCCATCAACCATTTGGGTGTTTGAGGGTAAAACTGTGTGTGTGTGTGTGTGTGTGTGTGTGTGTGTGTGTGTGTGTGTGTGTGTGTGTGTGTGATGATGATGAAACAATAACATCCACTATCTCAGCGCAGTGTTTCTAACATGAGTGATGTGCTGCTGATGTGTAGCTTCTCTCTCTCTTTCTCTCTCTCTCTCTCCTCTCTCTCTCTCTCTCCCTCTCTGTCTCCCTCTCTCTCTCTCTCTCTCTCTCTCTCCCTCTCTATCTCTCTCTCTCTCCCTCTCTATCTCTCTCTCTCTCCCTCTCTATCTCTCTCTTCCTCTCTCCTC
>JAQMYF010000008.1:7927387-7939672 GCA_030014195.1 Neosilurus mollespiculum
TGGCTGAGATGGGCGCCAGCCTCCCCGCGACCCTAATTAGGATTAAGCGGTTCTGAAAATGAATGAATGAATGAATGCTGATTGGCTATTAGGTATCATAATGCTGATTGGCGGTTATTCATCACCATGCTGATTGGCTGTTATGTATCATGAAGCTGATTGGCTGTTATGCATCATAACGCTAATTCACTGTTAGGATGATGCATGAAAAGTACAAAATAGGGATGTGTTCTGGTTGCGTCACTTACTTTTAAACCTTATTTACAAACTGCTTAATCTAGGTTCCACCTGGAGACACGAACGATTTCAACTATTGATTCAGCCTGCAATGAGACCCCTGGTGATCCTAAGTGGCTCACCAGGTTTCAGTTCAATTAGGTTGTACAAATGTGCTATGTTGAGGCCATGGCGCTAACAACCAACCGTCTCACTTTCCTGCCCATATCAGTTTCCTTTGTCCATTTATTCATTCATTCATTCATTCTCTCTGTACTGATTGTCCTGTTAAGGGTCACGGGAAGGCTGGAGCCAATCCCAGCTGACTCTGGGAGAAAGGTAAGGTTACACCCTGAACAGCATGCTAGTCCATTACAGGGGCCATTGTGTATTGTTGTATATTTTATTCAGGATGTATGGGTTTGCATTGCCTCCTGCAGTTAAAGTTCATCCTGTGATAAGTGCATTCAAACATTCTGATAGGACCTAATCGACCTAAAGTAAAATGGCTGAATAAGTCCAATAGCTGTGGTGAAGCAGTACATTGGAAGTACACTGGTATAATGTACACAATCGCTGGCATCTCTGAGTCAGTTTGTCAGTTTGACTGTGAGCAAAATCCTCACCACTCCCATGCACAGATTTTCACCAAACTTGGTGGGGACACTACCCTACCAGAGACAAGTTTTGGCGATTGAGCGCTTATTACTTCTAAATGAATGCCCACTGACGTGCCATTACTGTGGAACACTAATAGGAAAGCATATATAAACAACATATTTCAAATGAGACAGTTACTTGAGTGACCTTGAAAGGGCAAATCTTAGTCATCTCATAAATCCTTAAAACAGGAGAGTTTTGTCACTAATTTGATCATGTCTATGTGCTATAAAAATATCTTAAGGCAAGCACATGGGTTATTGATGCCAGTTTCCATATATGGACTATTTCCTACATTATCCATAATGTGATGTGGAGGTACCTTGCACTTCATGAGTGCCCCTCTAGGGTGTTTTGTTTGTTTGTTTGTTTGTTTTGCCATTTTTTATGCTATTCATGAACACTTTTTTGTTTAAAAATCACTAAAGGTTTTTCATCTCTTACTCAATCCTACCATGGTCATGGAGCAGCTATGTCAGCCCACACCGGATGAAGGCGGCGTGCACCCAGAACAGATCACCAGACCACTGCAGTGAGAACACACATACAACCATTCACACTCACATCTACACCAAGGGGCAATTTGGAAGAGCCAATTACCTAACATGCATGTCTTTAGACTGCGGGAGGAAACCGCAGTTCCCCGGAGGAAACCCACACAAGCACATCACTGATGCCTGATGAGCACGACTGCGTGGCACAGATGTTCCTATTGAAGTGGCCATGAATGGACATTTTCTAAGCTTGAAATTTGCAAAGGGTGACCCGGTGGCATAGTGGATAGATAACATATTCGCCTTACAGCAAGAAGCTCCTGGGTTTGAATTATAGGCTCAGCGAGGGTGTGTGAAGTTTGCATGTTCTCCCTGCCCTTACATGGGTTTTCCTTCAGGTTTTTCCCTTCATGTCCCAAGACATGCACATTAGGCTAATTGGCTGTTCACAATTGCCCCTAGGTGTGAGTGTGAATGTGAACGGTGGTGCGTGTGTTGGCCCTGAGATGGTCTGGGTGTACCCTTCCTTCACCCAGTGTCGGCTGAGATGGGCTCCAGCCTCCCCATGGCTTTAATAGGATTAAGCAGTTCGGCAAATTAGTTTGGTTCATTCAAGGTGAGTCTTCTGGACTTGTGCTGATACTGTGTGATGCGAGCTTTGGTAGGTTTCATCATATATTAACACAACACCGAATGATAGCAATTACAGCACAGAAAAGGCAAATCAATTCTACGACCTAGCTGTATGAAAGCTCGTCTGTGGAAGCACGAATTCACACATTAAACAGGGCAGATGAAAAGCCGAGCTGCAGTGGCTGCATTAATGATCCTCAACCGAAAACGGACTTGAGGTTTTCATTTTCTCCTGCCGTGAGCCCGCCGTCTGACAGGGCCGCGTAATTCACACTGCAATTTAGATATAAGCTGAGAGATACTGAACACTGAGGTGCTAGGCAATTACATGGATGGGGTTTTCTTATTAGTTGTCTGTCATGGTCCGCAATAAGAATGGCGTCCTAAATTCACTCCGCAGAGAAAGCCTTTTTATTTATTTAATTTGGAGAGTTTATGAAGGATTCAACTTCACCCCTTATGAATTCTATTAACGTGTATTAATTTAGCAACACAAGAAATATTCTGGTATTCCTCCCACATCCCAAAAACATGCACAGTAGGCTAATTGGTGGTTCCAAATCACCACTAGGTGTGAGTGTGAATAGTTGTATGTGTGTTAGCCCCACGATGGCCTGGTGAGCTGTCCAGGGTGCACCCCGCCATCGCCCAGAGTCGAGTGAGAGAGGTACACCCCGAACAGCTTGCCAGACCATTGCAGGGCCAACATGCACACAACCATACACACAGGGGCAGTGTGGAACAGCCAGTTAGCCTAACGTCCATGTCTTTGGTCTGTGGGAGAAAACCGGAATACCTGGAGGAAACCCACACAAGAACAGCACAGTTGTGGTAGCACTCTAGCACTTGGTTAGCACTTTTGACTAACAGCAAAAGGTTCTGGATTTAAACCTGCTGGTCCAAATTTTGCATGCTCTCTGGGGTTTCCTCCAGGTACTCTGGTTTCCTTTCACAGTCCAAAGACATTCATATAATGCTAACTGGCTGTTGCAAATTGCCCCTATGTGTAAGGGTGAGTGTGAATGGTTGCCTATGTTGGCCCTGTGATGGATTGACGTGCTGTTTATGGGTTATCCCGCCTTCGCCCAGAGTCGACTGAGATAGGCTCCAGCCTCACCCCACCCCGAATAGGATTAAGCAGGAAGTGAAAATGGATCTTATTTCAACAAAGAGCTGCCTCATGCAGCAAAGGTCATAAAAAAGGTGCCAAAAGTTTAGACTTTGATGACGTGAAGTGTTCTTTGGTGATCATTTTTAGAGCTTAGAGTACAAAGTGATCTGCACTCTTGCACACTTTGTGTATTTCACAAGCTTCTGTGAGAATGATGTATTTATTGTTTAACCAGCATGGAAGCCATGGCGACATACATGCTCTGACAAGGGTGTCTTGGCAGAGGTTCTTGGAGGTCCGTTGAGAAATATGACATGTGAATTGGAGTGTGGAAGAAAATGCAGAATGTCCTTACACGCTAAGATACAGTATCGGTTGACGTAATTGATGTTTATGTCAAAGGAAAAAAACATCCTTTTTACTGGATATGTGTCAGTGCATGGGTGGATTGTAGCTAAATTTATTAGCTTGCTCATCACACAAGTAGGGCAGCACAGTTGCGTAGCGGTTAACAGATCCACCTCACAGCAAGAAGCTCCTGACCTTGGCGAGGGCGCATCTGTGTAGACTTTGCATGCTCTCCCTGTGCTTGTATGGGTTTCCTCCAGGTACTCCGGTTTCCTCCGACAGCCCAAAGACATGCACATTAGGCTAACTGGCTGTTCCAAATTGCCCCAAGGTGTGAGTGTGAATGATTGCGTGTATGCTGTCCTGCAATGGATTGGTGAGCTATTTAGGGTGTACGCCACCTTTGCTCAGAGTTGGCTGAGATAGGCTCCTAATAACAATAAATGTTGAATAACTTAATATTGTCGGCATGGTGGCGCAGTGGTTCGCCCGTTCGTGTCTCAGCAAGAAGGCCTGGGTTCAATTCCCAGGCTTGGCGATGATGTTTCTGTGTGGAGTTTGCATGTTCTCTCTGTGCTTGCGTGGGTTTCCTCCAGGTACTCTGGTTTCTTCCCACAGTCCAAAAACATGCACAGTAAGCTGATTGGGGGCTCCAAATAGTTCCTAGGTGTGAGTGTGAAAAGGTTGTATGTGTGTTGGCCCTGCATGTTTAGAGTTTTCTCTGTAATCTGTCATTGTTACTTCGGGGGTCGGAAAGTAATGCTTCCCTATCTCATGATCAGTACCAACCAGGAAAGGCGAAGTCTTCCTTCAAGGCATGTGATGTCAGCAGACCGCATGTTTTTCAAATATTATGGATTTTCATTAGTGGCGTAATACACTCAGAGGAAAGCACTACGATCCCCATGCCTGAGTTCACAGACAGCGATGATTGGCTAATGTCATTTATAAGTGACAGGGAAGAGTGAGTATGCCATACACTCGGCCAATTAGTTCAAATAGGCTCCTGGTTATTGATGGCTGTGTGTGGTATCTGGGTCTTTATCTCGTGCAATGAGACATTGGTGGCACATTTTCCCAAGTTACCCGTGCTACCTGGACTTGTAAATAATTTAGATAGCTTTTAAAGTATCCACTGAAATATGGGTTATCTTTGCAAAATATTTTATTTTAAAATAAACCCTACAAAAACAAATATAGAACAACAGATAGAACATGTTAACCAGTCAGCTGCATGTGATGGTTATTTCAACGAATCATCTCTTCAGAGCTTTACTGTATCCTCAAAGTTGTACTTGTCGTATCTTGTTTTTACTTTTTCCGGTTTTTTTTTTTTTTTGTTTGGTTTTTTTTTCTTATTTAAAGACTTAATATATTGGCAAACACGAGAAACCAGTTTTTCTGGATGAGTTTTCACAGAGAAAGCGATTCACAAGTCTGCTTATTTATTCGTGGGCGGCATGGTGGCATAGTGGTTAGCACGTTTGCCTCACAGCAAGAAGGTTATGGGATCGAGTCCTGGGCTCAGTGAGGGCGTTTCTGTGTGGAGTTTGCATGTCTGCAAGCCTGTGCTTATGTAGGTTTCTTCTGGGTACTCCAGTTTCCTCCCACAGTCCAAAGATATGCACATTAGGATACCTGACTGTTCCAGATTGCCCCTAGGTGTGAGTGTGAATGGTTGTATGTGTGTTGTTATGCAATGGAGCTATTCAGGGTGTACCCCACCTTCACCCAATATGATGGGCACCAGCCTTCCTGCCACCCTAGTAGGATTAAGCGGTTCTACAAATAAGTGAGGGGGGTAGTATTGTCTATCATATTTAATGAATACATTTTCCATGCCATTCTTGTCCTAATACAGACATATACTGCAAAGACAGTTTGTGTGTGTGTGTGTGTGTGTGTGTGTGTGTGTGTGTGATCTTTTGAGGTATGCAAGGACACATTCATGAAGACTTTACAAATCCATCTCACCTTGACCTCGGCAGCGTTTCCTTTACGCATGACCCTGTAACAAATAATAAATAGTGCATACAGTGCTCATACTGTTTATTATTGCTAGCACTGTATTTTTATATTCATGTTGAATTAGTCCAAAGATGGGCAGCCGCTGCGGAAAGTTACAGCTGTTTGTCTGTCCTTAATTATGGCTAATTATTTCCTCTCTGAGATGTTCTCAACAAATATAGAGCACGGTTGTTATTTATTTAACCTTTACTGAACCAAGTTACTGTCAGTCCTCATGATACATGAGTCTCGTTATAAGAGCAACCTGGATAACACCACAGTGCTACACATAACTTACAAGCACATGTAGAAAACAATCAAATTTGAATAAATTACAAGCCATTACCATGAAACGGGTGGCATGGTGGCATAGTGGTTAGCACATTTGCCTCACAGCAAGAAGGTTCAGGGTTCAACTCCCAGGCTCAGTGTTTCTGTATGGAGTTTGCATGTTCTCTCTTTGCTTGTGTGGGTTTCCTCCCACAGTCCAAACACATGCAAATTAGGCTGTCGGTGTGGTGTGAGGGTAAATGGTTGTTTGTTAGGTTTTAACTTTTGATTTGAAAAAAAAAAACCCAAAAAAACACGATTGCATTTTAGTTCAAACAAAGATAATCCCACCATCTTGATTTTAGATACTCCCCATTTAGCATCTCATGCATCTCTTGAAGCATATTTTTCCTTGAGTCATCTATTACAGGTCATGAAAAATTCACATTTTCAGTTCATGTTCACTTAATCCTGTGACCTGAACACACTTAAGTTTTTTCCATAAGTGACATATCATATATCACATGATCTGAATATTTTGTCGATCATGAGAATGAAGTTAACTCCATTTATTCATTATTTGACTTAATTTTCACCGATATTATGATATTAAAAGAAAACAACACTCAGACCTGTTCAGACCTGTTACCCAAATGATAGACTGAAAGTAAAAAGGTTAATTTTTAATCATAATTTTGAGTCAATCATTAAAATGTCCTCATGCCATTACCAAAAAACAGTAGTTATCTTTTGAGTTTTCTGTCTTTGCTAATGTGATGATGGATTCTCACATTTTTAATGCCTTTTTTAAAATTCTAATAATAAATAAGGCTACAATGCACCACAATAATGGAATCACAAAGTATACATGGAAGTTTAGAAAGCAAACATTTAAAAATCTGAAGTTTGAATCTAGAAAAATAAACAAAATACAGTAAATGATTCATATAGAGGATACAACTAGCAAAGCTCTAACAGTCATGTGATTTGTATATAACAGTATTTAATATATACCACACAGGAATGGTGCATCTGTGTAGCTTGTTAGTAGATGAAGACAATCCATGATTGCTTTAATGTAAACAACAATTATTTCAGTTATTCAGTCAGTCTTGCCATAGTCCCTGCTTGCACTTAGCACTGATAAACTCTCTTCTTTACACCATTACACCTGTTATAAGCATACCTAATAACCCCCTCCTTTCTCTCTCTGTCTGTCTCTCTCTCTGTCTCTTACTTTCTCTTTCTGTGTTGTTGTTGAGGTACACATGCTACTTCTAAGATACAAGTGATTATGATCCTTCCGCTCTCTGAATCCTGTGATCTGTCCTGACGTGCTACTACTTGTTGGAGTTCTCATTTTAAAAGCCCCTCGCTCCTGCTGATGATGATCCAGAGGATATAAAAATCAGTGAAGGTGACTTTTCACCGTTGGTAATATAAAGTCTTTTACTGAAATGATTTTGGACTACAATTACCAATACAGTTATAAGATGACCAACTAGACTTCATGTTAAAGGTTTCCCCTTTAAGTCTGGTTCCTCTTAAGGTTTCTTCCTCGTTACAGAGTTTCTTAACTCTGTAAACCCTTTATATGCAAAACAAACTGAAACAAGATTTTAATAGTTTATATTTACATATTTTAGGTAGGCAGGTCAAGCGAGCTCTGTGCTTTGAGTTTTAACAGTAAACAGCGCTCCCTAAAGGTATTTTATTATACATATACTACAAAAAACACAAGATAAACAAACTAAAATGAGATAATTAAAGTTTGATTTTCCATTTTATAGCATGATAATGTGTGTGTTGGCCCTGCAGTGGTCTGGCGAGCTGTTCAGGGTGTACCCCACTTTCACAGAGTGTCAGTTAGGATAGGCTCCCCATGACCCTAACAGGATTAAGCGGTTCAGCCAATGAGTGAGTAGGACCATAATAATGATGCCTGCTCAAATGCAACAGTGTCCATCATTTTGATTCAAGCATTATCCATTTGAAATAATGAATTATAATCCTGAGATAGCGGACCAATCAGATCACACAATTCCCGTGAAGTATGTAGTAATGGATAATATGTACAGTAGTATGTATAATAAAAGAAGATTAGTTCAGTAAATTAGCTATACAAAATAATTTTGCTTCTTAATTTTATGATAATTAATTTTTCATCTTTGATTAATCTTGATGAATCAAGATTAAATCATCTTTTATGATTTCGTTTTGAGAAGGCTGCCATGTAAGCTCTAATCTGTATCGTGTAACAGTTGTAAGCACATGAGATCCATCCTTTTTGTGTGTGTGTGTGTGTGTGTGTGTGTGTGTGTGTGTGTGTGTTTTGGATGGCGTCTCCGTAGTCCAGCTGGTCTCTGTCGCGCAAGATGAAAGCTGAGCTCGGAGACACCTCCTGTTCCACACATCATCCCTTCTGCATCGATAAGCAACTTAATTACTTCCAACGTTCCACTGAAATCAAACCTGACCCAGAACACTCAGAGCACTAGAGGCAACTCTGGGCGTCTTCTCAACGATCACAGTGTGTTTTAGCTGATGTGGATTTTGTGCTTTGTTTTTGTTTTTATTGTGATCAAAAAATATGATAATAGGATTGTGAATAATTTAGCATGCCCAGATGGCACCCTTGAACCTGCTCTTAACCCCTGCAGAATGTGTGTGTGTGTGTGTGTGTGTGTGTGCGCGTGTGTGTGTGTGTGTGTGTGTGTGTGTGTGTGTAATACAGTGGTGGGAAATCTGTAGCTTTAACTTAAACATTCAGCATAAGGGGTGTTTCAACATTTTCAACATTTTCACAAGTGCACAAACCGTACTTTGGGGGGAGGGGTCAGCACCCAGCGTACGCTTTTCAAACATAATGAAAAAGTCGGTCAAAATTGCACTGAACAATTCATGTCTGCTTTCAGACTTTGCAATCTCTCTATAAACACTGAGCTAATCACCCAGCAGATTGTACAACCATCAGAAACATTTTTTGTGGTCATATTAGGCCACTAATGTTTTTTTTCCATTGACAGATAACTATGTGGTCACAAACCATGGCTCATGTGTGCGATCATGCAGTCCTGGAACTTACGAGGTGGACGAGGATGGGGTCAGGACGTGTAAGAGGGTCTGTGTCCAAAAGGTAATATATAGAAGGATGGTAAAAAGTATAAAACATGATGCACCGTTTATTACCATTAATATCACTCCGTTAACTGTTAACTGTTCTGTGTGGAGTTTGCATGTTCTCCCTGTGGGTTTGCTTTGGGTGTTCTGGTTTCCTCCCACAGTCCAAAAACATGCACATTAATGCGCATGCACAAAAAGTATTTAGTGAAAACACCAGTATTAACGGTGTTAAAGGATTAACTTGTCTTTATTTGCATTCATTCTTGTCACAGATTTACAGTAATATGATGTTTGCATCTCCAGATAAGCAATGTTACTGATACACATCCGTACCTAATGAGCCTGATCTGATCTGATCCATCCTCATGACTGAGGGTCGGTGACTTTATTGTCATAGAGTTCTCTTAGCAGATTTTTTACAGGGTAGCTTGCCAGGTCTTGTCTTAACCCTTCACAGCACGTGGTATTCCTATGCAGTCTCCCATCCAAGTACTAAGCAGGCCTGACCCTGTGTTACCCTGTGGGATTTCACAGGGTAACTGATGGGGTACCTAATGAGCCTACTATGTTAATTTTAGTAGATTTATAGAAAAGGTACGTCCAGTTCCCATGTTTTAAACTGAATGTTTATTAAATCAGAATGTTTATCATTATATTTTTGTTTTTCAGTGTGCTTCGGATTAGGAGTGGGGACTCTAATTTATGTCATTTCAGTCAACGCCAGCAAAATCGATTCATTCGAGAACTGCACGACTATCAGTGGAGACATCTCCATCCTCAAGACAACATGCAAAGGGCGAGCTAAGGCATCCCAATATAACATTGGCAGATTAGCGGTTAGCATGCACCATTTCTGTAGCGTGAAGCGACAAGGAGTTCGACTCTAATGGATGGGACACTAGTCCATCGCAGGTTACCTTCCCAGTGATTTTTCTGGTACCCGTTTATATTATACCAGTATAACCAATACCAAACATAATAACGGCCTTTTGGTTTAATTTCTGAATCGGCAGAAAAAATGGGTGGTGGCAGGGGATGAGCAGCACCTTACCCTTCCTCTACATTCACGGCTAAAGTGTCCTTGAGCAAGGCTACTAAACCTCCAACTGCTCCCTGGGTGCTGGAATGTGGCAGGCCACTACCCTTTGTGTGTGTTTGTGCTCACAGTCGGTGTGTGTGTTTGTGTCTGTGTGTGTGTGTGTGTGCTCACTTTGGATGGATTAAATGCTACGGTTTCCTTTGTGGGATTAATACAGTATATCAAAATCAAAATCTACCAATAATCCTGGCAATGATAAGAAAGCATAACTGATCTACATATATTAAGATCATTCCTTTCCTTTCTCTCTGCAGAGGTATAACCATAACGCAACCTCTCCGGGAGATCAGCGATGGCGACGTAGCCATTAGTGTAGAAGCGTGATTATGTTTGATAAACTTGTAAATGATATAATGATGAAATGGTGATTAATGTTATGATTGTTGTATTATGATTGGTAAATTGTATTTGAACTGTTAAATGATCAAGTGATGATTAATGTGAAACAAACCATGTGTAATAAAGTGGGTAGGCCTTCCGCTGAGGCTCAGGCCTTCACTGAAGCCTCCGACAAGTGAGTTAAAGCCCAAGGTCAGGCACTTGGCGTCAACAAACACTTGGTGTAAACAGTCTTGTCACTGTATTCTTTGAGAGCCAGAAATTACTGGTGGCAGACACTTTGCACTACAGTCTTCACTGTATATACCCGTCCTTGAGTAGGGTTTGTGTGTCCTTGAACGCTCATTTGGAGGTCACACCTGTTGCGCTGAACTGCTATTGTTTTCACTCTGACTGAATAAATTGTTCCTGGTTTTTGAACTGCTAACCAATTTGCTGAATTTTTCTGGAAACGGCTGTTTAAATCCAAAAGACAGACAGTCCAATCCATGCAGATCGCAGACCCTGTGACCTGTGGTACGCAATTTACCATATGTAAGGTCTATATTAATGGTTAGATGTTTTTACATTAATTTTGTACATTTCATAAGTCTTATACTCTGAGAGTGGTTCATGTGCTCATGTTTTCTGGCCTTGGACTGAGGCTGTGGAAGACTGTTTCATGAGCACTTGTTCTCAGGCCGTGGTCATGTTTTGACTTCGCGATTGCCATACACATTCTTTCACACACACACACACACACACACAGGTATCTTCTCTCACTCTCTCTTTCTCTCTCTCTCTCTCTCTCTCTCTCTCTCTCTCACACACACACACACACATCTATCTTGCTGGATATAAATGCTTGCAGAATGAACAATTAAATGCGATTCCGGATCTGTGCTTAAAGGACTTTCACCCACTGGGGTCCAATCGAACCGATAGATAGAATTGATAGATGACAACCTGGTGTCATCAAATAGTAATATCAAATGGTAAGTAGACTTTAAATTTTATGTATCTTGCCTCATTTGATATCTAACACTTAAAGGTAAGGTGCAGAGTTATAGGGCAATCTCTCCAGCTTGAGTTCAGCTTCCCCAAGCGCTGTCTGTACAAGAAACATAGAGCTGTTGACGTTACAGAGGTTTCCTCCTTTTCTTTGCTATTTTGACATAGCTGTTATACTGGTATTTCTATATATTATTTTTTCATTTAAAATTGTTTGTCTTTTAATATACATTTATTTAGACACATCAACTCACGATAACAACAATTAACATACCAAAACCAGACAATACAAAATAAATAAATAAATAAAGATTTTGGGGAGGATGCAGAGTGAAATACAGAATTTCCAATCTATATTAAATATTAATTTAACATTAGAGGCTTAAATATCTAAAACTTATAAATAACACATTTAATTCCAATCATACATAACATATCACTTCATTTTTATAACATAATTCCACCTGTATGCCTATAAGAGATGTGCAGTAATCAAATGTGACCTAAATGAGATCCAAGGCCCTTCCAGACCACTGTCCAGATTTTGTAGCGTTGTAGATATCTCTTCCATTGAAAGCAAGTCCATATAGTCATTAAGCCAATTGTCTATACTAAAACAATTAGGTTTCCTCACTTTCCAATGGACGAGTATCATTCTTTTCACTATAAGACATGCTAATCCAATCAAACGCTGCATCAAGTTGGAATTTATTCCGTTACCTTACTTCACATTAAACACACTATTGGGCAAATTGGAATATTTACAGATAAAGTGGATTTTAAGACATTAATGACATTAGACCACAGGTTTTTTTTTTACTGCAAGGGGCAGTGGTGGCACGGTGGTAGGGTGCTGGATTACTGATCCCAAGGTCAGTGGTTCAAGCCCCACTATCAACGGGTTCTCACTGCTGTCTCCCCCAGTGCAGCTAACTGGGTTATTAAATGCCGGCCATGTCTCTCACTGTCTATGGTGAGAGGCATGTAAAAGAACC
>JAQMYF010000008.1:7945881-7958743 GCA_030014195.1 Neosilurus mollespiculum
AAAACATTACAAATAACACAGATGCTTTTAACTGCATCAAACTCAGAACACAAACCCCTTGGCCTATTGGCCAGATTCCCCTCTCCCTACCACAGATTTCAGTATTGCTAATGATCAGTCCACACTTAGTGAGGAATGATCAAATATCGTTAATCCTATCTTATATTAGACATAAGCACTTCCTCCACTGTTTACTTGAAGTAAAAGTATCTATGTCGCCAAGAAAACACTTGCATACCAAAGAGATTCATACAAAAAAGAAATAAAAAAAAATAAAAAAAATAAAAAACAGAAATAAAAAAGTGAAATATTAGGGGTCTACTGTTACCCAATTAAAATGTGTGTATAACTCAGATTGTCCTCCAAATGAAGAAAATGTAATTAACCCCCGGGGGGTTAAATTAATCAATCAATCAATCAATCAATCAATCAATCAATCAATCAATCAATCAATCAATCAAATAATAAACAAACAAACAAACAAACAAACAAACAAACAAACAAATAAATAAATAAATAATTTTAAATTTTTACCAAAAAATCTAAATAATTAAATGAGTATATAAATAAAATAAGTAATTTATATTAAAAAAAACAACAACATATAAATCTTAGTTTAGTTCAATGTTCTTGTAACAGTAGCCCCAGAAATTAACTGCCAAGCACAATGATTCATTATTACACTGACTCAATAGTATCATTTATGTCATCTTGGCCTCCTCTCTTATCTGTCTAACGAAAGCTTCCGCGTCCTCCGGTTTACCAAAAGTAAGTGTTTTATTCCCGTTGATCACCTACAGCCTGGCAGGGAGAAGCATGCCGTGTCTTATCCCCATGACTCGAAGCTGTTGTCTCACAGGGTAAAATTCCTTCTGTTTCTTGTGTATTCCAGCCGCCAAATCAGGGTAAAATCATACCGGAGTATTCTCGTAGAGTAGTTGCTTTTTAACTTTAATCGCTTTTAACACCATTACCTTGTCTCTGTCGCTGAGGAATTTCATGATAAGTGTTCTTTGGGGGGGGTTGGTCATTTGGGTCCTTCCTCGGGCCGATTCGATGAGCCCTTTCCAGAAATGGTTTTGATTTTAGCAGGGGGATGTCTAGCATCTCTGGGATCCAGCTTTCCAAAAAGGAGCAAGCATCATCTCCCTCCACTTTCTCCGGTAGACTCACCAGTCTCAGATTAGCCCTCCTGGACCTTGTTTCCAAGTCCATTACCTTATCCTCCATGTCCCTGTTTTTCTTTTTGAGACTCTGAACTTTTGCTTGTAAACTGACTACCATGTCCTCAGCGTCCGAGATACGTGCCTGTAATTTATAATATGCTCCATGCATTCTCCGACCTCACTTCTCATTTCCTCTACTGCAGCCAATACGCCGTCAAACCTGCTGGAGAAGTCGGCCTTTAAATCTCTGATAGCTTCGAGAACCGGAGCGTGGTTAGGTCCTTCTTCAGCGCTAGCTAACTCTTCCGCCATTGCGCTAGCTTTAGCTTCTCTACTCTGTTTAGATGATCCGAAATCAATCTTGGATTGTAAGGGTTTGCCACGACCCTTACCCGATTTACTTGGTGCGGACGACATAAGGAAACTTTTAGCAGAGTTCCTGTTTGTATTTTAATGTCTAAGGATTATTTTAGTCTGGTTTTCTTGGCAAATATTTACTAAGAAGGAAAGTGCGCGTCCACCTAGTGCACTGCCATACCGGAAGTCCTTACGATATTCATTTATTAATTTTCTGGACTGCTTAATCCTAATTGCCAGGCCTTCGCAGCCAGAAACATGCTGACGGCATCCCAATAGCCTACTCTTTACGAACAACAGCAACGGTTCTTTTTACATTCCTCTCACCACAGAGAGTAAAACACATGGCTGGCCTTTGATAACCCAGTTAGCTGCACGGGGGGCACTAGTGACAACTCTGTGATAGTGGGGTTTGAATCGGCAGCTTTGTGAAAAAAACTTGATACATGCGATTTCATAAGAAATATCACTAGTTTTGTCACTGCCTCAGGCATGGAGGGTTCATACTATGCAGCATGTGGCCAGTGAGCTCAGTTGGTTAGAGTGTGGTGCTAATAATGCCAAGGCCGTGGGTTTGTTTCCTGTATGGGCCAACTGTTTCCTTCGTCAAGTCTAACGGACATTGCAGGAAAAAATCTTGAAAGGTGGAATGTAAGAAACAAACTCATATTTGTCACTGCCTCAGGCATGGAGGGTTGTTGGTATGTGGGATGTGGCCTTTTAGCTCAGTTGGTTAAAGCACAGTGCTAATAATGCCAAGGTTGTGAATTCGATCCTTGTATAGGCCAGGGGTGTCTTATTGTCAGGTCTTATAGACGATTTGTGAAAAAATCTTGAAAAATACAGTGTCAGGAATAAACTCATATTTGTCATTGCCTCAGGCATGGAGGGTTCTTGCTATGCAGCAGGTGGCTGGTGAGTCTTTTTGTCAGGTATTGGTTAGAATTTGTGAAAAACCTTGAAACGTGCATGGTGCTAATGTGCATGGTGCAAATAACGCCAAGGTTGGGGGTTCAATCCCTGTACGGGCCAGGTGGACTCTTTCATCAGGTCTTAAAGATGCTTTGTACAAAAGCCTTGAAGCATGCAATAGGATGAAATTGTTTGCAATGTACCAATTCTTTGCAGTCTGCCTCAGGGATTTCCACCCACAAATTGTCCAAATTTAATTAAGGAGATGGGATTGTAAAGATGCAAAACCCACCAAAACCTTGACTTCACTCAGAGCCAAACTAATATTTGTCCCTGCCTATCCTGGTACTGCATACCAAAACCAGACAATATAAAAACAAACAAAAATAAATAAAAAAAAAATAAATAAAAGATTTCGTGAGGTGAAATAGTGTGGGGGCCGATCATTCAGCCTGAGATTCTTTGAACACTTAACATTAAATACAAATGAACTATTTATTGAAATTTTTATTGCAAATGCCATACTTTTCATTACTTCACATAGAACACAAATAAATCTAAACAAGTTTTTTTCCACAATCACTCTGCCTTTCATATTTGAGGACTACATAAAATAAAGAAAACGTCTGATTGAATAAATATTTTTTATTCGGAAAGATTAAACATATCCAGGTTCATTTTAAACATTACACATTATTCACTATTAAATACTCACTGTAAACTTCTAAATTCAAAACAAGTGAACAGGAAAATAACACTAAGAGTTATCTTATTTAGAAGTACAAAACATTGAGGGCTATATGAATCCGTGTATCACTCATTCTTTCGTTTTTCAACTGACAATCAGATATCAAAAACGAAAAAGTATGTAAGTGAAGTAAATGTGTTTGTGAAGTATTGCACACGAGGGTTTAATCCTAGAGTTATCAGTATTTTTATTACATTTTGGATGGTACCACAGAGAAGCCAGAAAAATATTTTTACTGGTTTCAGCTATAATTTTTCTGTTTCAGCTATATTGCTCCAGCCACATCCAACTGCCTACTTGGCTGTGTCTTGCATATGCCCAAGATCATACCAATCTGCTATTATATGCTAGATAATATCAATGAACATCAGGTACACCTAAGCCTCCTTGGTTTCTGGGGATGAAACGTTTTTTGTATGCTTATTGTAGGTTTTTTTTCTCCACAAAAAAAAGTAAATGCTGTCTTTACCAAGGTATTTCATCCCTAATGTCTTCTATACAAAGAATCTAAATCAGCTTGAGTCGTGAAATGATTAAGTGGGATGGCTTCGCTCTTAGCCCAGTATACCTTGTATCAAGGAAACTGACTAAATACATCAATGAGCCTTAAAAGATATGGAATTGAGATACTTGGACAGGATAATGTTAGCAAAATGTCATCTGCATACAGATTTGCTATAAAATCATAACCAAACATAATTCCAGTTATGTTAGAGCTAGCTCTAATGACACATGCTAAAGTTTCAAGTGCTAATGTAAAAATAAATGGGGAAGCTGGACAGCCTTGTCTGGTAGACCAGAAAAGCTGGAAGGGTGACGATAACAAACCATTTGTTTTGACACAGGCAAACAGTTTGTGATAGAGAGCCTTAATCCAGTGTAAGCAAGTTGGAACAAAACCAAATTTAGACAGTGTGAAAATAAATAGGGCCATTCTATTTAGCTACTGCTAGATACAGAAGTGATTTGGGTGTAGATATAATGTGAAAAATCTCCTCGTATTGTCAGAATCAAGACAGTCAGCAATGAAACCCACTTGGTTAATATGAATTAAGGAAGGCACTACTTTTTTCAAGACGCTTTGCAAGCATCTTTGCAAATATCTTATAATCATTATTTAACAGACTGATAGGACTGTAATGATTCATTTGGAGAAAACCTTTTCCTGGTTTAGGTAGCACTGAGATCACTGCGGAGCACATTGTGAGGTCCCGCCGAAGGCTTTAGTCATGTCTGTTCTGTTTGATCTGCTCTCTCCTCTCCCATGTGTTTCGATTTCAGGCTCCGCCCTGATTAGCTCACCTGTTCCTCATCCCCACTGAAGGACAAAAGGGGGCCGCTTACCTTGTCCAGATTGCCAGATCGTCTTGGGCCGTCATTGAATGAGCTTTTGCGTCTTCACAGCGAGAGCCTTGGGCCGTCATTGAATAAGCGCTGCGTATACACGGAGAGAGCTTGTGCCGTCGTAGAGAGAAGACATATCTCAGTGTACGCACCACGATCCAGCCGACAGTTCATAGAGTGTTTTATGTTCCACGTTATCTGTGTTTCTAATAAAGAATCCATATTTGCACTTTAACCTGATCTTCTCGTCTCTGTCCTGCATTTGGGTCTATCTGTTCATAGTATTGCCGTAACACACATGCTTTCAGGCATTGATTGTTTAACAATAATATCATTATACAGTATATTTAAAAAGGGGGACAATGTATCCTGAAAGTATTTATAAAAAAAATATATTTAATTTAATTTCTGGCTTTAAATATATTCGTTATTATCGTTCTTTACCGAGGGCAAACACAGAGTATTGAAAAAAAATTGGCCTCTTTTTCATTAAAGACACATTCTGATTCATATAATTTTAAGTAATATTCTAAGAAAGCCATATTCTTTTGTTTTGCATCAAAAGTTTAAGTCCTTGCACAGCTATAGATGTCACAAATCATATGTTTGCTTAGCATTTGTTTTAGTCTGAGTGCTAGCATTTTGCCAGCCTTATCTGTGTTCTTAAAATATATTTGTCTTAATCTATATAATGCAAATGTTGATTCTTCAGGCAAAGATGCTTGCAATTCTGATCTAATAAAAAACAACAATTTCTCATATTCCAGATTTTTAGGTTTCTCTATATGCTGTTTTTGTAATTTCTTCAGTTCCATCATCAAGCTACAGTGCCTTGCAAAAGTTACACCCCCCTTTGCTTTTTACCTATTTTGTTACATTTGTTACATAACCTGTGATTTAAATGTTTTTTTTTTTTATCTGAATTTTATGTGATGGATCTGCACAAAATAGTTGTAAGTTAGTGAAGTAAAATGAGAAAAAAAATTAAATAAAATGTTTTTAAATACAAATCGGAAAATTGGCATGAGCATATGTATTCACCTCTTTTATTTTGAAGCCCTTCAAAAGTTCTGGTGCAACCAATTACCTACAGACGTCACATAATTAGTGAAATGAAGTCCAACTCTGTGCAATCTAAGTGTCACGTGATCTGTCAGTACAAACACACCTTTTCTGAAAGGTCCCAGAGGCTGCAACATCACTAAGCAAGAGGCATCACACCATGAAGACCAAGGAGCTCTCCAAACAAATCATGGACAAAGTTGTTGAGAAGTACAAGTCAGGGTTGGGTTATTAAAAAAAATCCAAATCTTTGATGATTTCTCGAAGCTCCATCAAGTCCATCATCTTCAAATGGAAAGAAAATGGTTCCACAACAAACCTGCCAAGAGAGGGCCGCCCACCAAAACTCACAGACCAGGCAAGAAGGGCATTATTCAGAGAGGCAGAAAAAAGACCAAAGAGTTCTACAACAGAGACTGGTGTATCTGTGCATGGGACCACAATAAGCCATACACTCCATAGAGCTGGGCTTTATGGAAGAGTGGCCATAAAAAAATAGAAGGCACGTATTGAGTTTGCCAAAAGGCATGTGGGTGACTCCCCAAATGTATGGAGGAAGGTGCTCAGGTCAGATGAGACTAAAATTGAACTTTTCAGACACCAAGGATAACGCTATGTCTGGCGCAAGCTCAACACATCCCATTCCCCCAAGAACACCATCCCCACAGTGAAACTTGGTGGTGGCAGCATCATGCAGCAGGGACTGAGAAAATGATCCAAGTTGAGTGAAAGATGGATGGCACTGAATACAGGGATATTCTTGAGCAAAACCTGTTTCAGTCCGCCTGTGATTTGAGACTGGGATGGAGGTTCACTTTCCAGCAGGACAATGACCCAAAGCATACTGCTAAAGCAAGACGAGTGGTTTAAGGCTAAACATTTAAATGTATTAGAATGCCCTAGTCAAAGCCCAGACCTCAATACAATTGAGAATCTGTGGTCAGACTTGAAGGTTGCGGTTCACAAGTAGAAACCATCCAACATGAAGGAGCTGGAGCAGTCTTGTCTTGAGAAATGGGCAAAAATCCTAGTGGCAAGATGTGGTAAGCTCACATAGATCCAAATCGATTGGAGCTGTGATTGCCGCAAAAGGTGAATCTACAAAGTACTGCGTTTAGGGGGGTGAATAATTATGCATGCTAAAGTTTTTTGTTATTTTATCCTATTTGTTGTTTGCTCAGTAACAAAAAAATCTTCAAAGTTGTAGGCATGTTCTGTAAATGAAATTATGCAAACCTTTAAACAATCCATTTTAATTCCAGGTTGTGAGGCAAAAAACATGAAAAATGTCAAGGGGGAGAATACTTTAGCAAGGCACTGTATACTTTCTTTCATACCTTTGTCTCTGTTTAAAGGCAGAGTAACAAATAATTCAACCTCTGTGTGAAGCTTTGAAAGCCTTCCAGACAGTCTGTACAGAAGAGATAGAATAAAAAAAACCCCAGAATTTTATCCTTTACTAATTTCATCAATTTCTTGTCCTTCAACAAAATGTTGTTAAACTTCCTGGATCTTTTTGTGCATTTAAGAGAGGAGAAAATATTACAGAAATGGGTGCATGGTCTGAAATTAATATATTATGGATCTCAGCATTAATCACATTTCATATTAACTCACTTGACATTAGCAAATAATCCATCCTAGAATAGGAGTTATGGGCCTTAGAATAAAATGTATACTCACAGGAATTTGGGTTAATACACCGCCATATATCAGTTTAACCAAAGATTTCAAAATATCTTCAAATGCTGCTAAAAGGGGAGGGGACAGCTAGAGCGGTCTATCATTAAGTCACTAACAGTGTTAAAATCACCTCCAAGTACAATAGGTTCTCCTTGAATTGCCACCTTATCGTGGTGGAGGGGTTTGTGTGTCCCAATGATCCTGAGTGCATTGTTGCCGGGGGTATTATGCCCCTGGTAGGGTCATCTAAGACAAACAGGTCCTAGGTGAAGGTCCAGACTAAGTGCAGTTCAGAAGACCTCTATGGGCAATTTTATTTCAAGGACACAGTTTGCCTTGCCCGGATGCGGGTTACCTGGAACCATGCCTGGGGGAGGGGCTTGAAAGTGAGCGCATGGTGGTTGGGCTTCAGCCCATGGAACTCGGTAGGGCCCAGTCCGAAGATACATGGATCCGCCCTCCTATAAACCCACCACCTGTGGGAGGGGCTATAGGGGTCAGGTGCAGTGTGAGTTGGGTGGCAGCCGAAGGCATGGGTTCTGCTAGACCAATCTTCGGCTGCTGACTCTGGCTTTTGAGACATGGAAAGGTCACCTCTCTGGCGGGGAAGGAGCCTGGGCTGGTGCATGAGGTTGAGAGATACTGACTAGATATATTCGGGCTCACCTCAACACATAGCTTGGGCTCTGGAACTACCCGTCTCGAGAGAGGCTGGACCTGCTTATGGGGAGAGGCAGTGAGCCGGTGTGGGCATCCTTGTTGCCCCCATCTCTGTGCCCACATGTTGGGGTTCTCCCCAGTTGATGAAAGGGTAGCCTGCCTCTGCCTCCAAGTGGGGGTATGGGTCCTGACTATTGCTTGTGCGTATGCACCAAAAGACAGTTCAGAATACCCACCCTTGTTGGAGTCCCTAGGAGGTGTGCTAGAGGGCGCTCCCGCTGGTACTCCCACATCATCCTGGGAGACCTCAATGCCCATGTGGGCAATGACAGTGTGACCTGGAAGGGTGTGATTGGTAGGTACAGCCTCTCCGATCTGAACTCAAATGGTGTTTTGTTTTTGGACTTCTGTGCTCGACACGGCTTGTCCATCACAAACACCATGTTTGAATATAATGGTGTCCACAAGTGCACATGGCACCAGGACACCCTGGGCTGCAGTTTTATGATTGACTTTGGAGTCGCGTCACCGGACTTGTGGCCGCATGTTCTGGACACTTGGTTGAAGAGAGGGGCTGAGTTGTCAACCAATCACCACCTGGTGGTGAGCTGGCTCTGATGGCGGGGGAGGCTGCACTCAATACTTGGGAGACAGAAGCATGTAGTTAGGGTCTCCTGGGAAAATTTGGTGGAGTCTCCTGTCAGAAGGGCCTTCAACTTCCACCTCCAACAGAGCTACAACTACTTCCCAATGTCGGCTGGGGACATAGAGTCCGAATGAAACATGTTCCATGTCTCCAATATTGAGGTGGCAGCACGGAGGCCGATGCAAAATCTGTGGGAGGAGTTCGGTGAGGGCCTGGAAAAGGTTCTGGACCACCATCTGACACCTCAAGATGAGGGAGGAGTACTCCACAAACAATTTACAGTGGAAGTGGGGAGCTACTCACCTTGACTGGGGAGGGTGTCAGGAGGTGGAAGGAATACTTCGAGGACCTCCTCAATCCCACCAACATGCCCTCTGTGGAAGAAGAAGAGCCTGGGGGTTCAGAAGGGGGCCTGCCCATTACTAGGGCAGAAGTCACTGAGGTAGTTATAAAGCTCTTTGGTGGCCGGGCTCCAAGTGTGTACACAATCCACCCTGATGCTCTGGGTGTTGTAGACATGTCTTAGTTAACACGCCTCTGCAACCTAGTGTGGTTATCGGGGGCTGTACCTCTGGATTGGCAAACTGGGGTGGTAGTTACCCTTTTTAAAAAGGGGGACCAGAGAGTGTGTTCCAACTATCATGGAATCACAATCATCAACCTATCTGGGAAAGTCTATTCAGGAGTACTGGAGAGGAGGATTTGACCGATGGGTGAACCTTGGATTCAGGAGGAACAAAGTGGTTTTTGTACCGGCCACACCAGTCTTGACCAGCTCTACACACTCTACAGGATCCAAACTTGGGAGTTTGCCCAACCTGTCCACATGTGCTTTGTAGACTTGGAGAAAGCTTTTGACTGTGTCCCTCAGGCTATCTTGTGGGGTGTGATCCGGGATTATGGTATACCAGACCCATTGCTATGGGCCGTTTGGTTTCTGTATTGCTGGAGCCAGAGCTTGGTCTGTATTGGTAATTGACTCCGCCAAGGCTGTCTTTTGTCACAGGTTCTTTTCTTGATATTTATGGATAAAATTTCTAGGTGCGTTGAGGGGTCTGCTTTTTGTGGATGATGTTGTGCTTTTGACTTCATCGGAATGGGACCTCCAGCTTTTGCTGGAGCGATTCGCAGCTGAGTGTGAAGCAACTGGGATGAGAATCAGCACCTCCAAGTCTGAGGAAATGGTTCTCAGCCAGAAAAGGGTGGAATGCACCCTCCGGGTCTGGAATAAGGTGGAGGAGTTCAAGTATCTCGGGGTCTTGTTCATGACTGAGGGAGGGGTGGAGGACAGGCGGACCCTCTGCTGTAAAGCGGAGCTTTACAGGTTTGTCGTGGTGAAGCAGGAGCTGAGCTGGAAGGCTAAGCTGTCAATTTACCAGTAAATTTACGTTCCTACCCTCATCCATGGTCATGAGCTTTGGGTAGTGACCAAAAGATCAAGATCGCGAAAACAAGCTGCTGAAAAGCAGCTTCCTTCAGAGGGTGGTGGGGCTCTCCCTTATAGATAGAGTGAGAAGTTCTCCTGTCATCCCGGAGGACCTCAGTGCAAAACCGCAACTCCGCCGCATTGAGAGGAGCCAGTTGAGGTGGCTCGGGCATCTGATTTGAATGCCTCCAGAACACCTCCCTGGTGTGGTGTTTCGGGCATGTCCAACCGGGAAAAGACCCTGGGGTCAACCCAGAACACGCTGGAGGGAGTACGTCTCTCGGCTGGTCTGGGAATGCCTCAGCGTCCCCCCAAAGAGTTGGATGATGTGGCTGGGGAGAGATATGTCTGGACCTCACTGCTTAAGCTGCTGTCCCTGCGACCCGACCCCGGATTAAGCGGAAGAAGATGTAGATGAAGTACAATAGGGTCATCAGAGAACCTGGACAACAGCACGCCTAGTGTTGACATAAATGTCACGACCAGAATTAGGAGCATATATATTAATCAAAGTATATTTTTTGTTGTCAAGTAGCCCAAATATTCCTACATACCTGCATTCCTTATCAGTAATTATATTTATTAATTTAAATGAAACTTTTTTGGAAATTGAAATGCATACATGCCATGAGTCACTACTGCCTGAGGCTGTAAACACTTGGTCAACCCATCTTTGTTCCAATTTATGCGATCAAAAAATGTGTCAAATGAGTTCCTTGTAGCATAGCAATATCACATGCCAAAGATTCTAAATTAGAATTTTTTTTACCATTTCTCTTTAATCGACACCCTGTTTACATTCCATGAAATAATTTTAATAGTATGTGGACCCATTTATGTGTTACAGTAAATATCATCTATGTCAGCACTAAGCCTTTTCTTCACCTCCAGGGATAGAGAAACCAATAAAAAATAAAATCATACCAACACTACATACAAAAAACACACAATGTTGGCACTAGGTAATGGCAAAAACAATTACAAGGAGAACACATTACTCCTTTACTAGGGTAAAGATGCCCATAGCAGAGTCCTTTCCAGGACAGGCTTTTCTTCTCAGCAGCTGTTCTCAGTATCAGCTGACGGTTGGTCCATTTCAGCAGGCATATGATGTATGGCCTCGGAGGGTCTGTTGGGCTTGGATGCAGCCAAAGACTTCTGTGGTGTCGATCGATCTCTGGCACGGGGTCTGTTTCCTGCAGGCCCAGAATGTACCGTATAAACTCCACCAGCACTTTCCCAGCGTCACTGGTCTCCAATAAACCTTCCTTCAGTCTTATTAGGACCAGGTTGTTTCATTGTCTGTGTGATTCAAGGTAAGTAAACTTGGAGTGTCTTTCAAACTCAATCATCCATTCCTTTCTTTCGTTCATTCTTCCTTTCTTTCTAACTTTTTTCAAATAGCACGAAACGTTGTGTTGGGAATTTATGTATGAGTTTCTGGTGTATGAAATCCCAAGCCGCTCAACATGCCATGCACCTCTGATTCACTAGGCATGAAACATGCTTAATGTGCATTATGCTGATGGCGGGTAAGTGAGTCTTTTTGTCTTAGGGACGATATGTGAAAAACCTTGAATCATGCAATGTCAGTTAGAAACAAACTCATGTTTGTCAATGCCTTATGCAGGGTGGATTCCTGTTGGGCTGCATGTGGCCGGTTAGCTCAGATGGTTAGAGTGTGGTGCTAATCACGCCAAGGTCACTGGTTCGATCCCCGTATGGGCCAACTGGGAGCTTTTGTCCGGTCTTGAGCACAGTTTATGGAAAAATCGTGAAACAATGTCGTACTTGTCACTGCCTCGAGGAAATACCCTGACCAAAGCGGTTTGATAATCGGCAAAATAAGTGAAAATTCCCATCGTTTTACAATGACTTGGACATGCAACCCTTTCTTAAACAATCATTTTAGTATAGACAGATTATGGATATTTGTATGTGGTCATGGCGAAAATTATGCTTTGAAGGATGCATTTTTGGCGATATCGCATTTTCGTCCAGGTAAACTATTTTCAACTTACTTTGGCTCTTACTCGAAACAAAGTCATATTTGTCAATGCCTTATGCATGGTGGATTCATGTGGGGCTGCGTGTGGCCGGTTAGCTCAGATGGTTAGAGCGTGGTGCTAATAACGCCAAGGTCATGGGTTCGATCCCCGTACGGGCCAACTGGTAGCTTTCGTCTGGTCTTGGGCACAGTTTATGCAAAAATCGTGAAACAATGTCGTACTTGCCTCGATGATGGAGGGTTTTTGCTATGCAGCAGGTGGCTGTGAAGTCAGTCGTCTTGTCGGGTCTTAAAGACAATTTGTGAATAACCTTTAAAACGGGCAATTTCACTGAGGAACAAACTCATGTTTTTCACTGCCTTGTGCATGGATAGTTTCTGCTGTGTTGTACGGTACTGGACTACTGATCCGAAGGTCAGCAGTTCAGTCACCATTATTAAGCCCTTAAGCAAGGCCTTTAACCTTCAATTGCTGAGGTGCATAAAAATGATATTTGTGTTTATGGATACTTGTATGTGGTCATGGCGAAAATTATGCTTTGAAGGATGTATTTTTGGCGATATCGCATTTTCGTCCAGGTAAGCTATTTTCAACTTACTTCGGCTCTTACTCGAAACAAAGTCATATTTGTCAATGCCTTATGCATGGTGGATTCCTGTGGGGCTGCGTGTGGCCGGTTAACTCAGCTGGTTAGAGTGTGGTGCTAATAACGCCAAGGTCACGGGTTTGATCCCCGTACGGGCCAACTGGTAGCTTTCGTCTGGTCTTGGGCACAGTTTATGCAAAAATCGTGAAACAATGTCGTACTTACCTCGATGATGGAGGGTTCTTGCTATGCAGCAGGTGGCT
>JAQMYF010000008.1:7984427-7998987 GCA_030014195.1 Neosilurus mollespiculum
ATAAAACACACACACACAACTGTGTGTGTGTGTGTGATATATATATATATATATATATATATATATATATATATATATATATATATATATATCTCGAAGGAGAAAAACATATCTAATTCTCAGGAAACAGTTGCACATAATATCCTGTAGTAGTCTTGCTGATTTACTCCTCCTCTAACCCCCACTTTCCCGCACCCCCCAGCACTGTCTGGACGAGCAGACTTGGGTCAAAACTATAAACTATTTACTAAGGAAATGACAAATCCATGAACTAAAAAAAGAGGGTTTTTCTTAAACTCAACTGTAACTAAATACTGTTACAACACTATACATACATACAACTATACATGAGTTGGTTACATTACTGTGCTGGGGTTGTATTTTTTCATCAAACATCATTATCATTCTGATGTTCCTTATACTGTATCATATATAGAGTTAGGCACTTCCAAAAGGTGGAGCTCACGATAAATGTCTCTATTAGTGTTCGAGCACCACCTTTCCTTTTAGTAGCTGATTCCCACTTTCATTTGTATCACCTGTCTTGTTAGTTCAATTGTCCATTTCACAAGTTCATGTTCCGTCAAGCTTTTGTACATTTACTTACATGCAAGTATGTCTGCCTACTTGAGTTACATTGTGTGTTTTTTATTCTGTGCAAGTCTGAGTGGTGGTGTATGAGCCTCTATTTTTTGGGTTCCAGATTCTTTATTCATGATAAATGTTTTTTATTTTTTATTGCTGGCCGATATCATTCAAGTCAGCGATACATAACATCCAGTTAGCATCAATTCAGTGATGCAGCAGCCTTATTAGATTTCCTGTGGTGGTCACGCATGGACACCGGACAGACTCAGGACAACCAGCCAAACCATATTCCACGCCTATTGTGCTTGTGAGCTCTGCTATAATATAAAGCCTTATTATTAAGTCTGGGATATCATGATAAAGATAAACTTGGACTGTTTCAGTCTATATGATGGTGCTGTTGATTAGTTGAATTATGAATTATCACTAAGTGATGATTAATCTTCTGTAGTAACAAATCATATAATTAGCTTAATAAAAATGGATTAAAAGCATGCTGTTGGTTAACAAATAAAGAAAAGCATAGATTATTTGTTGATATTGATATTTTGTAAGAAAGCATTTTGCATTCATGGAAGGAGTCACCAGTGTTAGTGTGTCAGTGTTACAGTTGGAGATAAAGCTGTAGCTGTAAGTTGAATCATGAGAAAGTCTTAGAGAAGTTTGTAGGTTCACAGTATGAAGCTTTATAGCTAGGAATTATCACCAGGGCTGTAAAATAACTGAAATAACAATGCAATCATAAGGAAATGAAAGCACCTTGATAGACCCAATTTGTACCTCTTTCACAAAGACATACGTGCCCCCTAAAGTCCTCTGTGCTTTCCGCATTGAAGGTCAGTGGTGTGATGCACAAAAGACTGTTTAGTCTCTTCTTGCTTTTACTTTCTTCTGTTTCTGTGGATAAAATCCAGTCTCTATGCTCCAGTTTATCAGTTGGAGAGCAACGGTTTGACCCTGGACCCATATTCACTGTTTATCTTTAAAATGACCTAGTTTAAACATCTAACATCTCTTAAAGTAGAGTAAAAGAAGTAAAAGAACCCAAAACCAGGGAAGCCTAATAACTCAGTTGAAGATGAGGAATATTTTTATATATTTCACAATAACAGTACATTTTTTTTTATAGCATTCAGCAGACCCCCTTATCCAAAGTGCCCAATAGTGGCAGCTTGGTGGTGCTGGGGTTTGAACCCCCAACCTTCTGATCAGCAACTCCGAGCCTGAACCACCTGCAAATTTATGTCTATAAAATTGGGATCAATGGGACATCTGCTGCAATAATGAACACAATCTGCAGGTTAAGGGGTGCTTAATGGTGGTGCCATGTGCGGCGATGCTCCTGTTGTTTTAGGTCCTTCAGGCGGATCTGACTGGCTCAAACACTAAGGCTGTGGGAATGTGCTTGTCAGTATGGCAGCCTTTTTTTTTTCTGAAGCTATGCTCTACATCCCAGGCCCTTTATGGAGTGGTGGTGACTCGTCATCACAGCTTGATGTCCCAGTTACTAAACGCTGCATGAGGAGACTTGAGACCTTCTTTTCTCACACTGACCTTTAGAACATGTACCTCGATAAAGTTTTTCAGTCGTTATTAGTTTACACACAGCCAAAGTTTCTTCGAATGCTGTTGCTTTGTATTAAGATTAAACTGGTAAGCAAGTTAAAGAAGTGAAGCTTCCTGGCTGCTCTGACCAGCATCCACTCTAAACCGGTGTTCTCCCAATCCTAACAAATTTGCTGGTGTTTAAAGACAGATCTTGCAAATATTTCAGAATGGCTAAACAAAACAGACGGCACGCGCGAGGCCTGCTTGCATATGAGCTGGCTGTGTGCAAGGCGCGTGCGCTTTACATGGAAAGATGTTCCAGCGAAACCCCTTGTTTTTTTACTGCACCTCCATTTGCGTGGTTGCAGTTGTTGTTAGTGCCTCACTTCCTGAGTGTCTCTTAGTGGACACAAACTCCATAAGGACTCAAAGGCAGCCAAGTTTTTTTTTTATTATGATTTCTTGTCCGGAGCCCAAGACAGATGTTTCTATTCCGCTTGGCTTCTTAATTGCATGCTCATTTTACAAAATTGCCCTGGCATCCTTGCCAACACTAACATCTGGCGAATGAAAGAAAAACTGCCTACCTGCTCTAATTTGTCAAAGCATGAAGTCAGCAATTGTAGGTGAGATAATGGAGATAATAATCCTGTGTCTGTGCTGAATTCCAGCTGGTAACGCAATATAATTCAAGAGCAAAGTGAATAACAACAGCTTGTTTACTAAGTATTGTCACCATGGTAATGGAAATAATCTGAGGTCATTCAATCTCTCAGGAAGGACAGATTTCTACACAAAACCTGATGATTCTCCTAATCTGTAATAATGCATGTAATCAGCTAACTAGCTCACCAGCACTGTTTAGTTATGTAGTGGTTATATGAGTTGAGAGAGCAGGTTTGCTCAACTTACTACCATGTAAAGCCTGCGTTACCTACTTTCCCACTGACCAATCACTGATAACTGACTATTGTCCCCAATGACCAATCACTGATCACCATCGTTTTCAATAACCAATCACTGATCACTATTGTTCTTAATGACCAATCACTGATCACTATAATTTCCAATAACCAATCACTGATCACTATTGTTCTTAATCACCAATCACTGATCACCATTGTTTCCAATAACCAATCACTGATCACTATTGTTCTTAATGACCAATCACTGATCACCATCGTTTCCAATAACCAATCACTGATCACTATTGTTCTTAATCACCAGTCATTGATCACCATCATTCCAATGACCAATCACTGATCACTAATATGCGTAATAAAAACATCACTGATCACCATTGTTCCTAATGACCAATCAATGATCACTATTGTTCCCATTGACCAATCACTTATCGCTGTGTTTACCATCAGCCAATCACTGATCACTGTTGACCAATGACCAATCATTGAGCACTATCATTCCTAATGACTAATAACTGATAACCATCATTGCCATTCACCAATCAATGATCACCATTGTTCCCAGTGATCACTGAATTATCACCAACATTCCCAGTGACCAATCACTAATCAACATCGTTCCCTGTGGCCAATCACTGATCAGTACCATTTCCAGTGGCCAATCAATGATTGTTGTTGTTTGACCAATCACCCTGTTTCTGCGCATGCTTCTTTGTTTTTTTTTTTATTTCAAACTCACATCTTGGTGATATCTACTGTTAAAATTATTCCATCTGTAACTGTTTAGTTTTTGTCTGGTTTTTAAAAGTAAATTCATCTTCAAAAATTCATTGTTTTTCATGTAATATGTTTTGATGAACCGGTCTATATAGTATATAGTATCATCTCATGACATGTAGCTGCATTTTGATGACCTTTATAAAGTAATGTTACGTAACGGAAACTAACCTGGCATCCCTTCATACCTGGAGAAGATTTAGAGTTTTCTACTGTTGGACATTTCCTCTTAATGATCTGCAGTTTAGTGAAAGATGGGAGGCTGCTAATCAAGTTTCACCCCATAGAGGTCACATCCTCGTTTAGATTGAAAAACCATCAGTGCTTCCTACAGTAATGGTGAAAGAAGCTTTCGTCCTGCCAGCATCTTCCTCATGGGATTTGAATTCGTTTAGTCGGTAAGGGTGCATATGGGGAACGCATCGGACACGGAACCTTTTAGTGCTGCTTTTCCTTCAGATGAGGTTTGGATTTGATGCCATGGTCTCTGGTTGTCTTTTTTTATCCGGACAGGAATCAGAGCTTATTTGGAACACCACAGTAGGATTTTTACTTCTTAACTTTACCACAGTCACCATGTGGTGTTTCTGAGCTAAATAATAACTTGGACTATATTTCATCCCACAATGTTCAGAATCAAGTCCTAAGTCTACTTTCTGTGCTGGTGCATGTTTAACATCACTTTTACAAAACGAAGTTAATTGTTGACGTTTTTTTACTGTAACTGACTGTAGAGTGAGATTTCTCCCTCCAGAGACTCGATTTGAATGAAAAGGTCAAGTGTTATGCAAAATTTGCCTTATTAATGTTTTGTTTAGAGAGGCTGCCTACGCACTCAAGTGTCCTGCTGTTGAATAAACAAGTCGCGTGTGCCTTGTCCAATCTTCCGATAACTCTACGATAATTCTGATATGCGATCTGTGAAAGTAAACATCGCCGGTGAGCTGTTTATGAAGAAAAATGGAAGTGTTCGAATAGATTACCAGGTTCAGGTAGAAAAAAGAAAGGCCGACGCTCACTTTATTTTCGGTGTGTTCTGCCAAGCACCCACACGTTTTTGCATGCATTTTGCATAGTTATTGTGTTCCTTTGCCAGGTCGGTCTCTGATTTCTCCGCTCTGACATCCTCACCTCTCACTGCCGCCTCCACAGCAAGCTTTCCATCATTTCTTTCAAAGCACATCATCAGAGCTCTCTCTCTCTCTCTCTCTCTCTCAGCTCTTCTCTGCTCCCGGAGGTCCATTTGTTAAAAACGCTGAGCTATTAAAACAGCCTCTGAATGTCACACAGGCTTTCATGGCTGCACCGGATGCTCTATTTTCCGAGAGCCACATCTGTGAAAGAGTTCCGAGCCGAGAAGTCGAGTGAACTGGCAGAAAAACTCGGACCTGCTTGTCTAAGCTATCGAGCAGCCACTTAACCTGGCACAGCCCCCACTCCACTCCCACCCCCCACTTCCTGTGATTTGAAAGTGTCTCTGTATTTCACAAAGAACAATGAGGAGGTTTATGCATGCCTAATTTGGCTGCAAAGAGCGAGGTTTAATTGCAAGTGTCAAGTTCCATCATGTTTTTGCCATTTGTAAGGATGCACTGCCTCTGACTGTTCCATTGATTGTAATGATGGTAAATGGATTTGGAAATGGCCAGAATCCATTTGGGTCTGCACGCCATTATTCCTGTCAGCAATCTGGCCCTAGTCTCTTTGTGCAGTTGCTGTTTTATTGTTTACTTCTTAAATGGGATTTTTTTTTCAGTGAGGCTGCACTGACTGATTTATCAATACGATACGGGCAGCACCGGGGTGTAGTGGTTAGCACGTCCGCCTCACAGCATGAAGGTTTGGGGTTCAAGTCCTGGGCTCAGCAAGGGTGTTTCTGTGTGGAGTTTCCATGTTCTTCCTATGTTATTGTGGGTTTCCTCAGGGTGCGCTGGTTTCATCTCACAGTCCAAAGACATGCACATTTGGCTAATTAGTCTAAATATTCCAAATTACTTCTAAGTGTAAGTGTGAACAGTCATGTGTATGTCGGCCCTGATGGTCTGGCAAGCTGTTCAGGGTGAACCCTGCCTTCGCCCAGGGTCAGCTGAGACGGGCTTCAGCCTCCATGTTACCCGAGAAGGACTATGTGTTTGGGCAAATGAGTGAATAATTAAAAATTTATAAAAAATTAAAAACCTCCATTAAAAAAATTGGGGTCCTCTTCTTCATTTTCATCTTTCTTCCTGATTCATGCTGCTGCTTATGCTGTAAAAATGTGGATCCCTGAAGGTGTGGTCTAGAGGATTGTCAGTTTAGGGCTACTATAGGATGCAATGTGGCAGTTCCATGGTAGAGGACCTGCCATTGTGCAGATATAAAGGATTTCATTGTACGCTTATAAGGATACGATTCGTAGTTACGGGTAATTGAATGCGAATAAAAACATACTGATGAATATTTTATTCCATTTCTGCTAATAGACACTCTGCCCCTGAAATCTTACATACTGCACCTTTAAAATTTGTGCTCGACATGAGCTCCATGTTGTTTTTATTTCCATTCAGATCGGCCACCTTGGCGCCAGCACCCCCCCCAGGACTCCAACTTCATACCGCATTACCTACTTACAGTTACTTACTGTACTCAAAACAGATTTGTGTGCCAGGCATGTAATATGAAAACAGCCGTTGATTTTGATAAGTGGCTCCATTATATTGAGACACAGAGACACTTCTTGAAACATTATTAAAATAGTGGCTTTGGATTGGCTTGTCTAATAGCAGAAGTTGGCTTGTGCAAATGTAATACCTGGGTTATGGTTGTAATAAATACATAGCACATGCACTTGTAAGTCCTGAAGTTTTAATCTGCTATAAGCAGGTGCAAAATTAATCAAAACACATTAAAACCTTGACATCTTAGTCATACCATCAAGTCATCCATTCATTCATCTGCTGAACCGTTTAATCCGAAAAGAGTTTCAGTGAGGGTGAAGCTACCTCAGTCGACTCAGCGTGTGGTACACCCAGAACAACTGGCCGAGCCAATTTAGGGCCATCTAACAGACAACCATTCACACTCACACTCATACCTAGGACTGAACAACCAGTTGGCCTAATGTGCATGTCTTTGGACTGTAGGAGGAAACCGGAGTACCTGGAGGAAACCCCCACAAGCACAGGGAGAACATGCAAACTTCACACAGAAACGCCGGGACTCGAACCCAGGAGCTTCTTGTTGTGAGGCGGACGTGCTAACCACTACGCCACTGTGCAGCCCATCACCAAGTTATGCGGATTGCAAATCTTTGTGTGATCCAGTGTTTTAAAGAGTAGCAGTTTCAGCGATATAGGCTCTTATTTGAACAAAAATGACTATAAAAAGCACAAAACTGGGTCATTTTATCCCGTGGATTACTAGCGGTGTGCTGAACTGTGGGGTTAGCAATTTTTTCCCTTGGAAGTGATGTCAACACGTTGGGTGGGGCTGTCACATGGAGTCACATTCTAGTGACTCTGAGGACGAGAATGCTCCCAGAGATGAGCGTGAAGGTGAATACAAAATGGCTTATGTAGCTAACGTTTTGCCAACTCGGCTTTCCTGTTGTCAGTTGGTTTAGGAACGAAAATAAGTGTTTTCTGTGCTTGTTGGACGATAATGCGTTATAATGCACATGTCAGTGACGTAGCCCAGCCAATCCAATGCATTCACATTACTACCAGGCTGAAACAGCCAGTCAAAAAGGCAACATATCTCTGAGCATAACTAGAGTCGTTACACCAGCACATACTTTGAAAACGGGCATGGACTGATGTTGCCGGAAGAAACCGCTGATGTAATACGTGATCATTTTAAATGGCTAGTAACACTAATTCACCAGAGGTATCCTTTAAAGGAGTTGTGTTATGATTTTTACCCAAAGTTGGCTGCCAAAATGTTGTCCACAGCAAGAAGGCCTGGGTTCGATTCCCGGGCTCGGGCATTTAGGTGTGGAGTTTGCATGTTCTCCCCATGGGTTTCCTCCGAGTACTCCCGTTTCCTCCCACAGTCCAAAAACATGCACAGTAGGCTAATTGGCTGCTCCAAATCACCCCTAGTTGTGAGTGTGAAAGTTTGTGTGTGTTGGCCTGGCGAGCTGTTCAGGGTGTACCCCGCCCTCGCCCAGAGTCGGCTGAGATGGGCGTCAGCCTCCCCGCGACCCTAATTAGGATTAAGCAGCTTAGAAAATGAACGAATGAATCATATTCAGGCTGTTTTTCTTCAATCAACCATGACACTCCTCCTTTAAATCAATATCCATCTGATACATTACTCAGATCCTTAGTTTTAAATGTATTAGCATGTAATAAATACTACTGCTATTATAATATTCCTTATAATGCAACATCCTTATCCTCTGTGACACGGCGAGCCCTTCAACGGAAGACGTTATTTGGAAAGACCTTAAATGTCCACTAAAACTTAACATAGTTGCATGATAGCTGCCAGCGTCACAGGCTTTATTGCATTTCCATCAGCAATCAGCCCACAGTGGTGGAAAGCGACCTTGGAATTCAGTCTGGATAGGGGCTTGGGGGAGGGGGGGCATTTTCCCATCACTTCTTTTACATCTCATTAGGCACGGGTCTACATGAGCAGCTTCGAAACAGCTTCCATTTTACCCAGACCCTTTACGGTGTATTAAGCGTTTCAGGTTTTAATCCATTGTAGATAGCTTTTTTTTTTCCACCTCATTAGGTCCAGTAGCTAAGCTCTAATATGGCAAAGAAATACACAACTTGGCTATTCATATAGCATTAAACCGATTGCCAAATATTTGACTGAAGTAATTAAGCAAACAAGGGCTGTTCCATTATGAAGCAGTTGACCACAGGATGATGCAGACCTGTTTACCTGATATTTATTGATATTAGAGGACAGGTGTAAGGGGATATATTAGGAAAAAGTTCCCTCTCTGTACAGGTTTTCCTTCTTAACTGATTTGGACGAGGTTTTGCAGGGAACCTGACATTTCAGTGGTATATTTAGCAATTGTCGGAGAAAGGAAAGTATCTAAGAAGAAGATGACAGTTCTAGGCCAGCGGTCTCTGAATAGACAATCTCGCTATCTCTCTCTCTCTCTCTCTCTCTCTCTCTCTTTCTTTCTCTCTCTCTCTCTCTCACACGCACACACACACACACACACACACACACACACACCCACCAACACACTGAAACTATATCATAGTCTGTGCTCTTTCATCAAGTTTTTCACCTAGAACACAGAGATGGTATTACATAAAAAGTGTGAAACTGTGTGTGTGTGTATGTGTGTGTGTGTGGAGCTTGGCTTTTGTACACGTCTCTTTCTTCCTTTGACTCACTGGACAGTTCTGCTCGTTCTGATTCATCTCCCTCCAGCTCTGACTCTCCAAAAAGAAGCCCATATTTGACCAGCAGCTTGAGCTCGTACACACAGACTGGGTAAAAAAAAAAAAAAAGGCCCAAGGAAAAGCGCAAGATGAAAAGTATAAGCTCTGGCAGACACCACAGAGTTTACATAATTGTTTGGCTGATGCTTTTATCCAAAGTTACAAGTGAGTTTGTTCCAGGCTCAGAGCTGTTAACGGAGCCAGTAATGGCTGCAGGACAAAGTTTCCACTTATGAAACAGAAATAAGCATGAGACAGGATCCTGATGTGTGATTACGCAGCCAGTGTCATCAGTTTGATTTAGATACAAGTGTGAGGCCATACCTCCTCCATGCCTTCCTCTGTATGACTGACAGGCAGAAATTCACATCGCCTTCACTGTAATCTGGCAAATAGACCATGCCAGGCGCACTAAAATTGACAGACAGAGGCCACGCCCCTTTTTCTGGAACATACACGCAGGAAACTATATCTATTTCAATCTAAGTAACTGGCAAATACCTCCTTCACTTGAACTGACCACTAGAGGCCACACCCCTTTCAGTGGAACTGACAAGCACGAAGCCAACCCTACTTCACTGACACTGACTGGGCACAAGGCCACACCCATTTTAGTAGCCCTGACAAACAGATGATCACATGTCCTATTGTGAGACTGCCTGGCACAGAGGCCACACCTCCACTGTGACTGACAGCCCAAAGTTTGTGCCTTCTGTCAGGGACATTGACACAGTGGCCACATATTATTTATTTAAACTAAGATGCGACAGAAGCCGCACCTTTTTTACTGAAACAAACAGGAGCCATGCCTCCTTTACGGCAGCAGTAATAGAGACCACGCCTCCGTAACTGACCACAAGGCCTTCTGTGGCTCTCACTCTTATCATCCAGTTGCCGAACTGCTTAATGCTATTAAGGTTGCAGGGAAGCTGGAGCCTGTCTCAGCCGACACTGGGTGAAGGTGGGGTAAACCCTGAACTGCTCGCCAGACATCCCAAGGCCAAAACACACACAACCATTCACAATCACACTCACACCTAGGGGCAGTTTGGAACAGCCAGTTAGCCTAACGTGCATGTCTTTGAACTGTAGGAGGAAACCAGAGTACCTGGAGGAAGCCCACGCAAACTTCATGCGGAAACATTTTCTGTCTATGGAGCTCGAACCCAGGACCTTCTTGCTGTGAGACAATAGTGCTAATCATTCCGCAACCATTCTGCCCCTTCTGTCGATCTGTTTGGTTTGATTAATTTGATAACCTTTCTAACTAATAAAAAGCTTATTGCCAATACAAACAGCCCAATGATTTCCATGATGATTCACTGTTTTGAATCAGTGCAGTGTAAACAGTGAACTATATCAGTGTTGGAAGATCTGAATCTTTAAAATAAGCAAAGTCTCACATTTCGTACCAGGTAACAAGAGCAATTTTTCCCACCTAGGAAATCAAGACTGATGTTTTGTACAGACATGCTACAGTGTTAAGTGTAACGTAATGTAATGGAGCTTTGAGTTTGAAGGGTGTGTTTGAGATGTTTTAGGGTCCGATTTCAGGAAGACAATGCAACAATAACTCGACACTTCAGAAAACAGAGCCTTCATGGTTGTGAGCAAGTATATCAGTATGATAGTACCGTGTTAAGGAAAGCTGCTATTTTTAATAAGAAGAATGTTATGCAGGCGGCACGGTGGTGTAGTGGTAAACATGTTCGCCTCACTGCAAGAAGGTCCTGGGTTCGGGTTCTGAGCTGGGCGAGGGTGTCTCTGTGTGGAATTTGTATGTTCTCTCCGTGCTTGCGTGGATTTCCTCCTGGTACTCTGGTTTCCTCCCATAGGCCAGACATGCATGTTTGGTCAATAGGTTTTACCAGATTGCCCTTTGTGTGTGTGTGTGTGTGTGTGTGTGGTCCAGATTGCCCTGCGATAGTCTGGTGAGCTGTATGGGGTGCACTCTTCCCTCGGCCAGTGTTGGCTGAGGTAGGCTCCAGCCTCCCCACGACCCTAACAGGGATAAGCCTTATGGAAAATTAGTGAGTGATGAACGTTATGCTTTTGGAATAAATTCACAGTGAATGGACATTATTTTGCGTGTATAAAGTCCTGGGTTAGAACCTGGACTGTTGATCAGAACGTCAAGGATTTAAGCCCCAGCACCAACTAGTTTCCACTGTTGGGCCCTTGAGCAGGAGTGCTGTATCATGGCTGACTCTGTGGTTGGATTCCAACCGAGATGTAATGCATCATGCGTAACAAAAAAAAATCTCCCCAAGTGCACCCTTCAAAGTGCATCCTTCAAAGCCGAGTCCTTTACATTTACATTTATGGCATTTGGCAGATGTACTTATCCAGAGTGACTTACAGTTTTTTTTAGCAAATTAATACAACTGAGTAGATGACGGTTGCTCAAGGGCCCAACAGTGGCAGATTGGTATGATTTGGGCTTGAACCCCTGACCTTTAGATCAGTAGCTTAGATCCATAACCACTGAGCAACCACAGCTGACTCTGGGCGAGTGCAGGATACACCCTGGACAGCTTGCCAGGCCATCGCAAGGCCAACACACCTAAGGGCGATTTGGAATCGCCACACTAGGACCGAACAACCAGTTGACCTAACGTGCATGTTTTTGGACTGTGGGAGGAAACTGGTGTACCCAGAGGAAACCCACGCAAACACTGGGAAAACATGCATACTCCACACAGAAGCACCCGAGACCGGGACTCGAACCCAGGCCTCCTTGCTGTGAGGCGGACGTGTGCTAACCACTGTGCCACCATGCTGCCTAATTCTTGAATATTAACATGCATATTGTTGGCAAGGGATATAGATCCACTAGAGTTACTTGTTTTCCTATAAAGACTGAGCTATTCCTTGCATTCCCTTTTGCCTTTGCAGGCCTCGTGTCCTTTAACATCCTGCTTGAAAGCATGAAGGTGAAAGCAAATATTGTGAGCATTTGGTTGTGCGTTGAATTTTGAATACCACCCTAATCCTTAAATATGAGAATTCCAGACTGTTCTGGTTTTCCTTCCTGTCCATTTCATGTTGCAATTGGGACGTTTTTTCCGACACACCTGGATGAGAACATGTCAAACACGTGTCAGAAAAGAAAAATGGCCTTGTTGTACTCTTTTCACCCAGAAACACTCGTCTTATGTTACTAGCTGGTCTTCCCACCTTCCATGAGACAAGATTAGAATCTGGGATTTTCTTACCATGGGGTTTAGTTTTCCCAGCCTGAGGCATTTGACGTGTGAGAACAAGCTTGAGCCAGATCTTGTCACTATGGTGGAACAAAATATAACTTCTGTATTCGCTGACTTGCTTGGCAAGTTTGCGTTGAATTCTGTTGTTTTAGGACTGAAACGAAACTCAAAGCTTTTACAGGTTACGGCTTTGAAAGCCAGCTTGCGTGAAAAAAGAGGTTTAAGACAAATGCTGAACAACTAAAATAGATGTACTGATGCAGAGAAAAAGTATATACAGACATCAATGTTGAGGTTTTTTCCAAGGTTTCTTGAAGGAACATGTTACTTTCTTTGAAATAAGAACTGCTATCTGGGTTAAGGAGCTAATCCACAGATATCATTGTGTCTGGTGATATCTGGGCTTTTCAGCTGATATTGTTAGAAGAAAGAGCTGCTGTTATAAAACTGGGGCTGTGTTTGGTCTACACACGGATCTCATCGGGGAGACGACGAGACTCTTTGTCTCCATTTCAAGGTCTTAATGTTGAAACTTGTCTCATCGTGGTGAATTTGTGTAGTGCATTGTTTATGTATATAAGCTGGAGTCTATCTTAGCCGACTGTGTGTGAAGGTACACCCTGAACAGCGCACCAGTCCATCGCAGGGCCGACACACACACACACAACCATTCACCAACCAACCACTCACACTCACATCTAGGGGCGGTTTGGAACACCCAGTTAGCCTCATGTGCATGTCTTTGGACTGTGGGAGGATACTGGAGTACACAGAGAAAACCCACACAAGCACAGGAAGAACATGCAAACTCCACACAGGAATGTCCTCACTGAGCACCAGACTTGAATCCAGTTGGCTGAGATAGGCACCAGCCATACCACAACCCTGGTAGGATTAAGCAGTTTGGCAAATGAGTGAGTGATGTCTGTTTATATAAACTGGTGAAATATGACACATTTAAAAAAAAAAAAATATATATATATATATATATATATATATATATATATATAAAAGTAAGCAATTATGTTTTTCTTGTCGCAGTGCCAATATGTTTCTTTCCAGCTATATCTATCTATCTATCTATCTATCTATCTGTACATCTGTCTGTCCGTGTGTGTGTCTGTGTGTGAGTGTGCGTGCGTGCGTGCGTGCGTGTATGTGTTTATGTATTTGTTTTATTAATAATGAAAGAACTAATTTTATTCTTTAATGTGTGTGACAGCTTTTCACCACAGGAAGCAGATTCACTGCTGGCTTCTCACATCTCGAAGCACAACACAGCGCTAATTTGGTTGTTATAGCAAGCTTCCTCCTTAATTAAGGGTCTTATGTGCTTTTATTTGTCATCATTATATATTTATGATTGTTAGGAACCAGCAGCCGCTTACTTCAGTCCAGACGTGAACTATTTCACTAATAATCCTTCAGCTTCAGAAGATATTACTGATCATAATGTACAATATATGCATATTTTGCTTGCTTTAAGTAAAAATCAGGTGAACACTTATTAGTCCACTGTGTGTGTGTGTGTGTGTGTGTGTGTGTTGTGTTATATCTGTTCCTCTGTGAAGAAACCAACCATCACTCCACTGGCCTTGGGGTAACAGAAGAAACACAAAAAAAAAACTGCGATGGAGCGAGGCACTCATGAGGCGTGGTGAGAATTGAATGATGGCATCAGGCCAAGAAAAAGAGTCTGTTTGCGTTAAAAAAAAAAAAAAAAAATCCAGAATAGGATAATGGACCTTCATGGGTTTTCCATTATAGAGGGTCAGCATGGGCTTGTAATGAAATTATCTTTTTATTGTAAATATCAGGCGTATAGTACTATTAGTGATGTATATACCATACAGTACTTACTGTATAGGTATATATACATATATAGTAAGTATTTGTGTATATATACATATACAGTATGAAGGTCGGGGTTCAAGCCCCACTATCACTGGGTTGTCACTGCTGTTCCCCCAGTGCAGCTAAATGGGTTATCGAAGGCCAGCCATGTCTTTCACTGTCTGTGGTGAGAGTCATGTAAAAGAACCACTGCTGTCATTTGAAAAGAGTAGGCCATTGGGTTGCCGTCAGTGTCTTTCTGCCATGCAACATCATGGCAAGCTGTCCAGGG
>JAQMYF010000008.1:8007453-8026747 GCA_030014195.1 Neosilurus mollespiculum
GGGGAACATTGGGTCTGGGGAACATTGGGTCTGGGGAACATTGGGTCTGGGGAACATTGGGTCTGGGGAACATCGGGTCTGGGGAACATCGAGACTGGGGAACAGGGATTGGGAACATGGGGCTGATCCCATTTATCTCTGGATGTGGCAAAACGTAGGCCACTGAGAAAAGATTTAGTGTTCTTTCTGTCGGAATTAATGTGATGGTGGTGATGGTTAAGGACAAGCTGGGAAGCTCTTCAGATCCACTGACGTACAGGATAAACTTCAGCACAGATTCCATCTTTTTGATTAAACTGTTATGGAGGAAAATGTAGGCCTATGAATGTATGATAAGTATTTCTTTGGCTAGCTCTGCTGTGCGTTTGTGGTAAGAGCTTCCACACCCTTTTTGTGGCTAATTACTATGGGTGTAATGTTACACAAAGTGTCTGTGTTGTTGTTCTTTTGTTTTTGTCTTGTTCTACTGGCAAACAGAAAGGGATGAAGTGAGTGCAGAAGTGTACATAGCATATGTGCAATGTTAGTGCCAGTGTTTGGAACGCAGGATTTGGAACACCATCAAAACATTTGTTGACTTGTTAGCCATCAGCACTGGAGCTTTCTGGGAAGCCAAAATATTCCTATACACCATTCCACCACTCCTGGACAATCCATGGTATATACTGTATTTATATGTATATCTATATATCAAAGTGTACTGTTCATACATGTCTCACGTGTGGATAGCTGCTCCCTGATGCCCACAAATAATTTGTTTTAGTGGGGCGAAAGTGCGTGCGAGAGACAGCAAAGATCCCAGAGCTTGTCTACAATCTTTGTAAAAGGAAAACGACTGACTGGCTAACTTCGAGAGAGTGTGTATACTGATTGGTCGCTCTTTTTCTGCTCAGCAGACCTTTCTCTTCACAGTCGATCTCTCTCTCTCTCTCTCTCTCTTTCTCTCTCTGTCTCTGTCTCTCTCTTTCTCTGTCTGTAAAGATGTGGGAAATTTTCCAGGTTCCTATTTGCTTTTGACCAAATACTATGACTTTTTTTTTTAGCTAATGCTAGTATGCTATCATATTAGCCGGGAGGTGGATTACTTCCTGAAATGAATTTTTGCAGGGTGGCATGTCTGTAAAGATGTTGGGGTTTTTCTTCTTCAAAGGAAAGTTCCTGCTTTCCTTTGATCAAAACTATCTGTCTATTTTTTTCTTTCTTTCTTTCCTCCTTTTTTCAGCTAATGCTAGTAAGCTATTGTATTGGCTGGGACGTGGTGAGTGCAGGGATTTTGGTGTGTTTCTGAAATCAATTTTTTCGAGGTGGGATGGGTTTGACTACTGGGCTCGGTGAGGGTATTTCTGTGTGGAGTTTGCATGTTCTCCTCGTGTTTGCATGGGTTTTTTCCGAGTACTCTGGTTTCCTCCTGCAGTTCAAAAACATGCACATTGGGCTAACTGGCTGTTCCAAATTGCCCCTTGGTGTGAGTGTGAATGATTGTGTGTGTGTGTTGGCCCTGCAATAGACAGGCGAGCTGTTCAGGGTTCACAGCTGAGATTCGGCTTCTCTATGACCTTAATAGAATTAAGTGTTCGGAAAATTAATTAACGAGTTGGGAAGTCTGTAAAGATGTAGCAAAATTTAAAATTTTAAAGTTCCTGCTTGTTTTTCATTACATTTTTTTTCCCGCTTATGCTAGCATGCTAGCATTTTAGCTTGAAAAAGTCAGCAAGCTGTTGAGGTGTTTTTTAAGATCCTGTAGCCTTTTCTGATTAAAAATTAAAAGAAAATTACTTGTAGGCTTGATTAAACTTATGACATTTCAATATAGGCTGTATTTTCAGACAAGCACTTGATTTTATCTTGGATTTGTTAGGTTATAGTTTGAATAGCGATATATTCAATGGGTTGTGAATGTTTGTTTTATTGTTTTTTTGCTAGCTCTTTTTGAAAAGTTTTATCCCAGCCCCTAAAATCAGTTCTGTCATGACAATGCATAAAATCTAGAGTACCTTCTATAGGAAGTTGAGACCAGTGTTCCTATATCTAGCCGAAACAAACCTTTAAAGAGGCCAAACTAGGGGTTTGTGCTGTATTGTTTTTCAGGTAGCCTTACCCGATAATGTATTTTACATTCCTTGAATGAAATTAAACACTATGTTCTACTGAAGCTGCTCAGCATCTGGGTTGGCTCATACGCATGCCTTCCTCCACAGATCAGACCTTGAGCCTTGTCTATCCTCCCATGAGGCCGCTAGCATCTGCGTTTCTACCAAAGAGCTTTGCTTTTCCCCCCATATTGGGAACTTCCTGAAAACGAAGAAGGGCCGGTTTTTCTTCTCTGTCCCTATTTTATTTAAGAGGATGACAGGAGGGGGTAACATCCTTCAGTCCTCTTTCAAACCCCCCGCCTCATTTGGCACACCCTCATACTTTGTCCCAACAGGTTTTGGTTCAGTTCCCACTCGCAGGATGAACTGTTCTCATATGCATTTCACTGCAGTAGGTTTAACACATTAAATGCGTAGCAGATGTGGATTTATTTATTGTATTGCAAATCTGTCTTTGTTTTGATTGTATATAGAGGAATAAACTTTCCCCGCCCCCTTTCCATATAACAATTAAGTCCTAGGTGGAGAAGGAAGTGGGGACGAGGGTGAACAGGAAGCCTTGAGGAAATGCTTTTATTTTCTTCACTAGAGTTGATAGTGACCCTCTGAGATTTGGGACTGTTTTCAAAACCGTGGATCTGGAAATGGAAATAGCAAGCTCCTCTGTTCATCCAGTGCGGAGGCTTCAAGGATATAAACATTGCTTGGCAGTAACATTAGAGCTGTGTTCTCTCTCTCTCTCTCTCTCTCTCTCTCTCTCTCTCTCTCTCTCTCTCTCTCTCTCACGGTTGACTAGATGATTGTTTTGATATCCATTTTCACTAAAGAATGATATTAAGTTTGTGCAGTGTAATTACCCAGGAAAACGGATTAGCAATGCTTCTTCCTTATGCGCATGGATATGCTTTTGTCTAATTTGTTTAATCAATGCTAATGGCTAATGTCATTGCAGGTAATGATCCGATGAAAAACCAGTGTTAGTTTACAATTAAATCTCCTAATTGTAGTTAAAGCCCCAAACAATACATGTTGCTTTCTTCTTAGAATTACGTAAATAACTCTTCCTGTCGAGCTTAAACCAGTGTGTTTACACCACAGTGAAAAGATTGAGCTGTAGGACACAAATCAGCTCACACCCAATTCCAGAAAGATGTTTTTCAAAAACCTTGTGTACATAACCCTGTTGAGTAATTTGACCACATACTGGAACATAGAATGGCAACAGGTGGCTTGCTATAGAATCAAAAATAATAAATTTAAATTAATGGGGGGGGGGGGGGTATGCTGCTTAAAAAGTCCAACCTAAATACATTTTATATAGAAATTAATGATCATTTTCTGAAGTTATACGCTTTTATATCCAGATATTTATTGAACTTGGGTGTCATTTAAAGCCAAATCAAAGCCTCTGAGAAACAATATATATATATCCATCCGAAGAAAATTAATCAACAGACTGTTAAAGCCCATTATTGCCTTGCTTACCAGTAATACAGAGCTATAAGGAAATGAGCGAGGAACAGATTGCAGTTTGCACCTATGAACTGCAGAAACCTGTCATTGTATGGTGCGTAAAGTAATATATAACTGGCCCGAACACTGATCCCTGAGGAACACCTTTAACCCATTAGTGTAGCTCCACACTTATGGACAGTCCATGTATTTTTTTATGTATTTATTTATTTATTTGTTTGTTTTGGAAAATAAACCAAATAAATCACCTCTACACCATCTAAATCATTATTTTGATTTCTGCCACATGGCTGATAAATGTTGTCAAAATTTTTACTTATAATCCCACATTAAACTTTGAAATATTTTATACGACACTTAACAGTCATAAAATTTTATATTGAATATTGATTGTATACTAAATATTGGTGTACATTAACTTTTAATATTGTTTAAATTTAAACAATATTTTCTTTTATTTATTTATTTATTTATTTGTACTTCAGATATCATGGTTTATCCTTTTTCATGGGTTATACACTATCAAACATTAACTTTTTAATACAGGTGATATGGAGCATTTCACCACAATTTGGGTCCAGCTAGTCAAAAATACTTTATTGGATATTTTAAAACTACAGTTCATTTTCTTGAAAATGTATGAATGGAATGTTTTTAATTGATTGGCTTGGACTTTAGGTCTTGTATGTTGTTTTGAATGTCTTAAGTGTTTTTATTTTTTTTTCAAGTCTAGAGGGCCAAGAATAAAGCCTTGAGGAACCCCTTTAAACCCTCAGCATCTAATTACTTAAGTTAAAATGTAACTCAATCAGAGTACAACTGGGTATCTTATTCAATAAATGTACTGCACCTAAGGCAAGCTGTTTTAAACTTTTACTGTTTTAACTCATTAAAGCTAGAGGAAGTGGAAAATATATATAGTCATTCTTTCCAATACATGGCAACACTTAACAGAAGTAGTGTAAAGATTTTTTGTATACATGACATAAACAGTTATGACTTGCACGCAGCGTAGTTGACCTGTGTTCTGCCTGTTTCTGCCGGCCACTCCTTACCTGCAACGCCTTGTCCTCCAGTCAGAAGAGTTAAAACATATACAGGAAGTGATGCAATAACCAAGTTTTATAACAGGTTGTATGTATATGAGGAACATCTGGCCATATTGACATCATCACATGCTACATAAGAAAATAACAACCCACTCTTGGTACTTAGAACTGGTGCTGGTCCAGCCACATCAATCTTTTTGTTTACTTACTTGTTACTATTTGACACAATTCTTTACTGTTAAACTTTACTATTAACTCTTTTCGTTTTATTTTACTGCCATGACCTTGCTAAAGCAAACGTGATTCACCAGAGCTGACTGTTCCTCTATCATTACCTCCTGGCTGAAATGTGCTAATTAAGTAAAGTAGTAAAGTAAAGTGTTATTATAGGGATTGTCTGTATTCATGAGAAGGTGACAGGCTTGGAGGAAAACCATGTGCGGTAAGAGAGAACCCTTCATGCAGGCAGGAAATGAATGGCTCTTTATCACCTTACTTAGATAATAAAGCAATAAAAGGACTGTTTAGGAATTTATCTTGTTTTGTGCGTGGGAGATGTACAGATCACTCGGGTCGCAGCTGTAAAACACACAGCAGGCTTTGTTATAGTGAAAGTAATGAAGTGCGTCACCACCATCACACAGAGGTTTATCTTAGCTTAAACTTCACCTTTCTGGTTGTATGAGATCGTTCTAATCTCAGCTTATTAGCCCTCAGCTGAATCCACCCTAACGCCACTGTGGAGGCAGGATGTAGGTCAGATCAGTATTATGCAACTTTTCTAGTGAGCATTAAGTGAATGAAATTAAAGATTTATTTTGCAGGGTCTAGGCATTTTCTTTAACCGCTGTGCTTGTATGGGGTAATTATCTCCTGATACTTAATATTTAAGGTTCTAGATGCATTTTTTGTACACTTGAAGATTACTAGAGTTTTAATATGATGGACAATTTATATCAATGTTGTTGAGTTCTTTATTCTGATTGGTCCAAATGAAATGATTCAGGCATTTCTGAAGTCTCCAATGTCAGAATATGACAAAAAAAAAAAAAAGAAATGCTGGCAAACACAGCATTAATTTGGTATAAAGTGTAATTAAAAAGTTTCAGGAGTGTTTCTGTAGTTAAAAAAAAATGGAGTATAGCATGATAATGAGTGTAGAGAATAAGCGAGCAGCAACTCTTGTGAGTCACTACGCAACATGGCATACTGTTGTCAACATTGGGACCTGTTACACACGTTTTGTGACTGTGGAACATGTGCAGTTTGCATTTTCACTATGGACCAGAGAGCAAACATCAAACTCTGTGTCAAACTCTTGAGAAATCAGCAGTGGAGACCCTTGAAATACTTTAGTCGCCCTACGGCAATGAAGCAATGAGCCAGGCAATGTGTATTGGGTGGAATTTGTGCATTATGAAAGGCACGACGGCATCCTTCAGTTACAGTGTCACCCCCCCCCCCCCCCCCAAGAAGCAAATATGCTACTTAAAACAATTTGCACGGCTCGTTACTTCATTACTGTAGGCGTGCTGAAGCATTTTAAGAGTTTCTGCTGCCAATTACTAACAGTAAAACAAACAAACAAAGAAACAAACAAACAAACAAACAAAAAAAAACCCCAGCACGTAATACAGGTTGAGATGTTGCCAGAATAATATCATATGGCATAGTGACTCATGAGTTATTGCTCACTTCTACTGCACACACGTGCTGAGTTCTGCACCCTTGCACCTTGTAGTAATAGTAAAGTAATGGAAATAATATTCTTCTAACTTTATGCCCCCTAACTGTTATATTTTAAAATTATTGCAGCTCTATCCAGTTTATATCAGACTGTCAGATTATTCATGTCAATGTTATAGATTTATATCTGCATGTAATATTCACCGGGGATAAGGAAATTATTGTCTTTAATCAAATCTTGCTATAAAGAAATGAAATAAATCACTCCCAATTACCTTGACTTGGGTTTGGCTTGTTTGGGTTACTTTCGCATGCGAGAGACGAGCGTGTTATGAGTGATCAGATAAGGGAGGGGTGATGTTGTTCTTGTGTACCTGCATTCTGTTTTACTTGGATGGTTTTGTGTTTGGTGTATTTGAATAAGGAAACAATACCAAATCCTCATTCATGCTTAAACAATTAAGGACAACAACAAAAATATGCCTAGGTTTTGCTTATCCTGCTTTAATGCCTAGGCTTTGTTATCCTGCTCTGACGATGAGTTTCAGTGTTACGAAAACTTTATGTGTAAAGGCAGTGTGCATACTGCAGCAAATGATCATTTTAAAACCACAGATGAACATCTAGACATAAATTATGAGCTCTGTAGTGAGGCAAAGCTCTCCATCTCGGCGGGTAATAAGCAGCTTCTGCATGGGTTGTCAAGAACCGACATGTTGAGGAATGCAACCTAACCAGTCAGTGTCTTGCTGAAGAAATCTTTGTTTTTAAAGTCTGTTTACCGTCAGGAGCAACAGCAAAAGTGGGAAAAGATTATGATCTGGAACAAGTTATTTTCATTTCCGCTGATTTTTCAACTTTATTTTTATTTATTTATTTATTTATTTTAGGATTTCAGAATGGCTCTTAAAAAAATCAACAAACTGATTGCTAGCGGCAAACCATAAGCACTGAGCTAGCACCATTAAAGCTGAAAAGGTTTTCATTTAAGCAGTGTGATGAAGTACTGTCATTACAAAAACCTAAAATAGAAGTGTTTAAAGTGCTCGTTTGTAAACCAGCTAGCATTAAAAACACCACGAAGACATCAGGTTATGCTTCAAACAAGCCACCCGAAAATGATACTGTAAATATTGTTCGCTGACTAATGTGATACTAGAGGTCAGCACTGGATTAGCTAAAAAATAAATAGCTGGTCACGTATGTAAAACAAAAAATAAATATCATCAGTAACAAAATTATTGCTACTAGTATAGTCTAAAATATTAGCTCAAATAAGGTATTAATGCAGTGTTAGACCAGATTTATGTTATACATCATTGTTATGTTGTACAATAGCACTGTAGATTTATTAACGTTAGCGAGTTAACTTTTATTAATGAAGGTGATGATAATCGCCCCTACAGTGTTATAGTGCATTTCATATAATATATACTTGTAATATATGTAATATATACATGTAATACTGTTATATAAATGTATATTATATAAAGTTGAGTTTAATTCAATTCTATTCAGTTCAATTCTATTTGTGTAGCGTTTTTATTACTTTTAACCTTGTCGCAAAGCAGCTTTCCATAGTAAAACAAATTCGGTAAAGAATTTAAACTTATACCATTTGTTTATAAACCCTGTACAGCCCTAATGAGCAAGTCTGTGGCGAAAGTGGGAAGAAAAAATATTATTTAAACTCCAAGCTAAGTTTAATTAAGCTTGAAGTAATACAGGATTAAAAGAAAAGTCAGCTTTTGTCTGCATTGTAGTCTTTATAATGAAAATAGTGGCTCTGTCTGTAGAATTGTAGGACTTTCTGCTAGAGTTGGAAGTAAGGTGATTAGGAAATAGTTTGAATAATCGTATTTCACGACGTTTATAGCTGCTATAATATGAGTGGAAAGGGAGTGTACTGTTATTACTTACATCATAAGAGCCTATGCTGTGGTATAAGGCTAAAAAAAAAAAAGGTTACTGGAAAATTATCATGCTATTTTAGCATTTTTGACGAATTAATTTTTTTTTTCTTGAAGAAACTTGTCTTTGTACACAATTTCCAGTACACAGTTTCCTCCAGGATCAATAAAGTGTTCTGATACTGATACTGATTTTTTTGTAGTCAGGCTTCATGTCTTTATATTTCCACTTATCATTTTTTAATAAATTACTAGATCAACAGATTCCACTTCTCCACTCTAGATTATAAGTTCCTGATACTATCGCCACTGGCGTCTGTCTACTTACAAACACGTTTTTGGAAACAGATAGTAGGTAGATAGGGGATGATTTGGAATCACATTCCAGTTAATTCACTCAGTTGTTTATTTAAAAAGAGAGAGAGAGAAACGTTCAGCTATCTGAGACGGTGTCCTGTGCAAGGTCAAAAAACTGTTCTGCTTTTGGTCAGTGAAAGGGAGCTTCTGTACACCAAGTATGAAACTGTGAGAAAGAGAACAAGAACCAAGCAGGCAGAATCTCTGAACAAGCACTATTTCTCTTGGCGTGTGGTTTAAGCTTTCCACTGGCATGCAGTTCTGGTAAAAGATACACCCACTGGCTCCATAACCATGAATCACCGGAGACTTTTGTGATTTTCAATGAAGTCTGAAGAGTTCAGAGTTCCTGAACTGAGAAAGAGATGAGAAATTTCAGCTTCGCAGAATCAGTAACATTCTATTTAATATATAGTTATATTTGTAGGATTTTTGAAACACTGCCATGTCTAGAAAGTTATTCTAAGAACGGTATTAATAGTAGTACATGTAGAAACTGTTCCTACAGGATACATAATTATTTATTATTAATAAGTGGAATATATCTGTTATTAAGACTCTAAGTTTGATGTAGCTAGCCTATTCAGATTCCATTCTTATTAATAGGGTAGTTCAGTGCAGGCTTGTGCAAAATTCCGAATCAAATTGAAAATGTCTCCAAAATTCCAATTCAATTCCAAGTCATTTGTTCCATTCACTTTTGTGTCATTTGTTAATTTTCAATTAAAAATAATATTACAAACTATTCAAAATTGAGGGAATTTGTGTTTAATTTTAGTGTTTGTAAAGTATTTTTAGTATTTAGGCCAAAACCTTTGTTAAACGTGACCAATTCTTCCTGTTACTGGGCTATAAGGAATTTCTCTTAATGGGGATGAATTTAATTGCACTTCCTGTAATGCCAATTCAATTCAAATTCAAAATCTTCAAATGAATTGAGTTGAAATTCCAAATTCTTTTTAGACCATCGAAGAAGTTGGAGGCCACGTTCTCATAGCCCTAAACACGGCGCCGGTAATCCCACTGAACAACCTGCGCATCATTCGAGGCCACTCGCTGTACGATAATGAATTTGCCTTGGTAGTCCTGTATAATTATAACCAGTCCTTAGGCGATGGTGTGAAGCAGCTGGAGCTCAACAGCCTCACCGGTACGTCATGAACATATAACGAATAACTCATGTTCAGGTTTGTGGGATGGATTTTGAAAATTGGGGGTTTGGTGACATAATAGTGAAAGGTTACGATGGTTATGAGATCAAAAATAATTTTACATCTATTGGTTCTTTGGATAAAAAATTTAATTAAACATATAGATGATATATTGCTGTTATTTTTCATTTACTACTTTTTACCCTTTGTATAATTTTAAAAAGTCTAGATAAGCTTTCAAAAACAGTGAGATCAACATGTTAACATAACCAAGGGTGGCATGGTGGTGTAATGGTTAGCATGTCCGCCGCACAGCAAGCAGGTCCTGGGTTCGAGTCTCAGGCTAGGGCATTTCTGTATGGAGCTTTCCCTGTCCCTTGAGTTGAAATTCCAAATTCTGAATGTTGCACAAGCCTGGTGCAGTGGCGTAGTGGTTAGCATGTCCGCCTCACAGCAAGAAGGTCCTGGGTTCAAGTCCTGGGCTTGACCAGGTTTGGTGGCCACACTCTAAAAGCATGAAGGCGGAGTACACACTGAACAGCTTGCCAGAGCGTCACACACAACCATTCACACTCACACCATCCACAGGAGCAATTTGGAACAGCCAGTTAGCCTAATGTGCAGGTCTTTAGTCTGTGGGAGGACTAAACAAGCAAGTAAACAAGCGAACCACAGCATGCTGTACTATTTCAGCATCCCCCCATGTTTTATAGAAGTCTCTATAACATTCCTGTCTTTCGTCAGTGATGTATTTCCTACGACTGTAAGCTTAGAATCCTGATGAGTTTTTGTCTCTCTCGTTCTCTCTTCAGTGTGCCAGGGAGGGAACAACAGAATGACTCTGCTGAGCAACGTCGACGATCACTACCAGAACATGGTGAAGATGTACAGCAACTGCACTGTGATCCTGGAGAACCTGGAAATCACATACACCACATACTACCATGATCTGTCCTTTCTGAAGGTACGAGGATTTATTACAGGTTATACAGATCATCTGCCCTGATCTTTTATACACACACTTCAGATCAGTGTGAAGGTTTTCGGGGTTTTCCTTTTTTTATACTCACAGTGTTTACAAGAGAATTCCATGTAAATCATCCTTGTTATATTTACAACTTTGAAGGAGGACATTTTTCTGATAGCGCAGTGTTTATACTGTATGTTGTTGAATTAATTCACCTTCTGTAGTTCAGGATTTATTACATGGGTTCATGTGACACTTAAAAAGCAGTTCTACTGTTTATTATAATGATGACTGGAGTAGTTTTTTAAATGGCTGCTGTCGGCCAATTAGTTTCATCAGGCATTTCACAGGAATAGCATTGTGCTACTCTTGCCTCTTTATGTTTCTATGTAATTTGGCAAAGACAGGCTACTTCGGACACTGCTAACAAAGGATGCTTGGACCCCAGACATCACTGCTTGAACTAAAATCAAGTCAAACTGTTGGAAAAAGTTCTCTCTTTTTTGTCCACATCATCTACAACCCCACTTCCAAAAAAGTTGGGATGGTGTCAATAAAAACAGAATTGAATGATTTGCAAGTCTCATGACCCCATATTTTATTTATTTACTTGTTTACCATTCATTATTCATGTGTTTGTGATTTGAAGTATCTGAATTCTATTTGGTGTTTGCTTTTCATGTCAAATAACAATAAAATGATAAAGACATGAACAAAAACCACACTCTTGTCCCACAACCGAACACCTAAAATTAAACTATACATTAAAGAGGGTGTGGCCAAGGCAGACTGTATCTTTTTCTTTTCTTTTTTTAATGTTCTTATAAATTAGAACCAACATTGCTTTGTTTTTCTTTAGACCATCGAAGAAGTTGGAGGCCACGTTCTCATAGCCCTAAACACGGCGCCGGTAATCCCACTGAACAACCTGCGCATCATTCGAGGCCACTCGCTGTACGATAATGAATTTGCCTTGGTAGTCCTGTATAATTATAACCAGTCCTTAGGCGATGGTGTGAAGCAGCTGGAGCTCAACAGCCTCACCGGTACGTCATGAACATATAACGAATAACTCATGTTCAGGTTTGTGGGATGGATTTTGAAAATTGGGGGTTTGGTGACATAATAGTGAAAGGTTACGATGGTTATGAGATCAAAAATAATTTTACATCTATTGGTTCTTTGGATAAAAAATTTAATTAAACATATAGATGATATATTGCTGTTATTTTTCATTTACTACTTTTTACCCTTTGTATAATTTTAAAAAGTCTAGATAAGCTTTCAAAAACAGTGAGATCAACATGTTAACATAACCAAGGGTGGCATGGTGGTGTAATGGTTAGCATGTCCGCCGCACAGCAAGCAGGTCCTGGGTTCGAGTCTCAGGCTAGGGCATTTCTGTATGGAGCTTTCTTTGTGCTTGTGTGGGTTTCCTCAGAGTACTCCGGTTTCTTTCTACAGTCCAAAGATATGCACATTAGGCTAATTGGCTGTTCCAAAATGTCCCTAAGTGTGAATGCTGTGTGTGTTGCCCTGCGATGGCCTAGAAGGCTGTTCATGGTATAAATGGATGCAAGGTACATTATGTGGGTTAGTTATGTATGGTTTTACTCACATCTTCTTCCACTGAATCCTCGTGATATATTTGTCCAGCAATAATAACAACAACAATACTAATAATTATAATCATATATTCATAATGATAATCTATTTATTTATTTAAATATATCAATTTGACCTCTTCTTGTAGAGAACTAGCTAGATACTCCCTGCGGTTTCACTCGGAAACATTTGGAAGTGGGAAAAATGCAAGACGGTTACCTCGGCAACCAGAGCTAGCGACACGTTCAGCGGCGAAGCGAATCGCTTGTTTCTCATTGCTTCCTGTGTGCATGCCCCATAATACAGTGGGCTCACTCATACACCCAACCAAAAACATTCTATTCAAATATTTACACAAATAAAAATATTTTTAAAATTCGCAGAAAAATTCTTAGAAAACTTTACAGCAAAGTTCTGTGTACGTAAAATTTGGTTGGGTAACTACTTGACATGAATTCATATCGTACTTGTTCACTTTTTGTTCTGATTTTAAACCCGACTCATTGACATGCACGTTACATTGCTGAGTGATTCCCTGCTGCATTTGAGATCTCTATTAATATGCAAATTGTTCTTTTCAAGAAATCCTTCAGGGTGGTGTGAAGCTTGCCAACAACCCTTACTTATGTAACGCGGAGACCATCCAGTGGGACGACATTGGGGACCTGAAGAACCACCCTAAAATAATCGAACCTAGTAATCCGAACCTTTCAAAAGGATGTAAGCCGACCCTCTTTATTCTCCAAAGTTCTACTTGTTTTATTCACTGTTTCTTTAAATTTAAAGATGATTCTTGATTTATTTTCCCTGCTACAGGCAAGAAGTGTGACCAAAGCTGTCACAATGGTTCATGTTGGGCTCCTGGCCCTGGAAACTGCCAGACATGTAAGTAGTAAATATTCCGGAGATTTCAATGAAGAATTAAATGTTTTCTGGTTTAATGGCTCATAAAGGCTAGTTTGAATTAAACAGTTTTACAAGAAGTGCTGAGCTGACTAAATGATCGTAAAATCTAGATGTTCTTGCTGATTCACCCATAAAATCACTGCATGTTCTTTCCATACGCAACCTAGCAACGCTCATGCTAATAAGCGTAAGGGGCGTTGCGAGTGTTGTCATCAGAGTTCAGAGCATTATATCTTTATTCTGTTAGAATTTTTGAGTCTGTGTTTTTTCCCCCTTCATATTCGAAAGTGCTTCAGTTGCCCAAGTTTCTCTTAACTTGTGATTTATTGCATGGGACACGGATCATTTCCAAAATTTAATGGAGTGTTACTTGGGTCGTGTTCCACCACTCCAAAAAAGATTAATCAAAATCCATTCATAAGTTGCTAGCAGTTAAACAAACGCCCAAAAAACATAGGATATTAAAGTACATATACCTGAAAACAATCAAGCAATCCATCATTTTAAACCTAATACAGAAACATTTGAAATATTTTAATGTGTGTTTGCAGTCACAAAGCTTGTGTGTGCGGAGCAGTGTTCCGGGAGGTGTAAAGGCCCCAAACCCAGCGACTGCTGCAATGAGCACTGTGCGTCTGGATGCATCGGCCCGAAACCTACAGACTGCCTGGTAAGGAAACACTCACACCACTTCACTGTCTGCATGGCTGGAAAAAGAAAAGAATTTATGTGTTTATATCACTACTGCATGTGAGGTTTATTGGCAGTACTGACCTTTGACAGTCAGAGAATGTTGTCATTGTTGTTGTTGTTGGTGGTGTTTTGTTGGGTTTTTTAATCTCCTGTCATGAAAATTCATTACTTTTGCCCAATTTTATGTGCTTCTGATACTTATTATTTATTTGTTTATCTATTCATTCATTCATTTTCTGAACCGCTTATTCCTAATTAGGGTCGCGGGGAGGCTGGCGCCCATCTCAGCCGACTCTGGGCGAGGGTGGGGTACACCCTGGACAGCTCTCCCAGTCCATCGCAGGGCCAACACACATACAACCAGTCACACTCACAACTAACCGCAATTTGGAACAGCCAGTTAGGCTAACATGCATGTTTTTGTACTGGGGAGGAAACCGGAGTACCCAGAGGAAACTAATGGAAGGACAGGGAGAACATGTAAACTCCACACGGAAACGCCCTCGCCGTACCCAGGACTCGAGCTTTAGGCTGTAAGGCAGATGTGCTAACCACATTCCTCATTTATTTACACTTGTTTAGTAAGCAGGGTAAAAAAATAGGATTTAAAGCTTAAAATAGCTCAGATATATTTGCATATTCTCTTAAAGTATGGAGCTTCGTTCTGGACGATTAAATATTTATTATTTTCAAAATATTTAATATTTTCACCTAAACATTACATAAAGGCTTGAATTGTGATTCCAGTTTTCCAGTCAGGGTAAAGCTGATAATGAGATCTATTACTGCTTCGGACAGTTCTCCAACACTTATTTATGGATGGCACTGTTCCTCAAAAGCTTCAGATTTTATAATCTGGAAAAATCCACTTTACTGAGACTTCTGTACAGTTGGGTATACGTTGTGGCTGAATCAAGTGGTTTCGTGATTGAACATTCATCAGCGTCGTAGTGCCTCTGGCTCTGAGAACAGCTGGAGGAAGTATAATCTCTGGGGCTCTGAGGAAATGCTGGGTTATCAGTGTGTGTGTGTGTGTGTGTTGCAGGCCTGCAAACACTTCCAGGATGAGGATACATGCAAAGATTCATGTCCCCCACTCATGCGCTACAATCCCAACACACACCAGCTGGACCCCAACCCAGACGGGAAGTACAACTTCGGGGCCACGTGTGTGAAAAAGTGTCCAAGTAAGATTCTGTTCATTCAGTCAGAACCGGATTTGAAGATTGTCTTCTTAGAACCTTTAAAACACTGATTATTTTTCTTTTTATCAGACTTATTCCCAAAAGCCAATCATTTATCACCAGTATTCCCAGTATCTAATCACCGATCACACTGGTTCTTAAAGACTAATGACTAAACCTCATTATTCCCAAAGTCTAATCACTGATCCAATGTTCCAGTGACAGATTACTGATCAACTATTGTATTTTCCTCAAAGACCTCAGAGTATTGTGGTCTCATGATGGGCAATCACCATCCTAAACAACAGGTCAGAAATTATCCTGTCTCGAGGTCCCAGACATCCAAAACATCATCAGAATTTAATCTCGCCATTCTCATCACAATAAAACATATCTTTAGGCAGCTATGCCACTCAGGCATGTGTTAAAATTAAATTTAAATTCCACTTTAATGAATTTCCAAGCAAGCAGAACTTTGTTTCACATTTCTTTGTTTCTCTATATTACTTTGTCTCAGTTATACCAACACCAACAACACGGAGTGCTAGAGAACCAGGTTTAACCTCGTAAACACCCAGGAACCATTGACACGTCCTGGCATTTTTCATTATGATACTTACACACAGTCCATTGTAGCTTCACTGACGATCCATTTATATTTACAGCATTTGGCAGATGCTCAATTTCAGAAGTGTATGTTTGTCTCTGTTGGTTTCTGAATAATTTGTCGCAGTTATTAAATTATATTAATATAAGCAGGACTGAGGGAGAAACCAGTATTTTAAGGTCTTAAAATGTTTAAAAGGTGCGCTCACACAGTCCGATCATGATCCCGATCTGATGTTAGTCCAGTGTTTCAGCCGATTTTGTTTTGATATGTACCAGTCTTCTCCGATTGTTAGCCGATGTTATTCCAACGTTTCATCCGATGTTATAACGATCTCTACCGATGTCACTCCGATTTGTACCGATGTTAAAAAGATCTATACCAATCACTGGTCGCCATTTTTTCTAAAGATCAATCACTGATCACCATTGCTCCAAAAGACCAATCACTGAATCTACTTACTCCCAAAGACCAATCACTAATCCCCTTATTCCCAAAGACCAATCACCGATCCCTCTTATTCCCAAAGACCATTCAGTCATCACCATTTTTCCTAAAGACCAATTAGTGATCACCATTTTTTCTAAAGACTAATCACTGATCACCATTGTTCCCAAAGACCAACCAGTCATCACCATTGTTTTTAAAGAACAATCAGTGATCATTATTTTTCCCAAAGACCAATCACTGATCACCACTGTTCCAAAAGACCAATCACTGATCACCATTCAAAAGTGTTATACTAGTGACCTATACTGATGTCACTTCCTATTTGTGAAAGCGTTAATCTGATGTTATAACAATCTATACTGATGTCAGTCCGATTTGTACCCATGTTGTTTCAACATATCTCCAATATTGTACTTCCCTGATGGCGCGAATATACAATTGGGTCTCAAATAATGAAAGAGTGGTTCAGGGAGCATGAGGAATCATTTTCACATATGTATTGGCACCCCAGAGTCCTGACCTTAACCCTATTGAAAGTTTTCGGAATGTGCTGGAGAAGACTTTATGGAGTGGTTCAGTTTTTCCCTTATCAGTTCAAGACATCGGTGAAAAATGAACCCAACACTGGATTGACTGGATTACAAGATGTAAGCAAGGCTAAAGGCAGAACAACAGCATATTCGTGTGTGCGACTTTTATTTTTGGCTGGGCAATGTATGTTTAGTAATCCTGGCATCTTAAGGAGTCTAAAGAAGTAATTTTATTTTTGATAGTTACATCAGTCACTGCATAAAGTTATATACAGTTTTTATACAAATAACAATAATTTAAAAAAAGTATATATTTGAAATATTATGTATTCTAAGTGAAACTGAAAAAAAAACCCAGAGAAGGAGGTTGTTGTTTTTTTTCCCTCTTATTACACTGATCCATGTGTCCGAGCACCACGGTTAAAGTATGACCCATTCCAACCTAAGCAAAGACAATCATTGAATCCTGAATCGTGTGCTTACATTTGTTCTCCGGACTCTCCTGGTTGTTGAGTAACGTCAGAAAGATTTTTTGTGGTCATATTTACCTGCTAATTTTTTTTCATTGACAGATAACTATGTAGTCACAGACCACGGTGCATGTGTGCGATCGTGCAGTCCTGGAACTTATGAGGTGGACGAGGACGAGGTCAGAAAGTGTAAGAAGTGCGACGGTCTGTGTCCAAAAGGTAATATATAAAGGGATGGAAACATATGGTAAAAACTATAACACATGGTACACGATTCATCATCGTTAATATCACCCCTCTATTTGTTAACAGTTCTGTGTGGAGTTTGCATGTTCTCCCATGCCATCTGTGTTTGCATGGGTTTTCTCCGGGTACTCTGGTTTCTTCCCAAATTGCCCCGAGCTGTGAGTGTGAATGTGTGTTGGCTCTGTCTGGCAAGCTGTTCAGGGTGTACGACCCTGCGTTTCCCCAGAGTCGGTTGAGATAGGCTCTAGTCTCCCGTGTGTAACTCCTAGTGAGACCACCAGTATGAAGGATTAACTTGTTGGATATCCAAGCTAGATCTTGGGGTGGGGCTTAGAGGGAAAGTCTGTGGGCGTGTCATATCATTATTTGCATTCGTTCTTGCCACAAATTTACAGTAATACGATGTTTTCGTCTTTGAATAAGCAAGGTTAGTAATGCTGTATGTAGATTTATAGATAAGGGACGTGCAGTTCCTACGTTTCAAAATTCATCCATTTCATGAACTGATTAATCTAATTACGGTCGCGGGGAGGCAGGCGCCCATCTCAGCTGAATGTGGGCAAGGGCAGGGTACACCCTGGAGAGCTTGCCAGGCCATCACAGGGCAGAAACACACTGATGGCAATCCAATGGCCTACTCTTTATGAATAACAGCAATGGTTCTTTTACATGCCTCTCACCACAGACAGTGAAAGACATGGCTTGCCTTTGATAACCCAGTTAGCTGCACTGGGGGCATTTGAAAATGAAATCTTTAATTAATCAGATTGTTTATCATTATATTTTTGTTTTTCAGTGTGCTTCGGATTAGGAGTGGGGACTCTAACTAATGTCATGTCAGTCAACGCCAGCAACATCGATTCATTCGAGAACTGCACGACTATCAACGGAGACATCTCCATCCTCAAGACAACATTCAGTGGGTGAGCTAAGACATGTCAAACATTGTACTGACACAAATCCCAATATAACATTGGTGGATTAGCAGTTAGCATGCAGCATTTAAAGGGCTCTTAAGGCGACGATATTACAATGATGCTAAAAAAGGCTGATCATGTTTTTTGTTAGCAAATAATTTGTTAATAATCTTGTGTTTCAGGGATAAATTTACTAAGACCCCCCCTCTGGATCCTGCCAGACTCAACACTTTTAAAACTGTCAAAGAAATTACTGGTTAGTAAAGCTCTGTTTATCTACAGTATATACCTATGTCAGAGAGTAAGCTGGTCAGTAAAGCTAAAGCCTGTTAGCTTTTTACACCCGACCCTACTGGCTCATCAGAGCTGGAACTTATCCTGCTTTCTGTAGCTTGAAGTGACCAGGAGTTCAACTCCTCCTGGATGGAACGCTAGTCCATTGCAGGTTACCTTCCCAGTATTTCTACCGGTACCCATTTATACTGCTGGGTGGAAAGAGGCACAGTTGTGGTTAAGACTTTGCAGTGAGGGCCTGATGGCAATTCGAACCCATGACTTCTCAATCATGAGCTCAACATCCTTACCACTACACCACTGTCAAAGAGTGCTGGTTAGTATAGGGGAACAAACCCTGACAGTGTGATGCAGGGCACTGATGTGAACCCACTTATTGCATGTTTATCTACTAGAAAAAATCTAATTTTACACAAAATAATGATATAAAAATGATTGTATTGATTTAAAAAAGACCCTTCGTTACCAGGTACTCTATTGATTCAGCAGTGGACTGAAGAACTGCCTTCTCTGAGTCCCTTTGAAAACCTGGAGGTGATCCGTGGAAGAACCAAACACCAGTAAGCTTTTTTTTTTTTCTTCTCCCAATAATCCTGGCAATGATAAGAAAGTATAACTGATCTACATAGAGTACAGACCAAAAGTTTGGACACACCTTCTCATTCAATGAGTTTCCTTTCTTTTCATGACTATTGACATTGTAGAT
>JAQMYF010000008.1:8037606-8053557 GCA_030014195.1 Neosilurus mollespiculum
TACACATACACATCTATGTGTGTGTGTGTGTGTGTGTGCTGTAGTGTATATGTACATAGAGAGCAAAACAAAGCTTTATCATACCAAATTCTTATATAAAGTTTAAAAAATGAAAATTAATTATAATTACTTTTAATTTTATTTAACTATATGGATGTTTTGCATTGTTTAAAGAGTCATTGCGCTAAAATGGCCTTCAGCGTTACGCGTCGTGGTATTTCTGGGAGTTGTGCTCTAGCCGATCGTCCATGAACCCTAAAGCGGGAAGGTCTTCCTGAAGATTAAAAAATATATTAGTTGAAAAGAGAATCCGCTTTGAGTAAAGGGATGTGTTTTTAAGTGATAGCCTGGATAGCAGGGTTACTCTGAAGATAAGTCAGATATGTAAACACGGCTGCCTTTGATTAGTTTGAAGAACTTACAGAAGCCGCGATGTGACGGGAAGCAGGCCAGCAAATATTAATAAGGATGTGCTGTATGTGGGACCATCTGGAACGCACGCCGTTGACTCCCTGATGACTGAAGAGGAAAGGAGCAGTTATTTGTATTGGCTGAGATTTAAGAATTTTCCAGAAAGTGACTTGACTCTCAGTCTCTGATGCTTCATTTTGATTCGCTCGTTCTTTTGACCTACTGGTAAAGCTCCATTCTGGCATGACAACACTAATACCCGGAAAATTTGTGTTGAACCACACACACACACACACACACACACACACACAGAGAGAGAGAGAGAGAGAGAGAGAGAGAGAGAGAGAGAGAGAGAGAGAGAGTCTTCTAGGTTATAATTACTGTATTACTGTACTAGCCCCTATTGCTAGCTTCTATTAAATTTTTAAACACGTTTCTTCTTCTTCTTCTTCTGCAAAAACACTCAAGGTTTTGTCACAAATGTTAGTATATATCTATTGTATGGGTTGGACAAAATAATTAATTATCTAGCTTACAATAGCTACAGTGTCCTGACTCGAAAACAAGGCTAAAGAAATGGTCGCTAATGCCATGTAATAAAGCGTAGCATGCTAGTTAACATGTTAATTGCATTCATACAGATGCAGTAAAAGATTCAAGTGTATTCGCAAGTCACATGTCCAACAGTTTGGCGAATAATAAGGTAAAAATAAGAGGAAAATGATTTCAGATTAGTTAGCAGCTCTCTTGGTATGTTTAACTGTGAGGTTTGTGTGTATGTGTTCCAAGCAGGAGCTGTTATATCACTGGACTTTATTTTACACAAAAAGTCTATCCTCTGTGTGTACCATGTGCTATTTAATCACTGTAAGGCGTATTACTTTCCAAATTATGGCTACATTCTGAATCAGAGGCTTCCAGGATGTTCACTAGCTACATATTAGCATGCTAGGTTAATCAGAAAGTGCTTAGCAAGAATACAGTCACTGTGTTTTCTTGAGCTCCAGGTTTTGTGTTTTTTTGCAAATTCTTATCTGTGAGTGTTTCTGTGCTTCCAGGAGGCCTATGTGATGGCGAGTGTGGAACATCCGCATGTATGCCGCCTGCTCGGCATCTGCCTGACCTCCAATGTGCAGCTGGTGACTCAGCTCATGCCCTACGGTTGCCTGCTTGACTACGTCAGGGTGAACAAGGACAACATCGGGTCGCAGCACTTGCTCAACTGGTGTGTGCAGATCGCAAAGGTACAGAGACAAGCCTCCATCTTGGCTAAATGCCATTCTCAGAAAGAACAAAGCCAATTATCACTTACTGTAGGGTGCAAAAGCCTGAGTCAAATACACAGAAATGGGTTTGGCCTATCGTTTGGTTTTCAAAAGCATTGAATGCAAAAGTTTGTACACTTTAAAAATGAAGACATTTAAATACATTTTACGATTTGATTTTAGGTGGCACGGTGGCGTAGTGGTTAGCATGTGTGCCTCACTGCAAGAAGGTCCTGGGTTCGAATCCTTGGCTGAGCTTGGGCTTTTCTCTGTGGAGTTTGCATGTTCTCCCTGTGCCTGCATGGGTTTTCTCTTGGTATTCTGGTTTTCTCCCACAGTCCAAAAGCTTGCACATTAGGCTAAGTGGCTGATCCAAATTGCCCCTAGGTGTGAGTGTAAATTGTTGTGTGTGTTGGCCCTGTGACAGTCTGGCGAGCTGTTCAGTATCGGGTGAAATAGGCTTCAACCTCCCCGTGACTTTATTAGGACTAAGTGGTTTGGCAAATAAGTGAGTGAGAATTTAATTACAACTGTAATTTAATTATATTATAAGTAATGAGAATGTTAAAATGGGAGTGTTCGGGTGTTTGGATCTTTTATTTGGACAGTCAGTGTTAGTTGTTAAGAATTAATATTACTATTAAGAACACTCAGAGAGCGCAAACCTCACCCAAGCCTAAAAATATCTCACAATGTTAAAGAATACTTCAAAACATTCCTGGATCCTGATCCAGATCATTTCCAAAATTGAACGAGTCTTTCTTGTCCAAAGCCCTGCCTCTGGAAAAAAGTTGATAAAAAATCTACACATAACCATTTACAAAAAAATAACAAAGTGCACAGCACCCCCTGCTGGCCTTGCTGTAATATGACACTTCCAAAAAATTGTCCTATCTCATGTTAAACGTTAAAGAATCATGAAAAATAGAATGGAGTCTTCTTTGTCCAAAGCTCTGCCTCTGGGAGAAGTTTTATGAAAATCCACTTATAATTTCTTTGTGTAATCCTGCTAACACACAAACAATGAACATCTGATCTAATTTTGTTTCTTCCACTTATTATTCATATATTTGCGTCCATACATATTTTTTAAATTAGAGTCTTTATATTTGAACAGCTTTAAAACGTTTTATTCTTTTTTTCAGCACCATGAAAGGATGGTATTATCTTTTTTTAGTCTCGTGAGAATTGCTTTGATCTGTGCATGAGATTTTAAACACCACACCAAGGCACAGTCATATAAATTAACTAGGGCATGTGAACAGGGATGCAAACCTTTGAGCTTATGTGTGTTATGAAAAAAATCATAAATTCTCACAAGAGATCAGTCATATTTTCCAAGAACTTCATGCTGTGATTCTGCTTATTGAGCAATATTATATAATTCCGTGAGGAGTAACAAATAAAAATAAAAGCGATTTTCAGAGCAGTTTTTCATCATCATCGTCTTGGGAGTCACATCTGTCTTTCCACTCGGATGTCTATCTCACACTGATACTCTGAAATCAACTCTGCGGAAAGGCAGATTAAAATATTTGTCAGCATTTTGTCAGATTCCTCTGATGGCTTTGGAAATGATTTCCCCTGTGCTTTGACTATGAAATAAGATAATAGTGAAGAGAGGGAGAAACAAAACAGGTTGGATGCCTCATTACCTTTCCTGATATAAAATATGAACTTCATCATAAAACCACAAATATTAATCTACATTTACTATCATCACTCTTTAAAGACATAAATTGTAATTTTTATTTATTTAGTTTTTTTGGTAAAGTAAAATCATATTGTAACTTCATTACTATTGCCGCCGCTTGGTGGGGAAGTATATTGGTGTCCTCACCACTGTCTGGCATGTTGTTTGTCTGTTAAAAGGATTACGCAAAAGACTACTGAACCGGTTTTCACCAAATTTAGTGGAGGGGTGGAATATAGGCCTGTAAAGAATCTGTATCATTTTGGAGCAGGTCCAGATTACTATTTGTATCTAGGAATTTTTTAAATGCTTTTTAAGAAGCATTTATTAAAGTATTAAGAGATCTGATTTTCATCAAACTTTGTGGATCAATGGAGTCTGGGCTTGGAAAGAAGCCATTAAATTTTGAAGGTTATCCGGCCATGGGATCATGTTAAAAATTAAGAAACACCCCAAAAAATCTCTGTCTTTATGTTCATCCGATGCCCACTAGGGGGAGACATTTCATTGTAACTATGCCAAGTTATAATAATCCATTTGTGCCTGGTGAAGGTACCATGCACTATGAGTGCCCCTCAAACTGTAAAGGAAGTACAGCTGCTTGTATTCTCCATCTGTTGTATCCTTTCTCTCATTATAAAAATTGTGTTTTGTTGCTTATTTCAGGGTATGAACTATTTAGAAGAGCGCCACCTGGTGCACAGGGATCTGGCTGCACGCAATGTGTTGGTGAAAACCCCTCAGCATGTGAAGATCACTGACTTTGGCTTAGCCAAACTTCTCAGCGCTGATGAGAAAGAGTACCATGCAGACGGAGGGAAGGTGAGTGCGTCCAGTTCTGAGGGCTGATCAATCAATTAATCAATTAATCAATTAACTGATACTTTACATGAATTCTGAAATCAAGGAATTTTTTATATTGCATTCTGAATGATAGTTGACTCTGTTTGGAGTTTTCAGTGTCTTTCTATCATTTAAAATGTTATTTAGCTTGGATTATATGTATGTAATGTTTGGTGGAATCCATGAGGTTATATATCCATCATTTCTTTCCAGCTTCTTCGTTTACTTAGCATTAAGTTTCTTTATAAGTATAACCCTTTTAAATTGATTGAGATTTTCCAAAATTGTCTTCCAACTCCATTATGTCACCTTCCACTCCAAACCAGTCGGAAGTCGCGGGGCCTTTCAAGGTTTTTTTTAGTTTTTTTTTTTTAGGATAAAGCAGATAATCTCTATAAAACAGCATGAAATGAGTTGAGGTGAACAAACTTTTACATAAGTAATTTTTATTGGTTTACTGTAGTAATGATGTAATTTTCATCAAATTATTTAACAGTAGGAATTCCAAGCTGAGTATTGGTACCCCATGGTGGGGGAATCACTGAACATGATTTTGTGGCATTTTGGGGGTGTTTTTAAAGCAATGTTTATTTATAAAACTTAAATTGACTAATATAAACACTTTTTTAGCATTTTATGCTTAAGTGCTATTGATCCGCCAAAGATGAGTCAATATTTATTTTACCACCCATTATCAGTTTATTTTAGTTGAATACCCCAGCTCACATGCTTAGTATCTCACCTGCTTTACATTTTATTTTGGTTCTATGAGTTTGTCAATACAATCAATGACACTTTACAATAACAGTGACACAGATTATATCCGACATCAATAACCAATCTTCAGTTAACTTTTTACAGCTTAAGCATCAAATTGCATGCCATAATTTGATAAAACGTAATGATTTTTCCCTTCTTGCATCAACCTTGTCTGTGTTGGTCGCCTGGCCTGTTGGTCGCCACCTTGATTGATGATAATCCTTGATTGATGATAATAAATAATGGTTGGCTGCCACCAGATGGTCAGCGTGCTAGTTTTATGTTCTCCAGGTCATCGTGCCCAGTGCACAGGTCATTGATACTTAAGCAAATGGTTTAAGAGCAAATCTCATTTAAACCTGTATCCTCTCTGTTTAGGTGCCAATAAAATGGATGGCCCTCGAATCCATACTTCACCGGACATACACACATCAAAGTGATGTATGGAGTTATGGTAAGAATGTACACATAAGAGAACATTGACCACTTATTAGCCACTATTCATTTCTGGGTCACTTGCTTAACATATTTTTAGCTAATAATTTAGCTAACAATTTTTAGCATATTTTAGCTCTTTGGGGATGGGCTTTTCTTTTAATGTGCGGTTCTTTTTGGAGGTGTGACTGTTTGGGAGCTGATGACATTTGGCACAAAGCCTTATGACGGAATCCCTGCCAGTGAAATCGCCGGGGTCCTGGAGAAAGGAGAGAGACTGCCTCAGCCACCCATCTGCACCATAGATGTCTACATGATTATGGTCAAATGTAAGTGTTGGAGTAATGTAAGGTCAAATGTAAGGTTTGGAGTGTGTTGAGGATGAAACAGAGGAATATGAAGAAGGGATACATTTAAGTTAGCCTATGATCATACAATAGTATACAATATGATATGGTTAGGTTGGATATGACATATATAAGATATGATATTTTAAACAGTAATGTGCGATATGATACCTTATGTTACAGTAAGGTACAATACAATATCATATATGATATGATGTGGTAAAATACAATATGATTTAGTAAGGTTAGAAATGATACAACATGATATGATACAATTCGATATGACATGGTACAGTAAGGTAAAATATGATACAATATGAAAAGGTTTATAATGATATGATGCCATATGACACGATATGTTATGACACAAGGTTCTATATGATGCAATATGACATGATACTGTATGGTACAGAATGCTACGGTATGCTATGATACAATACAGTGCAATATGTTAAAGTATGATACAATATGATGCAATATAGTATGATACGATACAATACAGTAAGATACGATACAGTATGATACGATACAATACAGTACTATACGAAATGATATGATACAGTATGATACGATACAGTACGATATGATATGATACACTACAGTATGATACGATATGATACGGTACAGTATGATACAGTAAGATATGATACAATACAGTACAATACAATACGATATAATGCAGTACAATATGATACAATACAGTATGATACCATACAGTACGATAAGGTACAATGTGATATGGTACAGTATGATATGATATAATATGATACAGTACAATATATGATACAGTACAAATTGATATCCTACAATATGATATGGTACGATACTGTGTGATTCTATACAGTACGATACGAAACAGTGTGACATGATACAGTACGATAACGTGCAATATGATATGGTACAGTATGATACGATATAATATGATACAGTACAATATGGTACCGTACAATGATATGATACGATACAGTACGATTTGATTCAGTGTGATACGATACAGTATGATATGATATGATACAGTATGATTCAGTACAATATGATATGATACAGTATGATAAGACATTATATGATACAGTACAATATGATATGATACAGTACAAATTGATATCCTACAATATGACATGGTACGATACGGTGTCATTCTATACAGTACGATACGAAACAGTGTGACATGATACAGTACAATAAGGTACAATATGATATGGTACAGTATGATATGATATGATACAGTACAATATGGTACCGTACAATATGATATGATACGATACAGTACGTTATGGTACGATATTGTATGATACTGTGTGATATAATACAGTACGATACAATACAATACAATATGATATCATGCAATATGATACAATAAGAAACGATACAATAACCTCCAGTATGATATGATACAGTATGATACAATATATGATGTGATATGATATGGTATTGTAAGATACAATTCACTGCAATTTAATGTGATATGATAATATATGTTATGACGATATCCTGTGCAAACTTACAGCAAATATAAATAAAAATACTACCTGTAGTTTGTAGTTTGTTGATAATTAATGCAAACTTTACATGATCTGTCTCAGGCTGGATGATTGATGCAGATAGCAGACCGAGATTCAGAGAGCTCATCATTGAGTTTTCAAAGATGGCACGGGATCCCACACGCTACCTGGTCATTCAGGTGAGTTTACTGCACATTGCAATTATTGTTTTAAGTTATCGTTTTTATTATTTGTTTGCAGATGGACTGCTGGATTTTTATTATAGAATATCTCACTTATGTCTTGTGTGTTTGTAGAAAATCTGTCCTGAGATAGTAGTTTACTTACACAGCAGCAATAACGTATTCAAACAAGTTAATGTGTGTTGATCAAGCTTGCAGCCAAAACTAAATTAAGGGGTACTGTTATACAAAATAATCAACACCCAATCAGAATAAAGGTATAAAAATAATTATTGTGTTTTCTGTCTATTTTGTCCTATAGGGCGATGAGCGGATGCACCTACCCAGTCCCACCGACTCCAATTACTTCCGTACTCTGATGAGCGGGATGGATCTAGACAAGGCCGTGGATGCCGATGAGTATTTACTGCCCAACCATGGGTTCTTCAGCAGTCCCAGCACGTCTCGGACACACCTACTGCACTCTGTGGTAATCACACACACATGTACACACATGCTCATGCATATTTACATAGTAGTCTCAGCTTAACTCCAGCATTGTGGTAGTTAATGTGTGTTATGCTAGCTAAACGGCTGTGGAATGTATAACTTACTCTAACTTTAAATTTTTCAATATTTAGCTTTAGAATGATAGCCCATAAACTACCTGTACAACATTCGGTCTGGTGGTCAAGTACCAACATAGTTGTCAAGTTAAATGATTGTTTATAATGATTGACACACAATACTTATATTATAATGATACACAATACTTTATTGTAATGAAGAAAAAATACATCGTCCTTTGTACTAATACCCTATATTTTGTAATAGCAGCTTTCCAAAACACTATACTTTAAAGTAATAGAGTACTAAAACACTATACTTTATATTAATAGAGTACTAAAACATCATACTTTAAAGTATGGCTATGCTAATGGAGTAGCAACACCATACTTTTACGTAACGGAGTACAAAATCACCACTGATTACAGTAATAGTGTACTAAAATACAATACTCTGAAGTAACCTAAGTTCTAAAACAATGCTTTATATTGAAATATAGTAACAGTATACAACAATTTAAAGTAATAGAGTACTGAAACAAAATACTTTATATAGTAATAGATTATCAATAAACTTTACCTTATAGTAATAATGTACTAATACACTAAAACAGGACACTAACAACAAAAACTACCAGACTCAAGAACAGCTTTTACCCACAAACATGGGTAACGTGCAAGCCCACCACCACCACCATCACATACACTGACTGAATAACCATCATTCAGACCATCTTCCTGGACAGTGCAATATTACTCTTCTAAGTGCAATACTCATGTTTAGAGCAGGTCTCAAACATCATATAACAGTTTAGCATCATGCACCTTATGATTACAAAGCTCTACCTCTCACCCTGTGTATACCATGCACCATTGACATATCATGCACCCTTCTGTGTATGTCTAAATCTGTGAATATGTGGATAAATGTATAAGTCTGTACATGTGTAAATATGTGGATAGATGTATGTGTTTGAATATACAGGATATATGTATGTATATGTGTACATATAGGTATGTGTATATGTGTATGTAAGTATATGCACATATATAGCTTAGAGTAGTTGTCTTAGTTGTCTTTTGTGCATTTTTTAAAATTGCTGCTGAAGAGATTTTTATTGTTCACGCAACAGTTGACAATAAAGATCTCTTATCTCATCTAATACACAATAATTTATAGTGATAATATATTAATACACCATACCTCATTGTTAAGGAATAATAATGTAGCATACTTTAAAGTAACAGAGTAGAAAAACACCATACTATGTAGTAATAAACTTTACCAGTTTTTATTGTAACAGAATAATAATGCACTGCATTTTGTAGTAATAGAGTGTTAAAACACCATACTTTTTCTTTATATAATAACAACCGCGTACCCTCGTAAAATGACTATAGGATATAGGAATTCCAATGTACCAATCATATAACAGTAACAATTTGACGCTGCCGCATCCTATTAAGTGTTACGATAGGGATAATTTCATAATTTATTTTTAATATTATATGCTTGAAAGTAAACGGTAGCTATACATGATGGTATGAAATTCCATGTTTTATAGTACTGAAGAATCAGTACTGCCTGTCTTACAGGCCTATAACTACAACATCCACAGTGCATACAGTAGCAACAGAATGCTTATAGCATATGTGATAAACTTTGCATACCACTATGACACGTAGCTTTATAAGATCTCACAGGTGTATTGTGCCTGCACATTAGTCCAAGCTCTCCACTTTAAACCCCTGATACAGAAACTGATCTGATACCTGGCCTGCTTTCTTCTGGCCCAGCTTTACTTTTCCACCCGTTTCCTGTTCGCTCATGTGCTGCCGTCTTCGCTCCGCACCCCCGCTTCCTCCCAGGTGCCCGCTGATTAATGAGCACTGTGCACCAAAAGAATCATAGCTATGGTCTGTCTGGTTTTGGCTCCTTGCCCGTTGCAGAGTGCTTGCTAAACTCTCTCAAGCCTTTCAAGTGTGATTGCCTTTGCAGGCAAAACTTCTTGTTCAGAAACATTTGGCTGAAGGGGGGAAATAGGGGACTGTGTGTAAAGCAGGGACTTATATAACCCAGACATTGTGCTATGGCCATTTATGGGCTGGATCTCATCTTTACACATGGTAGCCTATTTAGCTTGTTTCTTCCATTTAACTCTTTTTTTTAAAAATCGAACCCTTGTGACCTCGTCCTGCTTAGCTTAGGTGGCTTATTTCTTCACTTTTGATTCGTTTCTTTTCAAAACATGCGTGTAAAGCAAAGCCGAGCCCGAAAGACGAGTTATTATCTTGTCTTTAATCATTCATCAAGTGTGGCTTGGCCTAAAAGAAAAGGAAATGTTGACAGAACCGTTCAACTGCTAACAATCGGTAAGGTTAGCGATATACGTCCGAAGATTGCCGTAATCCAAACGTCACATTCAAGCATGAACAGCAGATGGATTACATTTCACAATGAGGTGTAGCACAATAACAAGGTGACGTGAAGACTCTGGAAAAAGGATTTCAATGAAATTAATGAAATCAAATTGATTATGTATGGAAGTATTAAGAGAAATAAAGCACGTACACACCTTAAAACATGGAATAATTATAGACTTAGTATCAAGATATCAGCTGGAAAAAAGGGGGAAACAATAATTCTGGCTGTCTGGAAAAAAAAAAGAAAAATTAAAGCTGTGGCTAATAAATTCAATTTTTTTTGCAATAGTTTACTAAAATTAACAATGGCAGTTAGCCTTATAACTTCTTACAGATTTTTCATGAATTAGACTGTAGAAGGTTCTTTTTTTTAAGCTTATTAATTTATTATTTATTTTTATCAAGTCTAAAGTTTTCAGTTGTACGTCTATGTTTACAGGTGGAATTCTATTGTAATATAACAAGTGTGTTAAATTCACAACTACATGGGCACTCATAGAGTGAGAGCAAGGTACCTATCCTAGGCACAGATAAATTATGGTGACAAGTGCATTGATTAACCTGAAAAATCTGCCTAAGACTGCAGGTTTTAATTGTAACTTGGCATAGTTGTAATGAAATTTCTCCCCCTGGTGGGCATCTGATGAACAGTCATTCATACATTATTTGTACTTATTGACTATAATTGATTTGAACATGATCCCATGCACAGTTTACCTCCAAAATTTAATATTTTTTAATTGTACCACACCTGACTCTAGAATTATTATAATTTCTGCACTGATTTAAAAAATATTTTTGTTATATTGCGCACGTTCAAATAAACTAACAATCTAGGTGAAAATATAACCTCCTGACCAAGGTAAAAACATGACCGCAGCATTTTTTTATGCTTCAGAACTGTTTTATTGTGTGGAAGTAATATATAATAAATAAATATAAGAAATATAGGGTCATATAAAATAAGAAGTCTATATAAAGCAATTCAGTATAAATACAAATCCTGCTTTTTTTGTCAGAATCTAAAATGTGTTAGTTTTCTTTATCCACATGAATTTGACTGCTAACAAAGCTGTGTTCGTTGTTCTTGTTTCAGAGCCTGAACAGCAGCACTGGGTCGTGTCAGAACAGGAACGCGGTGAGTGATTTATAATAAAAAGCCCAGAAGCAGTTCTTGTGTAACCAAATGGTCGTTTTTGCGCTGTAGTGTGTACAGTGATGCTCGCTGTGGTTTGCCTGAGATTCATCATCAGTCAACAGACTTTCAGACTGCAGTGATTGTGTGTGAGAGATTTCTGAGTTCAAGGTTAAAGGTGTGTGTGCATGTATGTGGTGGTGAAAAGAGTAGAAAAACACACTGACTCGAGAAAAAGACGCCTTAGTAGCATAAACAATAAATGTTTTATGTGTCTAGTTATCTGGAAAAGCCTGGCTAGTTAAGTTTCCCAGCATCTTTGCTAGGTTAGCTTAACAGCTAACAGTCCCACTACACATTTTCCTCAACCTCGACCATCTAAAATGACCTAAGTATATTTAACATAACGGTTGTTCGATACCGAGCATTAAAGCAACGTTAAGTTTAACACATATCTTTTATAATATATATATCAAACAATCTGGCTAGCTCAGTCAGCTCGCTAACGGTGTACTGGCACATGCTTCTCCAGGTAAACGGTTAAGCTGTAAAATGTGATTTTAACGCAGGTTTCGGCTTGCGGAGTTTTGTGGAACATCATGTTTTTTACCTTTTGAACCTTTTAAACTGAAGATAGCTCATGAATTACGCTAGCGAGAAAGGCTCATCAGTCTGTACTGTGTGAAATGTTTGACAGGAACATTTACCTGGAAAATTTCCCGAAATCAGCTTATAATGATTGTAATGATGCAGTGTGGTACTTTTCACCTCTGGATACGTGTTTACTCTTAAATAAAAACCCTTTAATCTGCTCGTTTGATGTTTTCTACTGTATATATCTCTGCAAGATGAAAGGTTTCAATATTGGGGCATGGACTTTACCTGTTGTTAAAACACTTAAGCAAATGGGATATATTTTGTCTTTAATTTTTCAGAAGTTTGGTATGTACATTAAAAAAAAAAAAAAGTCTAATGACTTTGCTATAGGGTTTTTATAATACAGTAGTGCGTGTAGGTTTGTGAACCCTGTAGATTTTTTATTATACAGTTTCCCTGAAAGATGTTATGTCTACTCACTCATCACTTATTTGCCAAACCGCTTACTTCTACTAGGGTCGCAGATTGCCTATCTCAACCAACATTGGGCAAAGGCAGGGTGTGTCCTGAACAGCCCACCAGACTATTGCAGGCTCAACACGCAACCATTCGCACTCATACTCACATCTAGGGGAAATTTAGAACAGTCCGTTAGACTTATGTGCATGTGTTTGTACTGTGGGAGGAAACCGTAGTACCCAGGGGAAACTCACGCAAGCACAGGGACAGCATGAAAACTCCACAGAAATACCTGAGCCTGGGACTCGAACCCAGGACATTCTTGCTCTGAAGCCAGTGTGCTAACCGCTACACCACCATGCCGCCCATGTTATCTCTACTTTTACATTTTTAATATAATCCGCTGATGAAAAAATTGCAATACTGCAAAACTGTAAAAAATTATTTGTTTACATTTGTTTAGAATTCATTAGCAACTAATTTTTGGAAAATACTTAATAATCTGGCAATAAAATAGAACTATTTCAAACCTGGGATTATTAAATATGCTTGATAATCTAATTCATTATTTAATTAAAAAACACAAGAGCACTTGGAGAACGCAAACCTCCACCAATCCCTGCAATCCTCCATAATATTAAACAAAATGTCAAAAATCATCTCACACTCTCGCATTGTTAAAGAATCCGTAAAAGATTCCGGAATCCCGAAATTGATCAAGATCAACTGCAAAATCTAACTGAGGCTTCCTTGTCCCAAACCCCACCTCTGGAAGACATTTCATTAAAATACACACATTACTTTTCACAAATAATAGAAAGTAGAAGGCGGCACAGTGGCACAGTGGTTAGCACGTCCGCCTCACAGCAAGAAGGTACCGGGTTCGATTCCTGGGCTTGGACGTTTCTGTAGGGCTTTGCATGTTCTCTCCCTGCTTGTGTTGGTTTCCTCCAGGTACTCCGGTTTCCTCCAACTGTCCAGAAACAGGCACAGTAGGCTGATTGGCTGGTCCAAAAACTAGGTGTGGGTGTGAGTGTGAATGGTTATATGTGTGTTGGCCCTTATCTGGAGAGCAGTTCAGGGTGTACCTCACCTTTGCCCAGAGTCGGCTGAGATGGGCGCCAGCCTCCTCGAGACCCTATTTAGGATTAAACGGCTTAGAAATGAATGAATGAAACTACACAGCACCCCCTGTTGGGCTTGTTGTTATACGACACTTCCAACCATCCTCCTATTTACAATGTTAAAGAATCCTTTAAAAAAAATTTCTGGATCTAGAATTGGTTGCTGGAGTCTTTCTTGAGCAAACAAAACAAAGGGTTTAAACATATTCAAAGCTCAAAACAGAATAAATTCACCTCCTTCTGTACACTGAAGAGGAGTTAAATATAAACAGGGTTTGGAGCTCTTATTTTTCTATTCATTGGTTCTCAGTGTAACCGTGCATGTAATATCTCGTTTCTCAGGTATCTCTGGATTCCACGTCTTCTCAGGCGAATAATGTTGTTGTTTTGGTTTCAGACTCTGGTGCCGGTGCGTGAGAACAGCCTCATGCTACGCTACATCCCGGACCCCACTGATCGCTTCCTGGATGGAGATTTCCAACCTGCCCCAGGTAAACAAGGCTTAAAGGTCATGCCTGGGCATCACCGCTCAACCTGTCTTTACATGTCCGGGCTTGTGATTCAGCGGCACCAGCAGATGAAATGATCGAGACCTGGTCTACGTAGTTACTGATTTCAAGCTTAATTGCTAGTGATGGCGTTGTGAATCATCCCCATCTACGCACATGTCCATTTCCTGAACGTATTAACGCAGACCTCATCATAAGATAAGTGTTGTCATGTGACTGACGTGTCATTGAGAATGCCTGTCCTGGATATATAGAACAAGACATGAGTAAGAAATGAGTAAGAGCTATGTGATGGAGATCGAGGTCGTAATGCCAGACGTCACATGGCGCAATAGAAAACAGTCTAGACAAGTGGCAAACCCAAAGAGTCGTAAAAATATAGGACAAAGGTCAAGAACCTGGCAGTAACAAGGAGACGATATAAGGTGTACACAAGCAAGACTTCAAAATGACTTTAGGGTTCATGTAGTCTGCGTACGCACACAGGAAGTGGTTAATATTGTGACACTCAACACAACACTGCAGCTGTTTTTTTCCTGAAACACTGACACGTTATCTCTCTTCTTTATCTAGAATACATGAACCAGAACGGCAGCGCTGTTGTCTCGGACATGGCTAACCCCATTTACCAGCACCCTTCGCATACGGCCCTGGATGAGACCGAGGAGGAATACCTGAACTGCTTCAAGAACCCAACGTCCATCACTTCTCCTAACCCCGCCCCTGAGTACCTAAACACCTCCCACACGCAGATATTCCCCCCCGTCACGCCCAGCAAGAAGCAGCTTAACGGGCACGGCTATATTGCTCAGAACAGCATCGACAACCCCGACTACCAGCAGGACTTCTTTCCACTGGTTACCAAACTGAACGGGCATCCCCCGGCCGCTGAGAACTCCGAGCACATGGGTGTGGAGGTGCATTAGCACACTTAAGGACTCTATAAGAGTCATGGGACTGGACGTATAGAGACAGGCTGGACTGTAGTGCTTTGGTGGAGGCTCTGAATTGCCATGAACTTGTTTATGTTTCTCTGGCGCTGGACGGTGTGTAAACCCCGAGTCCGTGCATCTGCCACAACAAACTGTAAACCAATATGAGAATTTTAATCCTATTAAGACTAAATCTATCCATGAACAGGATTAGCAACTTCAAGCACCTGTGACTGGTCTGGAGGTGTTTATAGGGAACGGGGTGTTGTGCAGGAGGTCCGAAATGACGCTCGCAATACAAGAGCCGATAGTGCACCGCTTACTGTTACTAATTACTTAATGACCACTTTCTTCAGTGTAGCATTTGTCTCATATATTTTCACAATTTAGTCATCCACCCCTACCTGGGTACCTGGGTACTCCTATCATACAACCGGTACCATGCAGGATACATGAGAGCTAAGGTGTCCTCTTTGCATATACGAGCTCCCAGACACCTACAATTGGCTAGGGTCACTGTGATTGACAGAAGAGGCAGCGTATGCCCCACCCACTCAGAGAGACTTTTTTTTTTTTTTGTCTTGAATGTGAAAACGGCTTTAAAAAAAGACAGAATCAGGAGAAGAGAGGATGAGCCACATGTCTTTTCAGGGAAAATAAATAAGTAACTAAATGAATACACCAACCAAGCCGACCGGCATTTTTACCACAGGAAGTCTCGGCTGGTCTGCACAAGCTGCCAGGCGATCGATCGGTACACTCACAAATCAGAAGAGTGATATATATATA
>JAQMYF010000008.1:8064997-8080437 GCA_030014195.1 Neosilurus mollespiculum
GGCTGATCTCAAAATCTTTTGAGATCTTTTTCAATCCTTTTTCAGACTGATAAACTTCAATAATTTTCTTTCTGAAGGCCCCAGACAGATCTTTTGCTTTCACTTTAACAGTCAGGAACACACCAACTAAATGTCTGGTGTTTAAATAGAGCAAACCTCATTCAAAATGCTGAGTAATGATCTTCTAATCATGTGCACCTGATGTGATAAACCTGTGTGTGAGTTGAGCTATTTTAAGTGCTGTTGAATGTGGGGGTGTCCTCAGTTTTTCCTCATTTATAATATGCATTTTTTAGGATTATATTTCACAGAAGATCTTAAACTCTTTGCTTAGTTATAATATTTAAACTTCTCAGTAGTGTTAAAATTGAGATTAAATATCTATATATCCAAAATATTTACAAAAATACATAGACCTTTATAGGGTGTTCTAATTTTTTTACATGACTGTGTGTGTGTGTGTGTGTGTGTGTGTGTATACATATATAATTATAATATAAGGCCTCGATCATAAGCCTAGTTTTTGGTTGACAAATTTAAGTCTGGCTGAAACATCACTTCATTTCACATGTAGCTCCTGTTTTAAAGAGTTTGCAAAGAAGCAGCTCTATATCATGATGCTCCCACCAACTTGCTTCACTGTGTAGTGTACTTTTGTTTCCCATAACCAGAAATAAATGAACCAAATATTTCTAACTCATGTTTTTTTTTTTTTTTTTTTTTTTTTTTTAAACCATTGTCTCACACTTTCGCCAACCAGAACACCACCAAACATTGACATGGAACATCAACTTGTTAAACGGATAATTAAACTAACAAGGCAGGTGATACTGTGTTGACCTTTCCTTCTTTCGCTTCAGAGTGTAGTTGGAAAATGTAGGGGAGATTTTAGTTATTTACTTCCTCCAGGGTTGAAGTTGATTCAGGCCTTAAAGGAGCTGCGCTACTCTTCTAACACCAGCCTCTGACACCTAGCAATAGAGACCAGTTATATATCTATATATTAATGACACCAGGAGTCTTTGGGGCATGTAGAGGTGTGTGTTTTAATAACAAAAGTGTCCAGTTATTAATTTCCCCTTAGTGAAGTTCGAGTTCTGCTTTAAAAGGTCATCTTCCACAATCGCTTTTAGGGGCTTTCAAACTTTGGTAATGTGATACAAACTCAAATCCACAGTGATGTGTCCCAATTATTAGTCCAATGTACACTGCAATAAATATAAGAATATTAAAGAGGAACTGAAACAAACAAAAAAAAAAAAAACACATGTTGAAGTTATGCAGCTACCATGGAGTTTCATACCTAGAAAAGCAAAAACAAAAGATCTGAAAAAGAAACCAGCCACACACTGTCTGCAAGATGCTGCTGAACTTTTGGTTCAATTTTCTATTTTGGATCTCAGTTGTCAAGAAGTCTGCTGCTGGACTGTCTGATCATCAGATACCTGATTATAAAATGGATAAATGTTGATATGATGATGATCATCATGATGCTCAATAGCATTTCTATGATGCAGGATGTGCATCTTAACATATATGTTTGCTGGCAAATCAGTCATGGGGCATTTACATTTATAAAAAAATTTACAATTATAAAACATCATGAAATTTCAAAGCTGTGCAATATTTACAAAATGATATGATATTTTGGACCCAAACATGACCTGTTAAACTACTGATCTGGAGAGGACTTTGTGCCCTGTAACATAATATAACATAACCCATCTTTTCTGGTACAAATACTGACTCTGATGGAATCTTAAATGTATTTCTTCAGACGTCATGTGTGACTATTTACATTTTTAAATTTTAAATGAAAGTGCCCAGATAAATATATTATTTACTGAAACTAGGAAAGAATTCTGAACAAATGTTTACATTTTCGGCAGTGCAATCCTCTTTTATAAAGGTATTAAAGTAGTTTGTAAATTCCAGTTCTGGAGCATGAATGAAAAGGTACACTGCATATAGAAAAATGTGGTGTGTGCTGTTTTTTTTTTAATTATTTTTTTATTATTATTATTTTTTTTTTGATTAATCCTGTTGTACTGTGGACACACAGGTTTTATCTGGAAGATCTGTGTTTATCTTGAAAATAAATGACGTGTACATTTTACAGTGTGATGTTCTGTTCTCTCTTCCTCTGTATGTCACATGCTCTGTCTCTCTCTCTTTCTTTCTCGCTCTCTCTGTCATACCCTCTGTCTGTCTGTCTATCATGTACTCGGTCTCTCTGTCTGTCACGCTATCTCCGTCTGTGTGTCTGTCGCGATCTCTCTCACTTGTGCTCTCTCTTCATCTCTCTCTCTTCAGGCTGAAGCACAGCATTGTATCTGGTATGGAGAATGTGGCAAGTCAGCTCTCCGCCCAGATAAGAACTATAACTGTAACTACACTGGACCTCCTAAACCTCTGCCTAAAGAAGGACAAGACCTCTTACTGGTATTTAGCATCTTTTCATTGTTTTCTCAGAACTCCGGCCTATTTAGTGGCAGCTACTGATTAACAACGAGAATGTCATGTGGATGGTAAATTTAATTTATTAAAACATCTGCCATCCTGTGACGACGGAGCAGAAATAATGGAATAGTGGACTGAATGCAGTGATTTTAAGTTTTTTCGTATTCAGTGGTTTATGATTCAGTGGAAGTGTTGAAGTGGATTTTTTTTTTTTGTGTGTGTGTGTGTTTGTGCAGGAACTTTGTCCAGGTTTGGTCTACGATGACCAGCGTGTCTGCTGTGACCCCCAGCAACTGCGTACACTGAAGAGCAATGTAGAGATCCCTTTACAGTACCTGTCCAGGTGCGGATGCATCCTCCCCGTACCACTCCATGCTTTCCTGAATCAGGCCTTTTGCTGATGAGAACATCTTTACGATGCCCTCATGACTCGTTTATAAACTTTAGTAAGCAATAGATTGTTTGTCCTTTGTGTTGGAAACCTTAAAGGAACTTCGACCTGTATTTCATCCAGGTGTCCGGCATGTTTCTTCAACTTCATGACCCTGTTCTGCGAGCTTACCTGCAGCCCGCGGCAGAGCGAGTTCCTCAACGCCACACAGTTCTCTATCAACCCCGTCGACAACCGCACCAATGTATTCGAGCTCTCATATTACATCAGCCAGGACTTCACTAACGGTGCGTGATTATTTTTTTTTTTACTTTTTTTTTTTTTTTTTTTTTGGAACAGAGAAGGCGTGGTAATGGGTGTCAATGTTTAAGCTTACTGGAGAATTAATTTATTTATTTTTTAAATATAAACTCAGCTATGTATAACGCTTGCAAGGACGTCGAGGCTCCGTCCAGCAATGTGAAGGCCCTTAGTTTGCTGTGTGGCCGAGACGCCAGCGCCTGCACCCCCACCAACTGGATCCAGTACATGTTTGACACCAACAATGGCCAGGTTCCATTTGCCATCAATCCTATGTTTTCAGGTACACACACACACACACACGCTTTAATGAAACTTAAAAGTGCCTGATTTTGATAAAATGTTATTGTAAGTCAACTTGATTTACTTACTCCACTGTCAATCATCTCCAGGTGATCCGCCCACTGGAATGACCTTCATGAAAAACCAGACATTTGGCTGCACCGAATCACTGGACGATGGCTCAGCGCCGTGCTCGTGTCAGGACTGCAGCGCCGCCTGCGGACCCTCGCCAATCCCCCCACCCAGCCCTACCCCGTGGACCATTTTTGGCTTTGATGCCATGTGCTTCATTATGTGGCTGTTGTATGCATCTTTTCTTGTCCTCTTCCTCAGTATGGTGGCTGTCGCGAGGTGCTTCAGGTGAGAACGAACATACCTACGAACAGCTAATTAGCATGAAAGTATGCTAACAGATGATATTGACATCTCGTTCTCTCTTTTAGGAGAAGTGACGTCATGTCGGAGTACGGTCCTATCCAAGATGTCAATGAGCCTCTTTCACTGAACAAAGACCCTGCCGGATCATACAGTATGTACTGCAACAGGTCACAAACTCCTCTGTGTCTCAGATGCTAGTCAGTCTCAAGTGTCTGGCAGTAAATATGTTCTTTGCTACAGGACTAGCACCAAACTAGGCATGGGTTTGTTTGTTTAACTTCCTGTCCACAATTTTTGATGGGTAGGTACTCGATGTATATTCAGGAACAGAAGGTTTGTTCCGAGACCAGGTTTGATCCAGATTGCATATTTGGTGGCATTTTGGTTTCAGTAATGTCACATGAACGATCACATGAATTGCACAGTATCAAATATTATAAACAGATAATAAAAAAAGCATGACATGTCGTTTAGTAATAAAAAGAAATGGTTGGTACACTGCTGTGGAGGAATAAGACTTTGTGTTATGAGGAAATAGTTTACTTTATGTCCCAGAAATGTTTTATTCCCTATGTGTTCCGAACTCTCAGAAAGCTGTCATGGCATCAGTCAGCATTCTTTCATGTTCTTCCAGGTGAGGTGACGTGTTGCGAGTCTCTCGGTGATTGCTTTGAGAACGTCCTCCGTCATGTCTTCAGCTTCTGGGGCTCATTCTGTGTGCGCCGCCCCCTGATGGTCATTTTTGTTAGCATCCTAACAGTGGTAGTGTGCTGCTCGGGTCTGAGGTACATGCGCATCACTACCGACCCGGTGGACCTGTGGTCAGCCCCTCACAGCCGTGCCAGGCAGGAGAAACAGTACTTCGACGAGCACTTCGGCCCCTTCTTCCGCACTGAACAGCTCATCATCACCACGCCGTGGACCGAATGGTACACGCTGCAAACCACCACCGAGAAAATCCCCTTTGCACCTATCCTGAACATATCCCTGCTCCATCAGGTGAGAGAACCAGCAGGAAAGTCTTCTGTATGTGATCTTGTGAATACATGTGTGTATGTTTAACGTTGTTGTGTCCTCCCACCAAGATCCTGGATCTCCAGACTGCCATCGAACATCTGGAGGCAGATTTTAATGGAGAGAAGGTCACCCTAAAAGACATATGCATCGCTCCGCTGGCTCCCTACAACGACAACTGCACCATTCTGAGTATTCTAAATTACTTCCAGAACAGCCATGAAGTTTTGGACCACATTTTGAGTGATGAGTTTTTAATCTACTTTGATTACCATACGCACTTCCTGTACTGTGTCAGGTATGTACCGTCTATTTAAATTATTAATACTTAAATTTTTTCCCAATTTTATTTTGAAGTACAATAAGTGTGTGTTTTTATTTATATATATGTGTGTATGTATGTATATAAATAAAAATTAATTTCTGGTAGAATAAACTTCATACAAATGTTACTTCAGTTTAAGTTGTAAGAATGTTTTATTTTTTATTTATTTATTTTTTAATCTATAAATGAAGGCAATGGTGGCTCAGTTATTAAGTCTGTAGTTACTGATCTGAAGGTCAGGGGTTCAAGCCCCACCCCAGTAGCACCAAGCTGCCACTGTTAGACACTTGAGCAAGGCCCTTAACCCTCAATTGCTCAGCTGTACTAATAACTGTAACTTGCACTGAAAGATCGTCTGCCAAGGCATTCGTTTGTGACAAAAGTAATGGCACCCCATATTTATAAAATATATAAATTATGGTCAGGGGTGGAATTTACCAAAACTAAGCTACTGGCCAACAGGACTAGTGAAATTATGAAACTACAAGTCCTCCTTCGTATTTACTGGTCAGGAACACTAGATCTTTGGATTTGTCAGGATGACTTGCTAGCTAATTTCACTTGCCATACAGATTGTTGACTCTAAAACGGCTTCTTGCCAAATGCTGATTTACAACCGGCGGCACGGTGATGTAGTGGTTATCACGTCCGCCGCACAGCAAGAACATCCTGGGATGGATTCCCGGGCTCAGTGAGGGCGTTTCCGTGTGGAGTTTGCATGTTCTCCCCATGCTTGCGAGGGTTTCCCCTAGGTATTCTGGTTTCCTTCCACGGTTCCAAAACTTGCACCTCTGGCGGATTGGCTGTTCCAAATCACCTAGGTGTGTGATCGCCCCGCGGTGGTCTGGAGAGATGTTCAGGGTGTACCCTGACTTCACCCAGCATCGGCTGAAATAGGCTCCAGCCTCCCCGCAACCCTAGTAGGATAACATAATTTGGCAAATTACTGAGTGTTGCGTGATTTTAAAATGATTTTATTCCTTCTGCCGATAACATGATCCATAGCAGTGGTGTATGTATATATAAACAAAGTACATATAACTCAAACTGACCAATTAGAATCCAGTATTTAAATGAATTCTGTAATAGGCTCTGATATATATTCCTCTGACCCTCCAAATAAATTAACAAGAGTGGAGAAAATTCTCGGCCTTTAAAAAACACAAACCCTTTTTTAAATAACAGTTGAATAATCAGTAAATTTACTAAAATCTTAGTACAAGAAACATTTGTACAAACACTATTCAGAATTGAAGATGACATCTAGCAATGCACTGTTTTTATGAATGAAAGTACTTTTTCCAATCAACCTCTGTGCTCCCTGTAGTTCCCCTGTAGCCCTGGATGATACAGGGTACTTCCACGACCCCTGCATGGGCACTTATGGCGGTCCTGTCTTCCCCTGGCTGGCCCTCGGAGGATACGAAGGTTCGGGACTGATTTTATTTCCTTTAATTCTTTTTAATTTGGTTGAATTGATATTGTGAATTTGTTTAAGGGTGTGGATGTAAGATGAAGTTCAGACCTATCACCCATGTAGTTCTGCCTTCTCTACGGTTTCCTTCTTTAGGAACGGCATACAACAACGCTACGGCTCTCGTGATCACCTTTCCTGTTAATAACTACCTCAACGACACTGAAAAGCTGGGCAAAGCTTTGGCTTGGGAGAAAGAGTGAGTGTTTCAATAAAGAGTAATAACATAATTAAATAATTCAGATTTAAGGTACGCTTTACTGCTTAATGTCGACACTTTCAGCATGCAAACTTTTTGCCTACATTTTATAAAATGACTCTTGGGCTATGTTTTTATCTAACTTTTTTTTGTACACATATATGCATATATACTACTTTTGTCTTCCCTCAATCTGTCCACCCCCCCCCATATAGTTGAATTGAACATTTTTCAAACTGCCTCCATATGGTCAAATTTCAAAATCATACCCCATTAATAATACTTGATACATTTTGGGTGCCACATATTTTCATACCTTTACCACACCTTCTTTCTGTAGTCTTCTTTTTTTTTTGTTTATCCATCCCTTCTCCTCCCATTGGCTTCAGTTAATTTTTTGAGTCCTCCCTGCTCTCATAGATTAAAAGCTAGCACCACAGGTGATGGGTGTTAGGTTGTTGTATGCCTGTCTTACTTTCCTTCATCCCTCCTTCCTCTCATTAGAACCCACTGCTTTTGCTACTACTGTATATCTTAAGGTAGAGTCACAGAAATTGCTGTTTGCATTCAATAGCAAAAGTTGAGCATACATTTGTATAATGATGCTTGTATGGCTCGTTCATCCCTCCGTAGCAAACCACTGATTTTATTACTCATTCAACTTTTAAGGTAGAACCGCCAAACTTTGTGTGTAGACTTAACTATCCATCCATCATTCTATCTATCTTTCTTTTTTCTTAGATTCGTCAACTTTTTAAAAAACTACAGCAACCCCAACCTCACCATCTCGTTCAACTCGGAGCGCAGCATCGAGGACGAAATCAACCGGGAGAGCAACGGCGACATCGCCACCGTACTGATCAGCTACGCCACTATGTTCATCTACATCTCCCTGGCTCTTGGACACATACGGAGCTTCCACAGCCTGCTGGTGAGTCTATCTGGCTGCTTAGTTAATTTCCGATACCATGTCTACTGTCAGGGAAAATTCATCAACCCTTTGGATCACAGTGAAATACAGTTTCTGGCTTCTGATTGTTCCGCATGTCCCGGATCTTGTCGATGGACTGTTTTTTTTTTTTTTTTTTGTTTTTCAGGTGGACTCGAAGATCTCTCTTGGTATAGCAGGCATCCTGATCGTCCTCAGCTCAGTCGCTTGCTCTCTGGGCATTTTCAGCTACGTTGGCGTTCCCCTCACTCTCATCGTCATCGAGGTCATCCCCTTCCTCGTTCTGGCCGTTGGAGTGGACAATATCTTCATTATCGTGCAGACCTACCAGGTCAGCGAACTGCGCCGGAATTGGCTAGCTTCTGAGCTACTGTTTAACTGGAATGATAAGAACATGCATTGTTTTTAGTGGTGGAGAATTTTTATCTCCTGCCCATAAAGTGGCTCAGGATCTATAGGAATGGGTTCCGTACGTCTGTCTGAGCGTCACACTTTAAGTTCCGGACATGTACTTGCTGCGTGCTGAAGCTGGGGCTTTCAAATATGGTATGCTGTCTCACTGCTGAGTTCTAGGATGAGTTTGACTGTGAGTGACCATGACCCACTTTTCAAGGTCACAGAGGCAAAACTGCATATTAGGTTTCTGAACATTTACTTAAATTGACTTAAAGCTGGACCTTTCGAACTTGCTGTGCTTGTTCTGTGTTTCCATATTATGAAATGGTCCTTTCAGCAGGAGCTTTTGGACTCCGTCGGTCCGTCCAGCTGGAATCGTGTTAGAGACACACGGCTGTAGTAGCACTCAGTGTTTCTCTTTGCTCACTCCTTTTTTACATTTATTTATCCCCCCCTCCTTACCATTTGAAATTTAAACCACAAAAATATTCCTGCAGTACTGCGTGATGTTTCATTTGGTTATATTGGACTCAAATGAAAGTCATTTATCGACCACCGCAAGTCTGAAATTTAAGAACAGGTCAGTTTCCTTCTGTAGTGAGGCTTTTCCTGGATTTCAGAATTTAATTATGATGATTCATGTTAGGTAAACAGGTGTACAACAGTTGTTTTATAGACACTGAAAATAATTGGAGCTTCTGAAAGTCATTGTATGTTCTATATGTGCCTCAGTGGCACCTGGTACTGGTAGGAAGGTGGGCTTGGTGAAGTTTGGTAGAGGTATGTCACCGAGGGTGTATGCTGACAGGTAAAGCCCAGACAGAAGCGGAAATAAAAAGGAGAAATAAAGAGTTTTGGTATTAAACTAGTCTCAAAGAAAGCATCAGTAGGACTGTAAACACCAATAAACACTCACTAGCATGCTAATTTATTTATTTATTTATTTATTTTTAGAAAGTGTGTGTGTGTTTTTTTTAATATATAATATATTTGGGGGGGGGGGGGGGTCACTTTGAAAACTGACCTGTTTTCAAGATGTTGGTGTGGCTACTAGATTTGAAGTTCGTACTAAAACTAATTGCTGATTTAACAAAAAATGTAATTAAATATGTACACTTGCATGGACGAAGCCTCAAGCATTTTTGGTGCAGCCTTAAAGCTGGGGTTGCTCAATCTTTTGCTGTATATACGGATTGTTTTACAGGTTAACGTGGACTTTACACTTTGACAGAAATCAGTGAGTTATAAGATCTGAAAAAGGTAAAAAAAAATCCACTGTGTGGTTGCTATAATCCTGCAAAGGCACCAACCGATCACTGCCTCGTGGCCCACTGGGAAATATCCAACCAAATGCACCCTGTCTCCCTGCTTGTGCATGACCCTGTCTGCAGTCAGAGCTTGCGGAACGGCCTCCAAGGGATTAACCAGTTAGTATTACTAACCTTCTAGACTAGTAGCCCCAGCTTTACAAGGTCAATGTAGATACGCTGGCTGGAGTCACCCAGAGAAAGGCTCGTCCTTGCTTACCGCAATTCTCCCCATGCTAAAAATCAGGACTGACAAGCCATTTGTAAAAGACAGCAATGAGAGGCTGTAGTTCTTTATAAACTGATCTAGATTGTGACGTTCATGTGAAAGAATGAAGAAAACAATCTTGCAAGGCAAGAAATGACTCACTTTATTTTTATTTATTTATTTATTTTTTTGTTTCCCCCCATTTTTCTCCCTAATTTAGTCGTTTCCAATTCCCACCCATCTTTTGCCTTCCCTATCACTCGACCACCACCGACCAAGAAGGGGCGCAAGCAAGCATACGTCCACTCCGTGACGTGCGATGCTAGCACCCGCCTCTTTTCAAACTGCTGTGCATGCGTATTTGGGGGCGGCCTAACACACTCTGAGGTACGAATGAGCTCACAGACGCCCATGATTGGCTGGTGATCGCTGTGAGTGATAGGGAAGTGAGCGTATGCCATCCCTCCCTCCCGTGAGAGCTCGGCCAATTAGCTCCCATGGACTCCCGGTCACGGATGGCTGTGGCATCAACCCGTATTCGAACTTGCGATCTCTGGGTCGATAGTCGCGCACCTTGTCGATGCGCCACTCGGGACTCAAATGACTCACTTTAAATAAGTACACTCATTTTCATTGGTGACAGTGTGGTGACTCTGGTTATTAATGAGTTTTCCTGTGGGGTTTTTTTTTTTTTTCCCCCTTGTGTACACAGAGAGATGTGCGGTTGGAGCATGAGGAGCTACATCAGCAGATCGGCCGTATCCTGGGAGACGTTGCCCCAAGCATGTTCCTTTCCTCCCTCTCCGAGACTGTTGCTTTCTTTTTAGGTGAGAACCACATTTCAGAACCCACATCCAGCCAGGTTGGCAACGAAGCGCCTGCCAGATTCCAGCACACGCCCTAGATCGAGTCTATAGAATACCAGCAAAATGATTTAGAACCTGTTTGGGGGAATAAAGCTGGTCATTTGGATGCTGTATTGAGAAGAGTGCTGTGCTGTGAAGAAAGTTAAATGTAGTATAGAGGAATAAATGATGTCATGGTCAGGAATTTGGAATTTAATCAAGAATCTGATTTATTTTAATAAATGTAATTATTTTTTTGTTTAATTGTAAATATTTGTGATCAGATTATAGACACTAGTTGATGCAATGGAGAATACTTTGTGGAATTTTTATGAAAAATTTTTTGTTTATTTATTTTTTATTCTACCCTCTATTTCTTTTGTCTCATTCTCTGGTTGTATCCCTCCCTCCCTCCCTCCCTCCTCAGGAGCTCTGTCCAACATGCCGGCCGTGAGGACGTTCTCGCTCTTTGCTGGTTTGGCTGTCTTTATCGACTTTCTCCTGCAGATCAGTTGCTTTGTCTCCCTCCTTGGACTCGACATAAAGAGGCAAGAGGTGTGTCTTAAAGACATGCAGACGCCCTGTTGCTCAAAAAAAAGTGGATATTTTTTTGAAATTAAGGGCTTTTAATTATATGATTTATTTATTTATTTTTCATTCTTTGTGTTTTTACACATTTACTACTATTCTTGTGTTCCTCATCTTACAAGCTGTGAATTCACAACACGTGTAATCAGTTAATTGAGTCGGTAGTGATGGCGTAAGTTGCAGTACCCGCCAAAGTGCGTGTTCAGGTCGATATGGAGTATAGAATTACTCATTATCTACCAGACTGAAATGCAGACACCTTCCTGCTCTCTCACCACTACGGGTCTAATTGAGTTGGGCTGCTCCTTACACCAGACCCAAGCTCGCAGACTTGGATTTAGCCTAGCCTAGCTTTGATCTTTCATGACTTGAGTGGGAATCGAGTGGCTTTGGGTGGATTGGTGCAGACGTTCCGAGCAGTCGAAAGTTTGATTGAGGATCTGGTTTTAAAAAAAAAAAACATGGTTAAAAAATGACCTAAAATAAAAATGATGAAAATGAATTAAAATCTAAAAATGTAATCTAAAACAGAATAGAGTTGCAGGTAAAATCCTTTTTCGTTTTGTTTTCGCTTTTTTTTTTTCCTGTTCTGCCGTTGCTGGATCACTTTGAAGATGAAACAAGCAGTCATGCACAATAACACTAAATCTAGAGTCTCATGGAGTGGCGAATGCTGATCGACAGTGAATTTTGGGTTTTGTCAAGGTTCGTAAAAAGCTGTAAAAACAGTTTGCTATTTTGGCAAACTAAAATAAATACAGAAATTGCAACACAGGTTGCTAAATTTCTTTTAGGATCGCCAAGAAATGAACACCAGCACTTGGTTTGTTCACCCTTATATGGGTGTGACCATCAACAGGGGTAAGAGGAGTTTCAATTCTTACATTTGTGTGGTAGTTAGCAAAAGGTTTCAGACAGCAACAGATAGTTGCTAATCGTCGCAAACACTGTTGCTAACATTCGTTAACTGTCTTTCACAAACACTTTCATGCGGATTGTTGCTAACGACAGACAAACCCAGCTAATTGGCTGAGCTCTCATGGGAGGGAGGGATGGCATGAATGAACCGTCCCACTGTCAGCCAGCTCTGGGACTTTGATCACAGCTTTTGAATTCTGCAAACAAGCTTTTTGATGGTTTTCTGTCCTTTTGGGACTCTTTTTTTTTTTTTTTCAAAACCACTAAAGCAAAACTGATTGAGATTGATGTTGCCATAATTTAATCTGTTATAATTATCATCATCAGAGGAATCGGCTGGACATCCTGTGCTGCATCAAGCTGCCTGACCGGCAAGAAGAGAATACCGATGGTGTCCTGTATCGCTTCTTTAGGAAAATCTATGCTCCCTTTATTCTGAAGGAGTGGGTGCGCCCTCTGGTGGTAAGTCTGATATGTATCCATTAACTGACCTTGGGTAAGCAGGATCGATGTAGTGGTGTGTTCTGAACACTTCCATATATATATTTTTTTATATATGTACACTATTATATATTGTATTCATGTATGATTTTGTTAGAAATGTTTTTATACTAAAATCTTAATTTGTCAGTAAGTCATGCTTCATGTCTTTAAGGTTGCTGTGTTTGTGGGAATGCTGTCGTTTAGTATCGCTGTCATCGACAAAGTAGATATTGGACTCGACCAGCAGCTGTCTATGCCTGATGTGAGTCTTCAGCATGATCAATGATTAAAATGTCTGTGTTTGTAGAAAAAATAGTGTACGTATGCAGGTTTCTAATTTTGTGATGTGTGTGGTATGGGTTTTTATTATTATTTTTTTTAAAGGACTCGTTTGTGTTGGACTACTTTGGGAACCTTACAGAATACCTGCATACTGGCCCTCCCGTCTACTTCGTGGTGAAGGAGGGGCACGATTACCGCACCTCAGAGGGACAGAACCAAGTGTGTGGTGGAGTTGGGTGCAACAACAACTCGCTCGTTCAGCAAATCTACACCGCATCATTTATAAGTAACTAGTATGTGACTTTTTTTTCTTTGATTTTACTCCAAATGTAGCAAATCACACCTCATTTTAATGGAGCAACAGTTTATCACAGAGGATGTGCACCGCCCCTCAAGGTTTTTTTTTTTTTTTTTTTTTAGACCTGCGTCAGATAGACAGCAGTTTAACTTCCAAGTATTTCAGTTTGTCTCTTTTTCTCCTCCTTCGTGCGTATACACACTCACATTTTCTACACCACAAACCAAAGAAAAAGTCGTGTTTGGTATGCAATTGATGTTGCTAAAGTACTGGTGGGTTAATAATAGTGAGATTACACTAAAAGAGAGAAGTGTGTGTGTTTCATTTCCCCACTGTCTCATGTTTTTATTCAGCTGTTCTGCTCATCTTCATTAGGAAGATTAGCATAAGGAACAATCTTAAAGGAAATTGGTCATGAATGTCAGATAATTTTGTTGATTCAATTGATAAATTGAATGGAAATGATACCTTGGGTGTTTTTTCTAAGGCTTGAGTGCCTTAAACGTGTTTGCTTTGACTATTTGAATTAACTAAATAAGCATTTCCTTATAACATCAAATCAAATGAAGTGCAGCGCAGTCCTTTACCATATATGGAAGGAAGCATGTACCTTGTTACATTGCAAGGTGCAGTGTGTAATTTTGACAGGAGCTTGGAAAGACGGCTGTTAAGTTGCGTGGTCACATCATGCTTCCGCGCTAATGAGTACATGAATGGGTGAAATTGGGTTAGGTACTGCAGCCAGCCACTAGAGGGTGTCTGATGTTCACGGTTGAATCCCTGTTATGTTTAATATGGTTTTGTTTTATTTGTTTTCAAGTATTTTCTGTATAAGAATATTAGGAAGTTAACGGTATTACTGTGCTGAGCGCAGCCTGAAATCAAAACTGACCTTGTGTTCTTTGTTCTGATTGTGCAGTTTGGACTAATCACTGAATTTTCCACAGTGCAGCCGGATGTCCTGACACTTTTTAAAAAGTTTAAAAAATAAATAAATAAATATATTTTATTTATTTTTAGAATGACTGGAATGGAGTTTGAACTTAATAGTTCTCTCTGTAGTTGTTTAAGGCTGGTATATGAAGATGATGATGATGATGACTCCAATCCTAAAGTTAATTTAAAGTGAACACTTCACTTCTCTGTTGTAACAGCTCGAAGATAAGCACCACCCCGTCCTCGTGGTTAGATGACTACTTCGACTGGGTGAAGCCACAGTCGTCATGCTGCCGATACTACAACTCTACTGGAGCCTTTTGCAACGCCTCAGGTAAACAATTAGCCACAGAGTCAACACACCCTGGGACATGGCTCCCAGAGGTCAGAGTCAAATGAAATGTAGGGTTTGAGTACAATGAAACACTACTCTTAATTTTATCAGGGCTGACAGCTGTATGATTTTAGTATTTTACTTTTTAGTATCAGCTACATCAGTATTATAGAAGCGTGTAGAGGATTCAACATGACCGATGCAGAATCAGTACTGGATCTGGCTTAGTCTATTGGGTTTATCACTTCATGTGTCTGTTAATACTGCTGACAGAAACCATCACATCTAATCGACTTGTGTGTTTATTTTCTAGCATGTTCATATTATTGTTGGTTAAAAATATTTACCTAATATAAGACCTAATGATGAGCTTGTTCTCAGCTGATGAAGTGACACACCAAAACATTTCGTGTTAGTCACCATCGTGAGATCTGTCATCAAATAACAATATAAATTCTACTGTAAGAATAAGGAAGAATAAATCTTTCATAAAGCTTCTCAAAAAAATTGGAGAACATAATTTAAAAGATGAAAAAAAAACAAAACAAATCCTTTTCCTTTTTAAAATCCTTTTCTAAGGATCTAAATGCTTTTCCTTTTTATTACCTATGTCAAGGACTTTGTGTTTTTGTTGATTGTTTGCTTCAATTAAAATATTTTGGTAAGGGTGGAATACTGCCAAAGTAACACTATTAAATTTTGGAGACGATCCAGATCAAATTCGGGATACAGGATTCTTTTTCCTCCAGCTCTTCCGGGGCGAGACCGAGGTGTTCCCAAACCAGTCGAGAGACATAGTCCCTCCAGCATGTTCTGGGTTGGGTTGGGTTGGGGTGGGGTGGGGGGGTGTTCCGTAAGTGTGTGCGTGTTTTTTTTTATATATATATGTGTGTGTGTGTGTGTGTGTGTGTGTGTGTGTGTGTGTGTGTGTGTATGTATATATATATATTGTCAGCAACAATCCTCAGGTAGGCTGTGGCGTTGCAACGATGCTCAATTGGTACCAAGGGGCCCAAAGAGTGCCAAGAAAATATTCCCCACACCATTACACCACCACCACCAGCCTGAACCGT
>JAQMYF010000008.1:8080537-8105143 GCA_030014195.1 Neosilurus mollespiculum
CTGTATTTCTTTTTCCTCATCCATGTCAAAGCTAGGCTAAAAGCTAGTTCTGGAGCCGGCACTCACTGGAACAATTCACGACGGAGGCCGTGTCTGGATAAACGGTACGTGCTGTGAGTAAGGTTGGAAATGCTCGAGAAAAAAACGTGTTCTTAAAAATCGATTCTTGAAATTTTTAATCGACTCAGAATGCTAATAAATAAGAATCGAGATTCAGACGTTCCGGCACCCCTTAAAAAAACAAACAAACAAACATATATATAATATGAGAAATAGGGGATGCTAGGGTTTTTTTTTGTTTTTGTTTTTTTAAAGCTTGGCAGAGGTTTACGCTCTAAGTGTTTCCAGTAGTATAGTAACATCAGGCTCTGTGTTTGTGTTTGGAGCAGTGGTGGATCCTTCCTGTGTGCACTGCAGGCCTTTGACTCCCAGTGGGAAACTAAGACCTAATGGCACTGACTTCATGAGGTTCCTGCCAATGTTCCTGTCCGATAACCCCAACATCAAGTGTGGGAAAGGGTCAGTAAGGCTTCAGTGAAGACCCATGTTATCACACAGTTCACAATTTCATGTTTAAATGGTATACGTTGTTGGTTACAATAGCCCCATAAAACCGTATATTCAAATGCCTTTGACTCTCAAAATTAAATTTTACACTAAAAGCGAAGTTTAGGTTTGAAGTCAGCTGCTTTCCTCCCGTAGAGGTCATGCTGCATACAGCACTGCTGTAGTGCTGAAGGACAACAACACCAACGTGGGAGCCACCCATTTCATGAGTTACCACACCATCCTGAAGACATCCGCCGACAACATCAACGCCATGAAGGTGGCTCGAGATCTGGCCAAGAACATCTCACTCGCCATGGGGCTCGAGAACAAGACACATGGAGTCTTTCCTTACAGGTAAACAAGGTCACAAAATGACATCACACAAGAGAGTCTGTCTTCAAACAAGTGTGTTGGTCCAGTGATGGATAAAAATCATTAAAGGTGCCATATGGGATTTTATTGAAGTTACTGCCTGCACAAATAACCTGAAATACACATTGTATCCAGAACATGATAAAAAATATTGCTTTAAAGGTACAGTGTGTAACATTGCAAATGATCTATTTATTAGAAACTTAGAAACTATATCAATAAATAAGGTTTTCTTAGTCTGTAATCATTTTTTTTTTTTTAAAAGTTGCTGATATTTTAGTACCTTGGAATAACCTTAGATTAAAATCCTTAGAGCAGGTCCCCCCTCTTGGAGGCTGCCATCTTGCCCCATCATGTTTATACAATAGCTCAGAACCACACTGGCTTTAACGAGGGATGGGTTGGGAATAAAATTTCAATTGGCTGTAATATGGAACCCCACCAGTAGATGCCACTAGATGCAGCCAAATCTTATACAGCAAACCTATAAGCTGTGATCTCAGCAGAGTGGACGAAGAAGCCGAGACGAATCGTTTGGGAAAACTGACTTCCAGGCTTGAACGCTTGTTTTTTTTTTTTTAATATATTGGTTTTTGGAGGAACTTTACATTCCTCTGTAGATCTGAGGGGGTGGAGCTTTGGGAAATCCAGCCAGTAATGGGTTCAAGCAGTCGCAAGGTGGAAAACAAAAGCTTTAAAGCATCAAACATGCCTATATAGCTTCATATTGTGGCTTGTTGAACTCTGGGCTTTGTCTCGAACTCATTCTAGCAACTGCAGAAGAAAAACATTTCTTAGAGATTGTTTTGCACCATCCAAACATGTTTTCTGCAGAAATGCTGTTAAAAGGTCTTTCCCGATGATTCGTTTCTGCTGCGAGTCATCAAAATCTGTGCAAGACTTAACATGATGATGGTGTTAAAACGTTTCCTCACCATTTTGTGGACGCAGTGGCTAGCTGTCACAGTTGGCAGCAGTGGTTAGTGTGTCTGCCTCACAGCAAGAAGGTCCTGGGTTTGAGTCTCAGGGTCAGCGAGGGCGTTTGTGCTTGCATGGGTTCCCTCTGGGCACTCCAGTTTCCTCCAACAGTACAAAGACATGCACAATATTTAGCCAGCTTGGCTGTTCCAAATTGCATTTAGGTGATAGTATGAATGGTTATGTGAGTATGTTGGCCCTGAGTTGGTCTGGTGAGCTGTTCAGGGTGTACCCTGCCTTCGACCAGTGTTGACTGAGATAGGGTCCCGGAGAGGCTGCAGCCTAGTAGATTTCTGCAAACGAGTGTGTGAGCGTTTATCATTTTATTTGTGAAAATGCATAATTGCTTGCAAAAAAAAGGAAATGTTATTGTAGTATTATGTTCTATAATGTAGCCTAATTAACTTTAAGGGTGAAAAACTTAAGATGTAAAGTTTTTCAATGCAAGACATTTTGACAAAAGATAAATACAACAAACTTTTAAAAAAAATGTTTTTCTTTCATCCCTTCTACAGTGTGTTCTATGTGTTCTACGAACAGTACCTCACCATCGTCTATGACACTACATTGAACCTCAGCGTGTCCCTGGTGGCCATCTTTGTTGTCAGCGCAGTGCTGCTGGGCTTCGAGCTGTGTTCGGCCGTGCTGGTCTCGCTCACCATCGCTATGATCCTGGTTAACATGTTCGGAGTCATGTGGCTGTGGGGCATTAGCCTGAATGCCGTGTCGCTCGTTAATCTAGTCATGGTGAATAATAATGATGATATATGGTTCATGCACACTACAGAAAGGATTATGGTTATAAACTTGTTAGCGTTGCCAGAAGTGATATGTTTGAAGTTTAATATCAAACTTCACCTCTGGTACTAACTCCGCCCACTGAATGATTAAAAAAAAATAATAATAAAAAATTGAAGTGGGCGGGGTGCGTGTCGACTTGGCAACTGGGTATAATGGGTAAACAACTGGGTATAATGAGTAATCAGCATACCTTTACTTAAGGGTGGGACCTAAGGGGTGTAGGGACTGACCACCTCTGATTAGAGGCTTGCTTTTTTTTTTTAATAAATAAAAATTGTGTTTGTGTGGGGTGTGTAGAGCTGTGGTATATCAGTGGAGTTCTGCAGCCATATCGTGAGGGCGTTCTCCATCAGTACCAAATCCACACGAGTGGAGAGAGCGGAAGAGGCCCTGGCACACATGGGTAGCTCTGTGAGTTTTTGTAAATCTCATCATTTATAAGAAATTCCTCAGATTCAGGTCTTGTTATTCCAATTGCTTAAGAGAAAACACTTGATAAAGCAGCAGCTGTGAAACATGCGTCGTCTTTCCGCAGGTGTTCAGCGGCATCACGTTAACAAAATTTGGCGGGATCATCGTCCTGGCTTTTTCCAAATCCCAGATCTTCCAGGTCTTCTACTTCCGCATGTATTTAGCCATAGTGCTGCTGGGAGCGGCTCACGGCCTCATCTTCTTACCAGTTCTGCTGAGTTATGCAGGTATGACATGCCCTGTCTGTCATCTCCTGTTGTTTATTATATCAGTCTGTTATGAAATCTTTATCATGGCTATAGCTGTATGTACTGTCATTGTAGTGTTTATAGCAAATATTTCACCTCACTACAGACACAGAATGTTTTTAAACAGTACCAAAATTTAAACTTCTAGTGAGCAAGCAACCCCCCACTTTCATGGTTAAATGATCACTCCTCCTAAAAATACTAAATACACCCTTTCTGAATACTTCCCATTCTAGTAGGGGTATCTAATCCCCACCTCCACCGGTGATTAGCTGTAATCAATTCTGATTAGTTCAGCATGATAAACAATTAATCATAGAACTATCCACTGCTTGAAAGTGTAACCGAAAGCAATCAAGTATGGCTGGCAAGGTTGTGTCAAAGGATCTCAAGGATGATATGGACAGACACAAGTCAGGAATTGGATTTAAAAAAAATCCAAGGATTTTTCAATATCTAGTGGCACAACAAAGTTCATAATCAAGAAAGGGAAAGTGTTTTGTACTACTAGGACACCTGGGGTGTGAAAACTGTAGCCGGAAATATTTTGTTTCGAATATTGAGAGGCTCCCAATGAATTAAGTGATACTTTAAGTGTAGTGTGGTAACTTTTTATATACTACAGATTTAGATCATCTGACTGCTTTCACATATTTACATACATAGTATTGGGACCCCCCTTCCCCTAACCATGTGGTATAAATGTACTTAAAGACAGAGATGCACGAGTATGTTCAGATGTCTGACGTTCTCTTCACAGGGCCGTCTGTTAATAAAGCCAAGGTTTTGACAGCACGCAGCAGGTTCTCCGGGACGGAGCGGGAACACTTATTAGCCAAATGAGAGCACCGAGGAGGACAGAACGTCAAACCACATGGGACTGTATGGGTACAGGAGCTTCTCACAAACACACTAACACGCGCACAAACACATTCACCTTGAATAAGAGACTTGAACTCAGGAAAAAGAACTTGTGGTCAGAACTTGCAATGCAAGAGGAATTAACTGAACTCATTTTCTAACAGACTTACACTAGATGCCATGTTTTACAGGATGTGACGCAACTAAAATGAGTCTGATCTCTCTTTATTTCTTTCATTTCCACGTTTAGGATTTTTTTTTTCTTTTCTTTGTGAGGTCATGGAGGTGTCTGGTTGGGAGAAATTTCTTTCTTTCTTTCTTTCTTGTTTTCTTTATTTGGGTAACAGAAGCCTCGTTTTGATTCTTCAAATCACACCAGATTAAAAAAACCTGAGTTAAAAACTCAGCTTCATCACCATGACTTAATTGGTTTTATGACCTTGTCTCTTTTTTTTTTTTTTTTTTTTTTTTTTTTTTTTTTTTCCTCTCTCTCTCTCCACGTCTTTTTAATTATTGTGGTTGCTCATTGCTGAAGAATCGGTGTTTAAATACTACAAAAATATGAAGCCGATTCACCAGAAACCTGACGTGATCAACTGCACTGACCGTGTTCGTATGTGCCGAGTGACCTCTGATCAGGATTTGAAGTTACTATATAAGTGAAGTGCTGTGTTCTTTATAGAGCATCGTATTCTTATACCTCAGCACTAGAATGTTCATGGAGTCATTTCCATAGTTCTGAATAAAAACATATTTGCGAGATGGGGTGTGTAAGACACTAGAACATGAAATCGAAGGCTAGGTTATGATGCATGTTCTAGACGACCTGCAGTCCATTCTGATTGTGTGGACTGTACTGGAATACTGTGGGGAGCTGTTGCTTGTTTTTTTTTTTTTTTTTTTTTTTTCCTGTTTGAGGTATGTATGATTTTCATTTTGCACCTTTGGTCTTCTCAGCGTGCATGTCATACTCTAATGTAGGTGTGTGAGGGATGTGAGATCTTTATGAATGGAATGTTACTGGTGACTAACAGCAAGGGTGGCAGTTTAGATTTTTAATTACTTTTTTTTTTTTTTTTTTTTAAACAAATGTTCCGGTTTGAAATGTTCGAGTGTGTTCCACGGTGGATAACACTTTAATATTTTGTAAAATGATTTATTTTCATTTTTTGCAATAAAAAAAAAATGTGCTACTAATTCCTTTGTTCTTACATGACTGGAGTTTAATCATGTATATTTTAAACACTTCTACAAGCTCGTGTCATATGCCTGACAGGGTGCTGCACCTCATACTGGCTAGCAGCATATACAACGAGAGTGAGTGGAATAACACTTAATTGTATGTACATTCTGTCCATGTTTACTGGATTGTGATAATCACGAACCGTCTGATCATCAAATACTTAAAGCGCCAATGGCTGGAGGCCTGTTCCTCACAGCAGGACGATAAAGAGAAAATTTGCGACAAGGTGCAAAATTATCAACCTGGAGGTCATCGGTTCGAATCCAGGTTGATCACATGCCACTGATGGGGGAGGTATGTGCATGCTTATGCCCCGCCCTTGGTTAGTGGTGGTCATGTGATAGGGAAGGAAACTACTTGATGGGTGGGAATTGGATACAACTAAAAAAAACAAAGGTTGGTGGGGGAAAAAAATAATAAAAATAGTCACTTTTTATTAAACATCAGATACCTTTTATTCCAAATAATGTTGGTTATCATGGTATAGATCCAGAATGAGTAGTAGGCTGGCCAGTCAGAATGCACAATAGATCATATCCAGTGGGTAAGGAAAGTGTGTGATATAAGACTGCTTTGCTTCCTGCAAAACAGCCATCACTCACTCGTTTTCTGAACCGCGTTATCATACTTGGGTTGCAGGGAGGCTGGAGCCTATCTTAACCGACACTGGGAGAAGGAAGGGCACACCTTCTGAACAACTTGCCAGACTATTGCAGGGCCAACACACAACCACTAACACTGAGGAGCAATTTGGAACAGCATGTTAGCCCTAATGTGCATGTTTGGACTGTGGGAGGAAACCGGAGTACCCGGTGGAAGCCCATGCAAACACAGAGAACATGCAAACTCCCTCAACGAGCCCGGGACTGGAACCCAGGACCTTCTTGTTGTGTAAATGTTGTGTTGCTGGGATCCATTTCTATGCAATCCTCGAAAATCATTAAAAAATAGTGTAAATTATTTTTACATTTTTATTTATTTATTGGCCATGTTTATTTAATCCCCCCCACATTTAAAGTGACTTCATCATCCAATCTGCTTAAACCTGTTTTTAAAAAAGGCTTGTTGTAGTTGTTGGTGATGGTGTTGGATGGAACGAACCCTAAAGAAGAATGAAGTCGTTGTCTGAAATCAAACGCTGAATCTCTAAACATAGGATAAGGACGTGTCTCGGTGTGAAAACAGACATACAGTATGCTTGCTGTGCAGTATGGGTTTAACATACGCACCCTTTATAGCAAACGCCACATATTACACCTCACAAATACTGAAAGAGGCGAATGATGATATGGTGAAGGCACCGTGCATGCATAGACACTGAACCCAGATCTCTTTTCAAGGGGGATTAAATTTTTCCTTTGGAAACAGGCCTCTATTTTTAGATATTTTAAGTGTCCCATTTTTATCATCTCCTTTTGTTTTCTGATGAGCCACCAGGGGGTGCTGTGTAGCTTATATAGACAGTAACAACAGCATGTTCTGAGACCACACACACACACACACACACACACACACACACACACACACACACACACATTCTGGTCTCCACTGACCCATTTTTATGTAACCTAATTTGTCTGTTTGTTTTTTTCCCCTTTTATTTGGTTTTGTTAATCCTCGTAAAAAAAAAGCCATTTTTGATCCATTTGTTTCTCTTCCCCTGAACCTTAATCAGCTCCGTTTTGATTTCCATTACTGTTAGATGTAACCCGTGTTTGAACAAGCAGCAGACTCTATGTCTGTATGTATGTATATATGTTTATTTAGCATTTGCTATTTAGGTCAATTCCAGCGGTCACGTTATCATTTATTAATGAATTTCTCTTTCCTTCATGCCTCAGGGTGGACAGGAAGTCGAATCAGGCCTTCCTGTCCTGGCAGAAGGGAAAGGGGGGGTTGCTGCATGTCGGGCCCGACTTATGGCAGTCATTACCCACCCGAACGTACCCTGGACTTCACCCTTATGTGCTGCTGTGATAAATCTTTCACCGCTTAGACCTGACACGGCTTATTACATATGCAAATATGCGATATACATATTCAGGTATACACCGATAAGCAGTTTACTGCCAAAGACTTGCAGTACGTGAATTAATTCCTGATTGACTCACTGGTGGCTGATGCGTCCCATCAGTCCAATCACGAGTGATGTTAAAACAGACTGATTCTTAAAGCTTCTGTTAATGTCTTATTAAATATTCTTGATATACTGTGGCTTTTTCTCTCAGTAACAGCAATAGAATGACTGCCAGTGGCTACTGAACCTGAAGGTCATAAACTTTCTCAATATTTTATCTGTTGTATTACGTATCAGCTTTGCCCCCCCTGAACCCCTGTTTTCCTCCTTTTTTCTTCTAACTTCTCCTGTTCTCTTCTCTGTTTGTAGAGTTTTCTATGTAAACCAGCCTGCAGTGAATAAATTTGCATATTCAATTGCATACGCCCACCACGAATAATCAAATATGTCATTGCCCTTTGGTTTGGTCCGGGTTTCCTGTTTGAACAGCTGCGCACCGATGATTGACGTCTAAAGTACACGAATGACACGTTCCACATATATCAGCTGATAATGGTGGGCCCCATCGACATCACCGTATTACTTCGGATTTCCTTTAATGGCTGAAATTGCAGCAGGCCCGCGTCACAGCGCGAGGGTCCCGGGGTCGGTAATGGTTTATCAGTGTGGAGTTTGCATGTTTTTCCCGTGTGCCAATGTGGGTTTCCTCAGGGTACTCCGGTTTCCTCCGACAGTCCAAGGACACATACGTTAGGCTAACTGGCTGTTCCAAATTGACCCTAAGTGTAAGTGGTTATGTATGAGTTTCCCTGCGAGGGTCTGGTGTACCCGCCTGTCTCGCAAAAAGATTTGTTTATAAATAAATTCACTCCGTAATTTAAAACGTGACAGAAGTACAGCACACACACACAGATGGATCTAATAATGATTTTATAATAATTTTTTCATGATTAGTGTATATCACCACATCTGTTATTAAAACTACTGGATACCCTTTTGCTACAGATCTCCAAAATAAAACTTTGAACCGTTGACTGAAGGAAGAGAAACCCTAATTAATTACCGAAGCTCTGTTTATCACAGCAGTTGGCCTGTTTGCTTACAAGTAATTAAAGCGACGCCTGTCTGTGTCAGTGTTTGTGGTGTTTAATAGCGGCGCAGATGGTGCAAATCATTTTACACATTTTAACTCTTCCTCGTATGAAGAGGATGAACGAACGCTGAATATGAAACCGTCAGCCGTGGTTTTTTTTTTCTTTCTGCCTCTCTCTCCTCCTCTTTGTCTTTCATCCTCTCTTCATTTCTCTCTTTCTCATTCTTCCCTCTCACTCCTTTTTCTTCAACCCCTCTCTGTCTTTCCTTCTCCCCTTCCTTGCTCTCATCTTTTCTCATCTCTTCCCCCTCTCTCTTTCACACACTCTCCCCTCTCTTCACCCATCTTTCTTTTTTCCCCTTTCCTCTCTTTCGTTATCCCCCTCTCTCTTCCTGTCTCTCTCGTTCTCTCTTCCTCTCCATCGCTCTCTCTCTCTCATCCTCTTTTTTCATTCCATCTCTCACCTCCTCTCTTCCCCTCCCTCTCTCTTACCATCTCTCCCTCATTCTCCCCCCTCTCCTTCTCTCTTCCTCCCCATCTTTTGGTCTTCCTCTCCCCCCCTCTGTCTCTCACTCCGCATTTTTTTGTCCTAAATCAAAATCTTTTTAAACGTTTAATACTTTTTTGTAACTTTTTATTGCTGTCAATTTTTATAAAATTGTTTTTTCTCTGTCTCTCTTTAATGTTGTTTATGTTCAGGTGTTCTTTTCTATGTAGGTTGAAGTCCACATGAGCACACTCGCTGTATTGCTGCATGACCTTAACCAGAGTCCTTCAGTGTCCTTTTGTTTTGTTTTTTTGCGTCACACCTCCAGTTTAGGAGGTCATTTGACAGTAAGGCCCAGGCAGAAGGCATTGCGTGTCCGTCTCGGGTGTAGAAGAGCCAGGATCAGCTTCCCTCAGCCGTCTGCTCTTCCTTCTGTTTTCCATCCGAGAGGTGCTTAACCATGCAGTGAGTCACCTCTTTCACAAGTAAAGCAGTAAATCCTCAGAACGGCCTCCTCGTTTACAAACAGGCCCACCACCACTGTGCAGAGGTGAAACTGAGTCAAAATGGACGGGAAGGAGGTAAAGCACTACCTCAGCCAAAATCCCAGCTAGCGCAGTGCTGGTGCCGAACGCCACATATTTGCCTACAATGAAGCTCACTGATGTAACCACGACTCAGGAAAGACCCTCAATAGAGCCTGATTATGGCGAGCTGAAGAGGGAATTAGCAACTCAATGGCGGTGGCTAAGTCAGCGTGGTGGCCATGTGTGTTTGTTTTTTTTTTCCCACAGCATGAGAGAAGAGCAATTGTGTGGTTGTGTTTATCTTGGCCCGATATGAAAATCGTCCTCGCGATTGCATCAGAGTTTTGTGGCAGAGCTGGCACACCTGCGATAGCGTTTATAGTCAGATTTTTGATAATGAGAACATTCCTGCACATGCTAGTTGTTATAGCAGTTGATCACTGCTTTCTGCCTGTAAACATGTCTCAGCCAGACATAATACAGTTCAGACCTCAACAATTATTAACCAGCGTGCTCGTTACAATGTCATTCGAAGTCTAAATGACTATCGGCTCGGAGGTCGAAGTGCGGCGTAGAAGTAGTGAACCTTGTTAGCCTCAGACCTTTTTTCATTAACCAAGTGCGTTATGAGTTAAAGTGAAGATAGGACACAGGATGTTGCTCAGAATGGCCTTAGGAAGTGAGGAACAAAACAGGACCAGACATGATTTCATAAAAATATAATCAGAGACTGGGTGCTGGGAAGCTGAGTTACTGTTCTCATCTCAGATTTAATTATTTCCCAAAAATATCCAAACTGCTTAATCCTACTAGGGCTGCGAAGGCGCTGGAGTCTCTCTCAGCCAACACTGGGCAAAGGCTTGGTAAACCTTCAACAAACACACCTTGGGGAAATTTGGCACAGCCAAACAGCCTACTGTGCAGGTATTAGGACTGTGGGAGGAAACTGGAGTAACCGGAGGAAACCTAGGCAAGCACAGGGAGAACATTTGAACTCCTCACAGAAACGCCCTCGTTGAGCCTTCAACTCATGACCTTCTTATGGTGAGACAGACCTGCTTACCAAGCAAACCATTGCTAGTAATGTGCTTTTTTTTGTTGTTGTTTATGTTGTAAAATGTAAAAATGTGGCAGATTTTTTTAAATTGTATGTGTGATGTATTTTGCGATATTTTTAGGTGTTTATTGCAAAATTGGGGAATTTTGTGAAAATTGCAAAAAAAAATTTGCTACCCTGTCCACATCTTAATATCTTTAAAAGCATAAACCAGGAAGTAACATATGGCTCAGCGGTTGTGTGGGGGACTGCTACGATGACCACATTTCCGTGGTGGTTGAACTGATGCTGTTGCGACGTTATGAGTGCTGATACCAGAGTCTCCTATAGATCACCCATGAAGGTTAGAGATTTATAAATCTTATTTCAAACTGTTCTGCTGCATCATGGTACAGCGTATCACACTTTGAGAAAAGCGCTGTCCGCACCCTTCTGCATACAAGAGCTCACCGAGGTGCATGATTGGCTAGTATTGCTGTGACTGACAGAAGACAGAAAACTACCTCCGACCCCTCCCGTCAGATCACTATGCAGTTGTAACTATCGGATGAATGGATTGGATTTTGAATTTGGTATTAACAAGGTCAAGGTCACAACACTTTATTAGCTACCTATGAATTTTTCCATCAGTGCATCTGTCCTTTTGATTCTGTCCATTCATCTCGTTAGCGTGATAGCTAATATTTTGAAGTTTACCCCAGACAGAGTTGTTGTTTACCCCAGACAGAGTTGAAGTTAACTTCTTGCGTATAATGGAAGCCTTAGACATCTCAGAGGCTACGATTTCTAGTTTCATGGTGATCAAAAGATGAACATGAAGATAAGCAGTGCAGAATTTGATATTTTGAAGCCATTCAGTATTTTACATCTTTCAAGACACTGCTGGGGTACTCTGGTTAAGGTAGAACGGAACTGGTGCAGTGAGGACAATGCAACAACATTGCACAAGAGTGTGGTTAGGTTTGGCATTTCTAAACAAAGCCGCTGGCAGTCAGGTTCATTCTTCAGTTTGACCCAGATACCACAATGAATTTCCTTCAGCGTCACCTCCGTTTTATCAGTAGAACTTCTTAGAGCATCAATCATACCTGTAGTGTTCTATCAATTGTATAATTTACATCAACATGTACGATCAAGTCTTCAGAGTACAGAGATTCAATAACTATATCCCAGTACTGGTTCAGAAGGTCACTGTTTTCAGTAGTGGTGCAGACAGCAGTAGGGGTAAATTTATCTCCGTTCTTATTAATGTAAATTATTTATTAACTGAGCGCGAGGTCTCTACAGAGAAACCTCAGCCTGAGGGCTTTAGTTCATTTATGTATTTGGTGTATACTGTTTAATCCTATTAGGCTCATGGCGAGGCTGGAGTCTATCTCAGCTGAATCTGGGTAAAGGCGGGGCACACCCTAAACAGTTCACCATACCATTGCAGGGCAACACACAACTATTCACACCCCCACGCCTAGGGGCAATTTAGAACAGCCAATTAGCCTAACGTGCATGTCTTTGGACTGTTGGAGGAAACCAACGCACGCTCAGGGAGAACATGCAAACCCCACACAGAAACGACTGAGCCCGGAAATCGAACCCGTACCTTCTTGCTGTGAGGCGGACGTGCTAAGCACTACGCCACCGTGCTTTAAACCTGATGCGGGAATTTACAGGAAGTCAGTGGTAGAGGAGGAAGCAGCCAATCACAATTTGGCTCAAAGGTAAAGAACGGGAATCCTTCTCCTTGACAAGGTGCACTTTATTTTTAAGGATTGAGGGTTAACCACAGGCAATAAAGACACAATTACTGATTCTCCTTGCTTTTTTTTTTATTATTTAAGAAGCAAAGCAGCATATTTACACAAGTGTTTTTTCTTCTTGTCCTCAGCTGATTATGGAAATAATTTTGTTTTCATCAAACATTTTGTTTAATGTTGGGAATCTGCTACCATTTCATGTACCGTATTTCCTGGAATATAAGATGCTCGGAGTTTTGTTTGCTTAGAAAAAAAACAGTGCATGTTTATTATTATTATTAGTATTGTAGAAAACATGTAAACTGTAGTTGAGTTTAGTTTTAGTCCAGTTAGTGCTGCAGTAGTTTAGCTCGCTATGATTTCCTGAGGCGAAAAACTAGGGTTAGGTACAAACTACGTCCTACATTTAAATCTGAGAAAGACTGAAAGTAAGAGAGACACCTAAATTACAAATACCGACTCAAACGGCAGTATGTTACCCTAGTCTGACTTAACATCAGCCAATAGTTAGTACACTTGGTAACCCATGGCAACAGGGTCAACACCGCCCCTTTTTTTTTTTTTAGCTAAGGGATTTTGTAGTTCTTCTTAGCGGGTTTTTCAAAAGAAACCTTAAGAAACCACTTCAGAGAATTTAATAGTGGTAAAATAAGATATATATATATATATATATATATATATATATAGATATATATAGATATATATATATAGGTGACATAGCAGTAGTGTAGCTGTTGTTTTTAATGTCACGTAAGCTAATGTAACATTAACACGTACCACATCAACAGTAAAACAATGTAGGCAAATTTAATTTAAAAAATGTAAATGTACATTAATTTCTCTTTAAAAACAAACTAAGTGTCTTATAGTCCAGAAAATATGGTATCTGATTATTCATGATCTATGATCAAACAAAAACAAAATTTAATCAAGTTTTAAGCGCATTGGAGCTTAAAAGTAGCAAAAAGATTATTAAAAATTCCCGGTCCAGTGCAAGTTAGCTATCAAAATTGGACCATCTGTTAATACTGCGTAGGTCTTGGATACAGAGAGCACTGTAGTCACAAACACGCACAGGGCTTCCCGCTGACTCTACGTCTTTAGCGTTGTTGTTGGTGTTTTTTTTTTTTTTTTCCTGCAGTATGACCTTTCGTATACGTCTTCCCTCCTCCAGCGTAGCACTAGAAACGTGCCGAGAGTCCACTCTAACATAGAGCACAGGGACAGTAACCGCAATGGTAGCTCATCACACCACCACATCTTTTTAAAAAAAAAAAAAAAAAAAAAAAAAAAGCAAACCAAACAAAAAGCCAGAGAAAAAGAACAGATCAGGTGTCGTTATGTAGACGCTCGACGGTATGAAACCTCAAACACGTCCGCTGCTCCTTCTGCTCTATGCTATGCGATAAACGTGGTGATGAAATGACCGTTCTTCACCTCTACCGTTCCTGAAACCTAAAAAGTGCACTTTTATAAAATGTTCGAGGCCCTTCGGAGAAACAGTCGTCATTAGCGTTTAAGGCTATGTAACATGCAACAGCTTCCCTTTACAATTCAACTAAGACCTGAATGTAGTGAAGATGGAAGGGCTGGGAGGAGGGGAGGAAAAGAATGAAAGGAAAGAAGGAGGGGAGGAAAAGTATGTAGGGGGGATTACATAAAGAAGAGGAAGGAGGGAGGAAAAGAAAGAAGGGGAAAGAGGGATGGAAAACAATGAAAGGGAGGAAAAAAGAATGATGGGAAGGAAAGAAATTGGAAGGAGGGAAAGAAAAGGAAGTAAACGAATGACATGAAGGATAAGAAAAATGAGAGAAGATGGGGATAGGAAAAGCATAAAAAGAGGAATGGAAGGAAAAAAAGAGGAAAGAAATCCGTGATGAACAGGATGCACTAAAACATTCTCCAATCCACAGTGACTGCAGAATCCTGAACACCAACTGTCATCTTTCCGTTTATAAAACCAGCGCAGGCGATCAAACTTCAGAAACTTTGGCTAAAATGTGTTTTTTTTTTCTCTTAATCAAAGAGATGGTCAAATGCATAGAGCTCGGGGGCGGGGTCAGATCGGGTGGGACTAGGAATAGGAGTAGGGTCTCCCCTGATGAACAGCTGCTGCTAGGAGTTCTGCAGGAGGCGTCTGTAGTGCGGCATGACCTCGTGCTCCGGCAGGTGAAGGTTGAACTCCAGCGCCACCAGCACGGGGAACTCGAAGGCGATCAGCTCGCGCCGGTTCACCCGAAACCTCTCCTCCAGTTTCTGTTGAACAAAAATACCACAGCTCATGTATTATACAGCAGTGCCCGAGGGCCGAACCATACACTAGGGCGTCATGAAAGTTGCACGTGGCGATAAAGATTTAACTTGCGCCCGTAAGACGTCCCTTTTGAGATTAAGAGACGTTAATGTATGGAAGCGGACAAGAGCGGTATCCCTGGGTCGAAACGGACCAGAGTGTCTCAGAAATTAGAAATTACATGAAAGTATTAGGGAACAAGAAGCGAGGAGAAAACGCGGCGTGAATCTTTAACACGAGTCACCCAGAACTCGACCGACTGTAAAGGTTAATCCAGGATCAGTTATAAATCAAGAGTGGTTTAAATAGTACAGTAATGACATCACAGAACCTGATATCTGCTTCCTGGGGAAGTAAAATATACGAGTGATGGGTGCTTGCAGCTCTGAGACGCCCTCTTGCACATTCGTACAATGGCAAAAATCTCATACGCCATTAACCTCTGCCATCAAACAAGTAAAGTTCTTCCTTCCGGATCGATACTCTTATCTCATCTTATCTAATCTGCTCTTTAAACAATGTAGCTGTTGAAGCTCACTCTCTCAAGCAACGGGACTGTCAGCCAGATGGCCGTACACGACCCTGAGCACCGCCAAACTCCTAGGTGTTGAAATCCGAGCACACTTACGTCAATTAGGAGCTTGACCTCGTGCTTCTTGAGATCACCGCCGATCTTGGCTGCCAGCAAGACGCAGGCTCCGGCGCAGAGTTTGCGGTTCTGCTTGTTGAGTTTGCCCTGCAGCACCAGCTTCTCAAAGTACACGAAGGCCATGGCGACAGTGGGCTCTTCGAAACCACACACGTCCTGGGCCAGCTTCCGGATCTCTCGCTTCAAGCTGCGGCACACAGGCAGATTCCATCAGCCTCCCACACAAACTTGTTACATGTAAGCCAGACCATCCAGACCCAGACCGAGAGCAGGTCGGCTTTACCTTCTGATCTTGCTGAGCGTCAGGCGAATGTGAGGGAACTTCTCCTTAAAAGTCTCATTCATGTCCTTCTTCAGGTCCGAGGGCTTGACATACTCGATCACTGTGGTCTGCATTGGAAGCACAGAGATTAGAGAAGACAATCATTGGCATGCTAGCATAGACTCTAATGACAGAAAAAATATATAAATAAAATATTCCACAGGGGTCCTGACCCTCCTGCTGACAGGTTCATTTGACAGACCGAATAAAGGAAAAGGTGACCCATATATAACTCCATGCTATCTGCCCCAGAGGGGAACCAATTTGCAAAATTTGGTGATCCTATGTCATGTTCCTCCAAAGCTATCGAACTAACAATCGGATGGACAGACAGACGGAACCCATTTCTATAGCTCCTGCATTGCCCACCATCTCTGGTGGCGGGAGCTAGTAAAAAAATCCCACTATAAATATAACAGACAGCATACAGACACCAGGTGGCACTCAAGCTCGTGTTTGTGCCTGTAGCCAGTTCCGACTCAAAAGACCGTCGTCACCCCACACCCACCACAGGAGGCTCATTCACGGCCGATCATACAGCTTGTGCGCTGTATTCTAGCTGTATGACACGCGACCGGGTCACGGGATTAGAGTGGAAGGTTTTCTTCCGTCGTATCTTCTGTCAAACAAGATTAGTATTATTTTAGCTGAACCGCAACTGCTGGCAAATATGCCGGCAAATCAAAAGTTTCCCGAAGGAAAGCAGCTGCGTTAGAAATGGAGTTTGAGTGAAGCCTGAGATCGGGGCTGGGCAGTACAAAAAAAAAAAAAAAGACTAAACCATGCAGTATTCTCGACACATCAATATTGTTTTTATTACTTTACATTTTTTTAAGACTAAAGTGACACCAGAGTCACTGGAGCTTTGGTGCCCTAGGCAGACAAAAAAAATGCACTCTGGCCTACCAGCCATCCTTCAGGAAGACAAAAGAAATTGTCAGGACTTTAAATCAGGAATAAAAGGAAGAGGGTTGAGGGAGGAGGGCGTGGTGTTTTTATTTAAGAAAAAGCATGCTATTCAGAAACAAAAACACCGTGAGCCAGAGCGACAGAAACGAACCGGTAGCCTCCTGTTATATAAGCACGATAAAAAGAAGTCATTTTCACTGGAATTCGAAGACGTGATAACGTGGAAAATGAGACTTTAAAAAGTGACTCAGAGATGTTCATTAATTTTGTTCAGAGGGTTCACAAAGATAAGATGGATGTCTCTCAGGAAAATGGAACTCAAAGAGGGCGGTGGCACGGTGGGGTAGTGGTTAGCACGTCCACCTCGGCGAGAGGGTCCTGGGTTTGAGTCATGAGTTTGCATGTTCTCCCTTTGGTTGCATGGGTTTCCTCCATATACTCCGGTTTCCTCCTACAGTCCAGAGACATGCACATTAGGCTAATTGGTTGTTCTAAATGGCCTGTGTGTGTGTGTGTGCGCGTTGCCTTGCGATGGTCTAGCGAGCTGTTTATGGTGTACCCAGCATTATCCCAGAGTTGGTTGAGATAGGCTTCAGCCTTCCTGTAAGGAATCCTGCTAGGATTAAGCAGTTCAACAAATGAGCTTCTGCATCCTGCCAGTTTGACACAAGATCCTCATTTGAAAAAACTTTCATGAAGTGTTTCCAGTCATGTGACCTTCAGATTCAACACCTGAGTTTCACAGCTTTTGTTTAACTACAATGAAACTTGCACGAGGACTTTCACTTCCTTTTTCTGTCATCTGACCCATGAGAACCGAGCGCTAAGAACACCTTCAAGTCAGGAGAGATGAAATCTGAAGACAGGATGAAAGCTGTTGTGTTTTCTCGCCGTTGCTGGGAGAAATCATTCAAGTCGAGGCGGTTATATGTAGCTTAGTATCTCTTAGTAGCTTAGTTTCCCTTGTTAGTTTGTTTGTTTATTTGCAGCTTCTTGTCCACAGATTTTTACCAGATTAGTCAGAAATTTTGTAATGATGGGTAGATGATCACCCAAGGATGTTCCCATAAAAATTTGTTAAGAATCCATGCATTAATGGCATGACAAAGGTTACAAAATTACGAAAAAAAGAACAGAAAATCCCTTTCTTACAATGTGCGGAATTGCTTTCATCCGGATCTGATCCAGATAACCAAATAACATGAGAAATCCTATTTTCTGGAATTGTGTGAGTAGAGCAGGCCCAGCAGAGGATGCTTGTGTACTTAATTGTTATGTCTTTGTAGAGGTTTGCACTCTCTTGAGTGCTCTTTAGCTACTTTTAGCTACTGAATGACTTCTGCTAAAAACAAAATGAACCATGCAGGATGTGTGTCACATGTTGCAGTAATCCATGAGAATAAATTTTCTGTCATTATTCTGTGATGTTTAAAGTTTCACAGCAGGACCGCGGGAGTGAGAGAGTTCCTCTGTGCTAACAGTGTGGGAAAAAAAACACCTGAACTCACCATGTAGGAAGGGAATATGAGCACACGTTTATGTTTTCCACATGGCCACTGAGGGTCGTCCAGAAGGTTGGGGTCATACTCCCTGAAATCTCCCACTTCGTTCCCTGTGGGTCAAAAACAAACATCAGCAAAACCTCCAGAATTATCCACAAACAGCCTCCGTGCCAACGCCAGTGAAATGTATTCAAATGTACATCTGATTATTTAAAAACACACTCACTATTATAATAATGTACAGCGCTGTGGAATTTCTGATCAAAGGGTCAGAGAGCGATTCATTTTCTACAACGGTAGCTCAGACTCTAGCGACGGCCATATGTTATACTCATACACTGCACTCTTCCTGGTACGTTTCTATAGTAACCGCTTGTACACTGGGACATAATTGTTATCTAGTCGCTGACAGTCTTTTTGGCAAAAAGATGACCGGCATGAAAGAAAAAAATCTCATGTATCGGAATCCTGTGACCTTGGAATTCATGTCCTTTCTACCTCCCTTTGTCCTGAATGACTCATCGCTCATGTCTACACAAGCAAACCTCTGAGCCGGGAAATGAGCAGGCAGTGAAAAGAATCTGGCACACGCACCGGTATCCAGGCTGCTCTGGTGGCTGTTGGCGCGCGCCAGAATGAGGCTGCGATGGCTGGCGTTACGAGACTGGGAGAAGCACGATGTGGAGTCGATGGTGTTGCGGCGGCCGAGGACATTAGTGGGGTAGAGAAACTGCATGTAGGACACCGTCTGTGGAGACATAATAAATAGATTATAATAACAATATATTTATCTTGGTTACTACGGAAACTGTTGGGTTTACCCAGCTGTTCAAAAGTTTTTATCACCTGGACTGTGTCTAAATAAATGGGAAACCTTCCAGAGAAAAAGAAACAAATAAACCAGAGCATAAAGGATGATCTCAGCCTCACCTTGCCGTCGGCACCCAGTTCCACGCCCTCGAGGCCGATCACCATCTCCTTGGCACTGACGCCACCTGAGGGGTGACGCTGGCGCCCACTCTCCATTTTCATACTGTCCCTGCCAGGGTGAGACACACATACACGCTAAGCACCGAGCCCTCAACATGCGCACCAGCCTGTAACATCCCTCATCCTGATGTCACAACAGAAGCTGTTCATCGTGCTGAATAGTTTGGGGGACGGAAATGCAAAATAAGTGCTGACTGAACGCATTGAGTTACCTAATGACCTGACCTAATTACTGTATTTAATTCTAATATCATTATTAGTGGTGGTAGTAGTTTATTCATTATTTTTCATTAATTAATTAGTTTGTTTTATAAATCATAAAATGCTAATTAGACATTTTTACCAAAATAATTTTTATTTATTCATATTAATTTGCCAATTTAAAGTTTGCATTATAATGATGTTTACTTTTAATAAGATCATTCCTTATGATATAGGTAGTAATACAGATAGATAGATACATAGATATCTGAATTATTAAATTCATGTTACTGTAAATAGATAGAAGTATATTGTCATGCTTAAATTATTCCCCCCACCAACAAGCTTACCTTTTACTTCTTGATTTATTTATTCATTTTTTTTGTTAGCAAAATTACAGAAACAGTCACAGATGGATTTGCATGATCTTTCGACCAGAGGCGGGGCTTTGCACAAGGAAGAATTTTGGAAATGATTCACATCAAATTCTGGATCCAGGAATTTTGTAAGGATTCTTTAACATTGGGAGGCAGGATAAATTCTGGGGAGTGTAGTATTAGGCCAGGCACAGAATGGGAGTTGTGCACTTTATTTATGTATTGGCTGGGTGAGGTCTGATATCTGTAGAGGTCTCAAGAAAAACCTCACAACCTGTTTGTAAGGAGTAAAGCTAGCTGAAATGCTAAAGAGCGGTAAGCTAAAACAACCCCACTGTCTGTTTTTCTGGTGCAAGAGAAAGGCATGCTTTCATTTCTATCATGTCATCATACCAAGGTAGCATGTCATCATAAGAGTCAAGACACAATGTCATTGCACACACAACCCCCCCTAAAAAAAATAAAAAATAAAAAAAAGAAGAGGATGGATTGTTAAACTGAGGCTGGATGATAAAACACACTAAATATTTTGACGATACAGATTTATTTTTTTTTGTTTATTTTTTAGTTATTCACGCAACCAACTCTGCACCTAACTTTCTTTAATTATTGTTTTAAGACATGCCTGGTGTCTGAAGCTACAAGGCTAATGTAGTTAACAAGTAAGTGTAGTTAAGCTTACAGCATCATGTAAACCATATAGTTGTTGAGTCTCTCAAAAACAGACCTTTTGTGTATAAAAACAGATAAACTAAAATCATAAAGCTTAAAATTTGACTGGAGGCGTGGGTCAAAGTTTACAGGTGAAATTACATATTAGAAGTGTTCTGAAAATGTTTTTAAACAGTTTAAATTTAATTTGTATATTTTTAGTTGTTTAAATGCAGAAGTACAGCTTCAATATTAATCAATACAATATTGTATCACATATACTACACATGAATTGTGCAATCTGACTGGTATACTATCTAGAGAAAATAGTCATTATCCACCTCACAAACATAGGATATTAAAAAAGAAATTTGAATCAAAACAGTGGAGAAAAACCTCACACCTTGAGATAGTTACAGATACTGAATTCCTAGAAATTCAAAAGAAGATCATCTAAAAAACAAGAAGCTGATCAGTATGACTTGAAGATTTTAGGGTTAAAGCACTTGTTAAAAAGAACTTTGCATTAGTTTCAAAAGATGTCATAATGGAGAACTTGAGAAAATTCATACTTTAAGAATGTGAAAACTACTCATATACTATAAATCATTATACATTTTTTCTCATGTTTCTAAATAATATATACTAAAACAATTATTCACCTCAGACTCAGGGGATATTCAGTGATATCCACCCTGTCTTTTGGGGAATAATTGCATAGGTTTGCCACATTTCATGTTGAATCCTGTCTTACTGTCTTGGTTGGACTACATTTGTCAAACAGTGTATATTTAATTTCATAGTGAAATTTTGCTAAGAAATTATAATTATTGCAAATATGAGCAATCAAGCAATGGGGGGGGGGGAAACCCCACCACAAAAAAACTGCCACCAAGCCTCTATTTTCAAAGCATATTAGCAAACAAAACCCATGCAGCACACAGAGAAACCCAGAGCCACCAAACTCGTACAGATGTTAAAAATAGCTGTTCCATAGAACATCGAAATCCCTCAGCGAGGATGCCTGAAGTGCAGGACAAATTTTATATATGTTCAAGGTCACTGTGCCAAGGTCAAAGATCACATATGCATATTAGCTACCCCAAGCACAGGTTTAGGTTATAGAGCCTATGCAAAATTACAGAAAGCTGGCATGTGCATGAGCCGAGCAATGGCCAGGACAAACTTTACATGTTCAAGGTCAAAGGTCACATATGCAAATTAACTACCCCACGTACTGGTTTAGGTCATAGGGAGTGCCTACGCAAAATTTCAGAAAGTTGGCATATGCATGAGCCAAGCAATGGCTGGGACAAAATTGTCACGCCGCCTGCCCGCCCACCAAGCCAATGACAATACCCCTCCAGCCATAACTGGCTGAGGGGTAAACACCTATAAATCTATTTATTTGATGACAACAGTATAGCAAGTAAACATGAGGCAAGTGCTTCCTATCCACTCCATATCCAAAATAAATAAAACAAAAAAGGAAAAAGGACTGTGTGCTGGGAGTTTTACGTAACTAATCCAATCTGTACAACCATCAGTGCCTCTGGAGAGTAAACTGATATATCCGTCGACTCCCTGTGCCAAAATCAATGAGATAAACACGAGAACACTACAGCGGCAGACAAGCCAAACACCTACAGCTTCCAGTTTGAATGGGGTGTGTGTGTATATATGGTGAATAACGAAGACTGGTCAGCAGGTGCGGTCGTGTTTAACTCTGGGAGGTTTCAGGGCTGAACATTTGAAAGTAGTCCATTATGAAAGCGTCCTATGAGTCGGATTCCAAACACGGGCATGTCAAGCTGTCTGACTTGGCCGAAAAAGGAGCCGTGGCAGGCATTATATTCAGGAAGCTGTATTGGAAGGGTAATCTGACATCATTACCTTTAACCTTGTACCAAGGCTGCTGTTAGATCTTCTAGTGGATGATGAGGTTACTTTAAACCAGGATAATTCTGGAACAAGGCTGCAGGTGAAAAACCTTTTGCTTTAAACTTGTTTAAATTTTCTCAACAACCAGGTTTAGGCTTGGTTTAAATCAGGCAACTAGAATTAAATCTACTCAATTCATGCAATGACTACTTTCCAATCACAAGGCAGCAAACAAAATAGGGAGGGGAGGCACGTGATTTCTGGCTGAACCCATTTTGTGAAAATGCTCTACTTGCATATTTGGAGCCAGGGTAACACACTAAGAAGAAAGCTCGAACTCAGTTGTATGCATAAGCTCACAGACTGCCTTGATTGGCTAGTGTTGAATGTGAGTGACAGGGAAGAAATGGTATGCCATCCCTCCTCCCAGCATACACCAAGAGCTCAACCAATTAACTCTCATGGGCTCCCAGCCATGCATAGCTGTATGCTCGAACTTGTGAGCTCTTGAGTGGCGCATCTTGTTGCTGTCCCCCTCGGGAGCCCATTATGCTGGAACTTTTTACAGAGATCTGGCAACCCTGCACAGTCCAAACAAGCCATTTGTTTATCAGCCATAATAACATGGCTGGTATTGTTTTCACTTCTTTCGTTTTGTAAGTTTGTTGTTTATTTATTTATTTGTGGCTACGCACACCTATATCTTAAGAACCGCTTGACACATCACTATCAGATTTTCAGGGTTGCATCCCAAAGGCTGAAACAAGTTTATGAAAAGGTCACTGTAGGTCAAGTTCAAGGTCAGCAAAATGACTGCCAATTGTTTATAGTGGCAAGGTAGCGGCTGGTACGATTCCCTCATCAGAGGTCTCAAGGTATTGTCATATTAAGTTGCAATATTAGCATACATCACAGATTTTCATGGCTGACTTTAAAGCATTTTGTGGTTCACATTTAAGACCCAATCGGTAAGCTGGCATGCAGATATTATCAACCTGAATTGAGATGGTTGCTGATAAATCCATATCAGGCTTCATCATTACAATTAAAGAAAGGAACTGTTGAGATGGACGATGGTTGCTTTAACCATGCTATGAGGGTTGTCAATGTGTAGTTTGTCTACCAGAGGGCACACTGCAACTCCACTATTTTCAGCACATGCAATCACAATGATCAGCTGATCCAAGCAGAGTCAGGTTGAAAAAAGTAAAGTAACCTAAAGTACTTTACATCAATATTAACACTGCATAAACGCCACATTTGAGCGAAAATAAATAAATAAATAAATAAATAAATACCTTACCTTAAATAATTTTTAAAAATCTAATAAATGTGCATGTTTCCAGATGAACAGTCATGTATATACATCTATTTAAAGGAGTTCTGTTTGGTTCATCGTTCAAATTTAAGTCTCTTTACTATTTTTATATTATGAATTACTATTTTATTTAATTACTCATAGTATTTATTTTTTTTATTTGAATGATTGAACATTTGTCATGTTTTTCCCCCAGTGGTGGGTATGATACAACTGTTAATTGGAAATTCTAGACCATTTTATCAGTACTGTTACAAAAATCTCCAGCAATGTTGGTCGGGCCGTAGTTCACAGTACTGAGCATAACATAAAGCATTTTTTTCCCCTCACCAACCAAACCATGTTTATCATTAACATTTCATTCATGCTTTTTCAGTGTGCTGGAACCACAGCTTCATTCTCAAGGTCATAACCCAGAGTCATGAGACAAAAACAACTCCCCACACTGTGAACTCACGTGCCCCAGAGCTGCTTCTGTTTAAAAGGAAGAAACCTCGCTGCTAGGCGCTTCTCTGAGGTTTTGCCTGAGGTGCATTAACAAGTACATGATTCATGGATTTCTCAAGAGGGGGGAAAAAAATGTGAATGATGTCAGCTGTGAGCATGGTGCTGAAAAATAAGCAGGTGCAGAGGCTTGAATAATGCCAAGAAATATCAAGGCTAATGCCAGATCTGTGAAAGTGAGTGGAAAAAAAACAAACCTTGCTTTGCTTCAATAAACTCTTGATTACTGCAGTGCCAAAAAGAAAAGAAGGAAATCCTAATTACATGAATGAATGTAACTAAAAATATCCATAAATAAGAGGTCCAGTAAAAAAAAAAAAAAAAAAAAGTTAAGAAGCAGAATAATGAGCTTCATGCTAATCTGTAGTAATGCACTTCTAGTACTTCATAACATTAGCGTTGTAGCTCCAGCACAGAACTAAAGGGTTACAGCCCTATACACTGACAGCCCGAACCCCAACCCTAATCCAACTGAATGGAGTAGCATGCCCAACTGAGTAATGAGCAGGGCTGTCAGACATAGAGCCGTCCCCGAAAAATAAAAAAAGGACAAA
>JAQMYF010000008.1:8108936-8120530 GCA_030014195.1 Neosilurus mollespiculum
CACACACACACACACACACACACACACACACACACACACACACACAAGCAAAAAACAAAACAAAACAAAAAAACTCCACCAAGAGTGGCTGAGTGCTGTGGGAGTTTTGCTTACACAATTAAGCAGCATTCTGAAAATTAGCCACATTGCTAGCTCCATAAGTTCCTTAAAGATGAAGTAAGACAGAGTTCTGACGTTTGGTGTTGATATAAAACACAAATGTGTGACTAAAACACAAATAAAGGACTTCATCTACTACATTTTAATAATAAATGGTCAGCTAGCAATGCTATGCTAATTGCTTTAGCATACGCTAAGAAACTCCAAGGCAAATTTTCTGATATCTTCCCCACAGGAAAGTTTATATATATATATAATTAAAGATATATGTGTGTGTGTGTGTGTGTGTGTGTGTGTGTATATAAACAAATTGAATATTATATTATATTACATTTTGGAAGAAGTACTTTTGCTAGCAATGCAGCTAGTTTTCATTCATATGCTTCATAAAAGGAACCTTTCGTCTTTAAAAAGACATTTGGGTAAGAAAAACTCGTGAGCTAATGATGAGGTAAAATTAAAAAGTAACTGGCGAGGTCAAAGCAGCGAGGCGTGATGAAGTGAAAAGTTCACATGCTGAAGAATACATACCCTGTTTGGCTACAATCTCGATAGGGCAGGACAGAAAATACACTATAGAGGGATCTTCTGCCACTGATAAGGACTATCCTATAAAGACAAAAAATAATAAATGAACTAATTCAGTGAACTATGCTGAGAACAGATCCATACTGTACATGGAGATGGAACCATACATTAGAAATATATACAAGAACCTGGGGTGGGTGTGAGAATAACATTGAACTGAAGATGGAAAATCATGCATACAGTACATTCCTGAGAAGAAAACTGCATTGAGGAAGAACTATTAAAGAAGTCCTGATATGCCTTATTTGGCATAGAAAACCATCGCTGTACATTTTTCAAGCCTGACGCCACGCTTGTACATCACTGACGCCAATAGAAAGGACTTTCTACAAAACGCATATTCGTAAATCCTTATACCTCCTAGTAATTAGTCCCTGTAAAAATTTTACAGACTCTGACAACACGTCAAACTCTCATAATGGACAAGAAGATTATAATACATATTAGTATATACTATACGAGAATGATGGGATCTGATCTCGCTATCTCAGGATAATGGATATTATCCACCTCGCAAATTCAGGGGTTGCTTGTCGGAAATGTACTGGCTGTTTTTCTCTTTTGGATTATTTAGTCGTAGCTGATTCCAACCCATCAAGTGTTTGACCACCACAAACCAAGGAGGAGCGAAAGCAAGCACGTGTCCCCTCCGTGACATGATGATCTTTATGAACTGCTGTGCATGTGCATTCAGGGGTGGCCGAACACACTCGGAAGAAAATCGCTCTCCGCGCCATCTCGCCTGGTGATCGCTGTAAGAGACAGGCAGGCGAGCATGTGCTATCCTCCTGGAAGAGCTCAGACAATTATCTCCCATGGACTTTCAGCCTTGATTCGAACCCGCGCTACTCAGGAGCCCCAAATTCATCCCGCTTTTAATGAGAATGAAAATAATTTACAAAATAAATGTATTTGAAAAATTCATTATTAGAGTGTAATAGTAATTAAGAAATATAAAGTCATTTTAAAACTATTGTGATTTTAATTTTAAATTTAAAAGCAGATCCCATTCTGTTAGGGCTCATGCACCTGGCAGTGCTTCTTCAACAGTCCTGAGATTTACCCTCGAACGTTAACCACTGTCCCACCACAAGTCTGCCTTCTTTTTACCATACAGAACTAAAGCCATTGAGAAACTCCGATTTAAATGGAAATGAAAACCCTCTTGGCTGCATGCCAAGGAAAAAAAAAAAAACTATTTTGTGTCTCTTGAGGACCCAAAGCTTTTAACACTCATGGGACTTTTTTTTGACAAGTTTGTGTGTGTGTGTGTGTGTGTGTGTATACCTTCCGTTGTGGATGTCGTGTTGCCTCATGTTCTTGATGAAGTGGACCTTCTTGAAGCTCTTTGGTCGAGGTGAACCTGATAAGGTGCGGCATCTGAGGGAAACGGTGAAGAGGGTAGAAATATTATTCTATTCACTAATCCTTCACTTGGAGGAAGGTTCCATTTACTTACAGGAAGATCTATCTACTCTGTTGGTACACTTCTTTAAAACCTGAGGTGAAGAAACTGGACTGAATATACGGTGATAATCCCACAAAGGAAATTTGCCTCATTTTGGCCCATCCAAAGTGAAAGCACACACACACACACACACACACACACATACTCGGAGCACTGGGCAGCCACATTGTGGAACCTGGACAGCATCTAGGGGTTATGTGCATTGATCAAAGGTACTTCAGCTGTGCAGGTGGCTCCCCTACCGCCTCAAATTTTTTCTGCCGGTTTAGGAATCGAACCTGCTTCTCTAAGCGTTAGGCCATGGATACCCCCGGGCCACAGATTTATTTAGATAATGAATTGTATGGGATTATGAGTTATCTAGCAGTGCAGTCATTTTTGAGGTTCATCAACCATAAAAATACCTGATTGTTATTTGTGTACCTTCTAAAAATAAACAGTAGCAGTACATCCACAATTATTACCTAGTACAATGTGAATATTATTTAATGAGCCTCTGCTAAGTCCCGCCTCTCCACTTCCAGAGATACTTCCACAGGTACACCTTTATTAGTAAATAATGAGACTAAAGCGTATGATCAGTTTGAATCATGCCATTAATAATATGTATGATATTTGCCGATTTCACTGCGGCGTAGTGGTTAGCACGTCCGCCTCAGAGCAAGAAGGTCCTGAGTTTGAGTCCTGGGCTCGGCGTTTGCATGTTCTCATTGTGCCTGCATGGGTTTCCTCTGGGTACTCTGGTTTCCTCCCTCAGCCCAAAGACATGCACATTAGACTAACTGGCTGTTCCAAATTGCCCCGAGGTGTGAGTGAGAATGGTTGTGTGCGTGTTTTGTGTCTTGTTATAGACTACTGTATTATATTTTTTCCTGAAATTAGGTCCCACGGCGGTCCAGCGGAATGAGAGGGACTGCGGGCTTTCTATAGGGTATGTTATTAATGATCGAATGTGAAAAAACGCCTTTAAAGTCAACCAATAAATCAATATTATGCAACAAGGAGCCTTTTTAATGTGAAACAATCTCATGCAGTATTGACAAAGATGGGAAAGAATGTGTGAGAGAGAGAGAGAGAGAGAGAGAGCGCAAATGGAAATTTATTTGCTACGATCAATATCAATTATTTTATCTAATAAAAGTGATACATCATCCAGTTCAACTTGCTGATGCAGATAAAGTAAAGTACACCAGTGTGTGTGTGTGGTGAATGCCTCCATACCTACGAAGAGGAGCATTCTCCTCAATGTCCTCCAGAGTCTCCAGTGAAGAACGCTGGGAAATCAGCCTCCGCCTGTGAACAGCAAGACGAGTGTGTGAGCTTCCATACGCAGCCAGACCGAGAGCTAGCGCTTCTAATGCTCTGGAGCATAATGAATGTAAAACAGTATCACGACAAACATATAGACATTTCCTAAGAGTAAAAATGCAGTATTCATTGCTGTTGGCATTTTCTAAAGGTTATTCTTAATATAATAAAGTGACAAATCCAAATATGGAAGAAAAGGGGAGGAGCCAGTTTAACACTGACTCCCTAAACAGAGGAAACTTGCGGGACGGTCACTCATCATTCGTTCCTGATTAAATTGTGGACACCTTTAAACATGAGCAGTTAATCAAATATGGTTCGAGATACTGTTAGGTTTTACCTTTTGATTTTGTGTACGCTGGATATTAAAGAGAAAAAGATGCGATTGCACTTCAATTCAAACAAAGAAATTCCCACCTGCTCGGTTTTAGAACCCTGAGTTCTACACGTGCACTTTGGTTTACAGAAATATAAAAAAGCAGAGTGTAAACAAATTTTACCTAATAGAGCCTGTAAAAGAACGAACAGTGATACGATACATCAGTGATACAGCCTGTCTGAAACACCACCGATGCTCGCCACTACCACAGAGACTGGATTCAGTTTCCATGGTAACCATCACCTTTTTCCTGGCTGTAGGATGCATTACGCAGTGATTACATTACATTGTGTTACATTACAGTAATGTAGGGATGACTAAGAGTACAGTGAGGTATGAAGTAATACGTGACCCTTCAGCACCAAACCTGTCAGAAGTCGCAGGGCTGTATTCTGCCCTTCGAATGTCTGGCGAGCTGTTCAGGGTGTGCCCCGCCTTCACCCAGAGTTTCCTGAGATAGGCTCCACCCTCCACGCGACCTTACTGGGATTAAGAGGCTCGGCAAATGAGTGAGTGCCACAAAATCATGAGTCTACATTGTGTGACGCTCAGGGATTCCCTCGCCATGTAAAGATATCAATACTTAGCCAAGAATTCCTGCTATCAAGTCACTGGATGTAAAATGCTTTGTGCAAAATCCCACAGCGTAAACAAACTTTGCCCTATGTCAAGCCACGCCATGAAAGCTGACTTCTGATTGGCTTGTTCAGCTCCACTTATTTCATGCCCTTTCAGGTAATAATAATAAATCCGCCACTGTAATTAGAGTGATATATGGAGGGAGCTTTGCATGCATGTGCACACATTTTCTGCCATAAATTACCCCAAAGTGAAAGAGATAAGCGTATACAAGGCCATGTATTCAACTGATTACAGTGATGACTTCTTTACACTGGAAGCTTTCTAACTTGTTCACTAGAGTGCACTGAAGATCGCTGATAAACCCTTCCCCAACACTTATCTTTATCTCTAGATAACTATCATCCGTCTTGGAGAAGTCAGTATCTGGGATTATCCCTTTCCTTGAAAAGATGGCAATGAAACTAAGATATGGTGTCCAAATGATCAACGAGCCATAAAATTAAAGAGCCAGTGCACACTTTAATGTTTGTTTTTTTTTTAGCTGCGTACTAAAGATATGATCTGACAGCACTGTGATAAAATGCATCATTCTGCAATTTATGGATCAAAAATATCCCTGCAAAGTGGAAAATACCCCTCAGCCCATGCACCAAATAAAAAAAAAAAATGATACACCCAGTCCCAAGATGGACACAAAAATGGTGACGATAAGTCATGGATTTTTTTATTTAATGCATGGAACGCAAATTTAAGATGCCTGCTGTGGCAGCCATGTTGGATTTCGGACTGTGACGAAAATTGATAGAAGTGTAGTTACCCAGTCTCAGCTTCCACGCCAAAAACAGTGATGATTGGTGATGGCATTTCTGAGTTGAGCCTAGCTCACATGTAAATAATCACGGCCGAATGTACAAGCGAATTTTAGTTTGAGGGTAATTGAATATATTTTGGGAGGTAGTCGGTCGAATTCGAGGTAAATGATCCATTTTCGCGGTCTTGGTAAAAGTTTTGGACATGCTCAAAATTTGTTGCGAATTCAGACTGGCTTGAATACGAGCGAAGAGCTTCGAGAGAACTTCAGTCCTTTTTGCACGGCTCAAACGTCTGATGTTTGCACGTCATGCGAATCCAGCCCTTTTTACAAAGAAAATCAGATGAAATTATGACCCGTCACGCAAATCCACCCATTGTTAACAAAGAAAAAAAGGTGAAATGATGCACAGGTCACGCGAATCCACCCCTTCTATAAAAAGGGAGTCCTGTGCACCTCTATTTATACTTTCATTAAAAAAAAAAATCTGCATATGATTGTGAGTGTACTTACTGCTCAAGTGTACTGTGAGTGTACTTACTGCTCAAGCTGCTTTGCACAACACACAGAGGAACACGTCTGAGGAGCATCTCAGATCTGTTCCATTTGCGCTAGGATCTGATTCTTTGGGATGTATTACAGGAGAGGTATAGGAAATATATATATATATATAGGCTATGCAGTAATCTATTACTTTATCTGGAATAATTAGTTCAACTTGGATTTCCCAAATAAATTCTCCTCTGATATATGAGATTTTCCCTCATCAGCACGAGTCGGAATGCTGATCTAGTCTGTTATGTACGTCCAAAATAAATAATAAATCCCCAGGTTTAATTATTAAAAACCTCTAACAGGTAATAATGTTCCAATGTGACCTGGAATGAACACGTCGTAGAGGAAGGTGCAGGTTTTTCCACGCTTGCTGCACTACCTCTCACACACGTCCGCACTTCAGCTTCAAACAGTAATATAATACAAAATAGTGCAGGCGGAAATAGCGGCTGTCCCATAAACCAAAGCTGAGCATCCCAACAGGACCCACTGGACTCGAGACAATCAAATGGAGGTTACATGTAAAATATACAGAGAAAAAGCGTAAAAAAAATCGATAAGACAGCAACTGGGTTTGTATTATTTACATGTTAATGGCAGGTATCCTTACTGTATGGAATGCAAATTCAAGATTATAGCTGTGGCGGCCATATTGGATATCGGACCGCGACAAAAATCGATAGGCTTGTGAAGATACCCAGCCTCGGCATCCACACCAAGAAATGGTGATGATCGATGATGGTGTTTTTGAGTTAGTGCATGGAATGCATCTGTGGACAGAGGGACAGACGGACATAGCGTATGAGGACAACACCACTCACACCTATTACTCTGAGGGGTTGAAACGCCACCTACTGGTTAAAATCATCCAGAGCGGTCCAAATCTGATATTGATGTAGAGTCGTCTGTTTGGTACTAATCTACGTCAAAAAATGTATGAAAGTCAATGTCTGCAAAGTGAGCAGCTTGCACTTACTCCAGGTCCCGTCCTGAGTGGGAATCTGCTCATTTTGAAATATTTGCTGATCAAGACTCATGATTCATCTCCCGTCCACTCCTCCCTCCCTCCCCCTGGGACCCTTGCTAGCATTCTAGCATGTTACACCAACACTTTGGCGCCTGAGTGCCCCATATTTACATATAATTTCATCACAAGGAAGTCGTATTAAAAAGGTTAAAGAAAACTTTAGAAAAATAGATTCTCGACCCTTTAAAGAGGATTTTGCTCCTGCTCGAGGAAAATGCGACTCTGGTTAAATAGCGAGAAAAATCCCCGTTAGTGGGTCTGGATTTCAGCTGTGAACGGTTTCCAATGGCGACCATGAACACCTCAAATCCCAGCACAACACAACCTATCCACTTACAGTGCAAACGTTAAAATAGAGGCAATTATGTCCCAGGTGCCCAGAGGACACCGCGGCCTTTAACCTTTCATTTACCTACGCTCTGCCAGTTCAAGTTGGCACCGAACAGTTGGCTGTCGAAACATTTTGTCAAACGAGAAGAACCAGTATTTTACCATCACTTAAATTCTCTAACCTAATTTGTCAGAAGGTTTCAAATAATGCTGTATAAATGGCAGCTCTGTCAATAGATCCAGCTGCAAACCACAGCTGGATTTACATTTATGATAGCCTCTCTGCTGTATGTTCTCACTTCTATAGTAGCAGCTCATTCACAAGAATATTGCTTGAATTCACAAGAATGCTTGAATAGGTTTCCTCTGGGTACTCCAGTTTCCTCCGACAGTCCAAAGGCATCTACAATGGGATAACTGACTGTTCCAAATTCCATTTCCCATTACCGACCCAGGACATCACATCAACAAGTTTCTTGGAACAGAAACCTGTTTCCGACGTGTCTGCGCCTTAAGACAACACAACCCGTCTGCTTGGCATTAGCACACAATGTAATTTCCTCGCTCGCGTCATCGAATAAACAAGCAGCCATTGTTTCTGAGATGCAGCAGGATGGAACGTCTCGGCGTTCCTAAAGGCACCACGTTGCAGCTTAAGCATTTGCACACAACATGGAGAGCCATTTGTTTTTTGGGCTTTAAATATACTCGGTTCATTCCTGCGCTTTTGTTTAGGGAGAGTTCAACATGCTGGAGGAATGTTGGTGATGCCAGGGAAGTGTGCAGCAATAATAAAAAAAATAATAATAAATGAATAAAAAAAAGCACAGACCTGGTAACACTGTACCACTCGGTGAGCACGGTGAAGCGTGAAGGAATGTTGCAACAACCAAACCGGTTTATTTTCCTGCCTGGATCTTGTGACGCACTGAATTAAAGTAAACAGGGCCAAAAAAAAAAAAAAAAAAAAAAAAAGATCACAGGGAGGTTGGAGCCTATCTAAGCCAGGACTGGGTGAAAGCGGGGTGCACCCTGAACAGCTCACCAGACAACCCATTCACACTCACATCCAACACCTACAGGCAATTTGCAACAGTCTAACTGTAATAGCCTAACGTGCATGTATTTGGACTGTAGGAGGAAACTGGAGTACCTGGATGATACCCACATAAATACAGGGAAAACATACAAATTCGACACAGAAACACTCTCACCGAGCCCAGGACTCAAACCCGGAACCTTCTTGCTTTTAGGTGGACGTGCTAATCACTACGTCACTGTGCCGCCCTTCCCTTAGGTGTTATGGTGCATCAATATCCAAGTCACTATCAGACTATATATACATTTTTGGGATTCCTTCATGATATTTCTCCCCTAATTTAGACATAGCCAATCACCACCCATCAAGTACTGTCTCCAAATTATACAACCACTACCCATCGGGGAGGAGCTAGTGCAAGCACGAGATGATGTCACCCGCATCTTTATGAACTGCTGTGCATGCACATTCAGGAGAGAATGCATGAGCTCACAAACACCCAAGGTTGGCTGGTGATCCTTTTAAGTGAAATGGAAGTAAGTGTATGCCATTCCTCCTTCCTGTGAGACCTCAGCCAATTAGCTCGCATGGGCTCCTGGTCGTGGATGGCAGTGTGCATCAACCTGGATTCAAACTCTCAATCTTCAGGATGACGCAGTACACCTTGTAGACGAACCCATAAAAATTCACTGTTGGGAAACTTACCTTAAACAAGGAGATTCATTGTGTGTGGTTGTATGTATGATTACTCGAAAACTAACAAACGGATTTAAACAAACCATACATGGCTCTTAGGCCAACAAAGAAGTGATTATATTTTGGGCGTGATCCAGATCCAGATCCAGGAGGGTTTTGAAGGATTTTTGCGAGATAGGACAAAATGACATTTTAGATAATGAAATGTCTCCCCCTAGTGGGTGTCGGATGAACATTTTACTTCATGTTATTAGGCTGCGTTCTCACATGAAACATGAGTGTTGTCGCCTAGCGAGAGAGGCGAATCGCTTCAGCTCTCAGTTCTTGTAGCCTAGGTAACTCCATCGCATGTTTCCCGCGTCGAAATCTTTCCAAATGAAAGTCTGCGCAGCACTGCACCTCTACCACAACAGGTCCACGAGAGCTATTATCATCATCAATCATAGATTATTACTATCATCACACAGCGAGTATAGAACAGAGACTCTTGTGCATCATGAACCGTAAGCAGTTCACTCTTCTCACCATCTCCGCTCTCTATTTGAGAAACAGCACCTTGACGTCGCCACTCCTGCTGGGCTCACCCTGATTGGCTGTTCCAAATTGCCCCTAGGTGTGAGTGTGAATGGTTGTATGTGTTGATGGCTTGGCGAGCTGTTCAGGGTGTACCCCACCTTCGCCCGGAGTTGGCTGAGAAGGGCACCAGCCTCCCCGCGACCCTAATTAGGATTAAAACGGCAAAAATGAATGAATGAATGGAGGAGTTTGTTGGATGGCTCATCCTGTAGTAGTCATGTGATCCTCCGGTTAGATGCTCTCCTTATTGTTCACGCTTCTGAGAAGGAAAAGTTTGTGACTATTGAAGCAATGTTGATCCTCTTAAACTCGTAGATCATAAGGAACGTAGTAAGAAATCATGGGTTTACATTTCACTCCTGTTTCATGCTGAACGAATAATTCGGTATAAATAAATAAATAACTGAAAGGAAGAAGTTAGAAAGTAAAATTGAAGCATTTTCACTAGAACTTTTTTTGGACTTGACTGTATTGAATGCATCAGATTTTGTGTTTCAGCCTGCTCGATACGGACATGCCAAATAAAAAAAAAATAAACTAATTTGATCTGCCTGTCTAAACACAGTCTCAGCAGGATTTCTGGCAGGTCTTTATCTCGGTCTGCGCCTCTGACGCTTCCACAGTAACGCATGGCACACTCACTACATCAGGTACCATAAAAGCACAGTGCTAATTGCAGGGCGTGTCCCCTCTGCTACCCTCAGGGTGGATCTGGACAGGGTAGATAGTGCCTCCTTAACCAGTTACACCACATTGACGGAGGCTCGCCTGGGTGAGAGGGTGAAGGCTTGTGCTGTGCTAATGACACTAAGCCGAACAAACAACAACAACAACAACAACAACAAAAGATCCCTGAGCGGATCTGTGAGTCTGGGCAGAGCCACAAACATCCTGCACTAGTTATTTAGCACATTAGCTGATAGGTGCTAAAGTCTGAAGTGTGTGTGTGTGTGTGTGTGTGTGTGTGCGAGAGAGTCTTTGATCTTTTATGGGCTTGTGTGAGGACATCAAAAAGAGAGACTCTTTTGCTCCATTTCCTTACCGAAGCCGCTTTTGGCAGCCAATCTAAAAACAGTGGAGCAGAGTGGCAGGGCGGGCAGCAGGAGGGAGTCTGGGAGAGGAAGTGGAAGTTGGAGCGACAGCAAGGATGGATGGAGAGAAGGAGGGAGGCTTAAAAAAAAAAAAAAAAAAAAAAAAAAAAAAAAAAAAAAAAAAAAAAAACAAAAAAAAAAAAAAAAAAAAAAAAAAAAAAAAAAAAAAAAAAAAAAAAAAAAAAACCACAGGCATTCTGCCCTTACTTACAGCCAGGAGCCTGTAGTCATTTCCACCAGCTGCTCCTGAAGAACAAGCCATACACTGTGTGTACTAGTGTGTGTTTGTGGTGTGTGAGAGAGAGAGAGAGACCATGTGTAAGAAAGAGACCATGTGTGAGTGAGAGTGTGTGAGAGAGCGTGAGAGAGAGACCATGTGTGAGAAAGAGACCATGTGTGAGTGAGTGTGAGAGAGAGACTATGTAACTGAGTGTGTGAAAGAGAGAGTGACTGTGTGTGAGTGAGAGAGAGAGAGAGAGAGAGAGACCACGTGACAGGGTGTAAGAGAAAGAGAGAGAGAAAGTGACTGTGTGGTGTGAGAGAAAGAGAGAGAGAAAGTGACTGTGTGGTGTGAGAGAAAGAGAGACCACGTGACTGAGGGTGTGAGAGAAAGAGAGAGGGAGAAAGTGACTGTGTGGTGTGAGAGAAAGACAGAGAGAGAGAAAGTGACTGTGGTGTGTGTGTGAGAGAGAGAGAGAGAGAGAGAGAGAGAGAGAGAGAGAGAAAGTGACTGTGGTGTGAGAGAGAGAGAGAGAGAGAGAGAGAAAGTGACTGTGGTGTGAGAGAGAGAGACCATGTGACTGAGGGTGTGAAAGAAAGAGAGAGAGAGAGAACATGACTGTGTGGTGTGAGAGAGAGGGGGGAGAGAGAGTGACAAATGGAAGAATATGGGAGCCTCAATATTCTTAAATCCTAAACCCCAGGTCTCATCATGAGTGTGTGTGTGTGAGAGAGAGAGAGAGAGAAAGAGAGAGAGAAAGAGAGAGAGAGAGAGAGAGAGAGAGAGAGAGAGAGAGAGAGAGAG
>JAQMYF010000008.1:8144302-8161140 GCA_030014195.1 Neosilurus mollespiculum
ACCTCTCTCTTTCTCTCTCTTGCTCTTGCTCTCTCTCCCTTTCTATTTATCTCTCTACCTCTCTCTTTCTATCTCTATCTATCTCTTTCTATAAATATATATCTCTCTTTCTATCTCTATCGCTCTCTCTCTCTCTCTCTCTCACTATCTCTTTATCTCTATCTCTCTATTTATCTGTTTATTTTCTTGCATTATCTGTTTATCTATCTATCAGTAGTTTTTTGCATTCTGTATATCTATCTATCCATTCCTCTGCCTCTCTGCCTGTCCATCTGTCTCTATATCGGTCTCTTTATTCTCTCTTTATTTACTTGTTTATTTGTTTGTTTGTTTGTTGTTTTATTGTTCCGGAGTTTTAGGTGTACTGAAATTTCTTGCTCTGGAGCTTTTTAGAATCAGATTAAAACAAGGATTTCTCCTCAGGCTTTGATTGGTTGAGCTTGCCTTGTGCGCAGGCCGCTCGCTGTTGTTTTATTACTTCCTAAATCCATTAATAGAGTAATAATGCTGTGCTTTGCACATTTTCACCTGCGCCGGCCCGGCTATCCCCTGTCACACTCAACAATGAGGCGAAAGACCCGCGGATGCCTCGGGCCCAGTTAATCTCAGCCACCCATCAGCGAGAACCCCGCCGCTTCCTGTGTTTGTGTGCAACTTCCTATGCTTCAATAGCTCCAAGCACCTTATTGTGAGACGTGATCTTCATGATGTGAGTAATACTTCACACTGATCAGAGGAAATGTGTACCAAGGGAATAATAAAAGCCTGGGGAGTATGTGCCACATTAATGGCCCATATTATAAGCTCAGGTCCCACCGTGTCCAACTAGATTAAACCTCAGACTTAAGCATGAATTGAAATCTTCTGTAAGGGGCTGACCAGCAAATGTGTGTGTGTGTGTGTGTGTGTGTTGGGGGGGGTTGTTCAGCAAAAAAAAATTAAAAAAAAAAGTTTTAGTTTTTGCCAATAGAGAGAAAAAGTTTTCTAGAAAAATAGGGGGGAAAGGCTTGACTCACTTCCTATACTTAAACTTGAATAAAAATTTAAGAACAAATGATTTAAGCCTTTGGGTCCAGTTACTTCATGAACTGCAGAATGTTCAGCAGTTAGTCTGAATCGAACTCGGGATCTTCTTGCTGTGAGGAACGTGCTAACCACTGCGCCACCAGGGTGACAAGCAACCAGGGTGGTGGCAGTTGTGGCAGTCGTGGCCTAATGGTTAGAGACGCGGTGTTGGGACTGTAAAGTTGCTGGTTTGATTCCTGGAAAATGCGTGGTGGTGGCGGCACTTCATGGCTGAAGTGCACTTGAGCTGTTCTCCCGGTGCCCACTGCTCCGAGTGTGTGTGTGCTCACTGTTTACGTGTATGGGTAAGTTTATACATTAATTTTTTATTAGAATTTTATTATGACTCTCATTTCCACTCTGAACTTGTTTTTATTTTATTTGCAGGTCATTTCTTTTTTTTTCCTCAAGAACACATTACAGGGATAAAATTCAAAAAAGCCCTTAGTTTTTTTGTTTTTAGAATAATAACCATCATTTTGATAATATTTTTGTATTTATAAATAAAGCTTATAAATTCTATTTATTACTCTAATGAAGGGAAGCTATTATCTTTAAGTAAACATGATGAAGTTTATTCTAATGGGTTAAAGTGAGGAGCAGGTTTCCACTAAATAAAGCGAAAGTATAAGCAGTAGAAAGAGCAGAGCTGAAAGAAACCTGACAGTTTATTGGACTTATCAAACTTTTTGGAATTGACCCCGGGACGGAGTATGCGGTGAACTTTATCTACACAGCTCCCTCCACAGAGGTGACGAATGGCCCAAATCCAGAAATGGCTCCCTAGCAGGCTGACGCAGCTGAGCGCCTGTATACTCAAGAGGGCGGTGATGATGGGGCTCGTGTCCACATCTCGGGATTAATGAGCGACGGTGCAAGTCAACATCCAGCCCACCCGTGGAACAACATCACCCCCACCCCCCACCCCAACCCTCCACATCAAACGGTCCAACACTGGCATGATGTATGGTAGTGGCCGTGGTGCTCTTTCAGCCCGCAGTCTATCACAGGGTTTATCTCTGCAGAGATGAAAGCACCGAGCTGCCAATCAAGAGTTAAAATGAGGGGCAGTCATGGAGGTCAAACCAGGCCCTCAGACCACATATTTACACCACAACCGGCCCTGCTGGATCACAGTATGGTGGGGTGGGATGGGGTGGGGGTGGGGGGTAGTATAAGAAAATAATTGTCCTTCCCCTTGTGCAGATGAGTTAAGAATAGAACAATGATATGCTAATGGGGCGAGTACAGTGATTTATCACTGTGTGTATGAGCAAATCCTCTTGGCACCGTGTCCGAGTCAACTTGACGAGTCCCAGGTCTCAGTACGAGGACCATTACTGGGGAGTCATACATGAAAATGGGTGAAAGGAAAAACAAAATAAGCACTGAACTGAATCTGGCCTGGAATCACAGCAACGCTCATTTTTCTCCACGACGAACCACCGTACACCATCATTTCACATTTAAAGTGGCATTTAATCCAAAACGCTGTGAAGTCATGTATTTCGGGTTCTGATAAAATCTCGGCAAATCTATCTTGCACTACTCTGTGCGGCGTGTCTACTGGTGCTGTGGGTTCATCTAAGAACAGTAAAGTACAAGTTGTTTAGGCAACTCGTGAGATCGTTCGAGAGTTATTTCACACTTCTTCAGCTGACTCTTCCCTGGCAGGATTCAGGATTCCTCCAAAATTAGGAAATCATGTCCGCGGTGCCACAGCGGACATTTTGTCATTACATTCAATCCTTGATTCTACTCATCACTCATCACTCATTTACTGAACCGCTTAATCCTACTAGGGTCACGGGGAGGCTGAAGCCTATCTGAGCCGACACTGGGTGAAGGCTGGGTACACCCTGAACCATCTGATAGGCCTCATAGCAAGAAGATCCTGTGTTTGAGTCCCAGGACATTTCTCTGTGGAGTGTGCATGTTCTCCCCATTGTGCTTGTGTGGGCTTCCTCTGTGTACTCCGGTTTCCTCCTTCAGTCCAAAGACAAGCATAGGCTGTTACAAATTGCCCCTAGGTGTGCGTGTGGGTGTGAATTGATTGTGTGTAAGCGTGTTGACCCTGTAATGGAATGGTAAACTGTTCAAGGTGTACCCCGTCATCGCTCAGAGTCGGCTGAGATAGACTCAAGCCTCTCTGTGACCTTAGAAGGATTAAACGGTTCAGCAAATAAATGAAGGGCAAGAGGAAGAAGATGGAGGCTGACACTAAGAGCTGTTATAATGGTACGTAAATGATAACAAGGTCGTCCATAACATTTCGCCGGCCTCCTAACAAAACCTCCTATCTCCATTTTTGGGCAAAATGAGATGTATATATGAATATACAGTAAATTAAGATAACCGTCTGCATCTACTTAAAAAGTTGGTGGCTTCATCTAGCTGTTTTGGGGTAAATTTATACATCTATATATAAAAATGTCGCTGTATGATCAATAATTGTACTTTGTTTTGTTTTTTTTGTCCTTCCTGAAAAGGTTTAAAATGGAGATAGGAGGTTTCATGACCAGGCCGACGAAATATAACTATAAATGGATAAAAATAAAGCATGCTGGGGTTTTTAAAATAATTAAAAAAAACCACCCTGTTAGCCAGAGGGGATTCTTCTCAGGGAGGATTTTGTAATGACCCCATGCTCTGGATCGCTCATTCAGGATATAAATCAACATTTCTACTAAAAAACTACTTTGTATAAAAGTACCGGACAAATAAATATAATGTAAATGTAAACACGTGCACTTTATGATCGGCTTCCCGATGCTCAGACACTCCATCGACTCCATCGACCCGGCTCCGGTTGACATCATCCGGATCATAGCGTTAAAACGTTTTGTTGGTGATTTGTGACCGCATGTTCGAAAGTCTTTCATTTATTTATTTTCTTTCTCTTGTGTGGAAAAAAAGTGAGACTGAGATAACATACTTGGCGCTCCAACTCAGAATAAAAACATGCGTATTCGTTTGAAAACGAGGGAGTTGTGGGCGTCAGCATTTGAGTTGGCATGAGGCGAGCGGTCTCTGCACTACGTTTACTTTTGATGGCGCTTGAGATTGTGTGAACGGTTTCACTTGCATCTTCTACCGAAATGTGATTCATTCTCTATATCTCCCAAAACACATTAAAACTACCAAGAATATACAAATCAGACCATGGTCATCATCATCATCATAATCATGTGTGAGAAACAAAATCCCCCAACAAATTCCTGTCATACTATGAGTTGTTCTCTGGCTCTCGCCAGGCCGTATTGATGAACTACTCTGAGCCTATTTTGATTGTAAGTAGCAAGCAACAGCAGGATGAGGATAATGAAGTGAAACAATAAAGGGCCTCATATGGGGCCAGAATGGGCTTGAGCAGAGGAAACACAGGCCTGGATTTATGACTGAGGTCTGAGGTGAAGTAGCAGCAACAAGTTCAGCCGTAGACTCGTTACACTGAGTTCAAGTGCACCGAATGTACAGTAACAGAGGAATCTCGGAGGAACGGGAGCGGGAGTGGGAAGCACCATGGGAAGTAAAGGACACATGAGGGTGGGGGTGGGGTGGGGGTGGGGGGTGCTGGAAAACAATCCTTATACACTCCTTTCACTCTCTCACTCATTTGCCGAACTGCTTACTCCTATTAGGGTTGCAGAAAGGCTGGAGCCTATCTCAGCCAACTCTGAGAAGCCAGAGAACTGAGAACCCAGAAGAGCTTGTCAGACTATTGCATGGCCAACACACACAACCATTCTCACTCACACCTAGGGGCAATTTTCAGCAGTCTAATTTGCATGTCTTTGGATTGTGGGAGGAAACTGGAGTACCCGGAGGAAACCCACACAAGCACATGCAAACTCCACCCAGAAACGTGGACATGCTAACCTCTACGCCAGTCGACACTACAATCCAATTTTAGGACTCCGAGCTTGGGTTAGTTTGTATGGACCTTCCCAAGTTCTCCCAATATCATTATGGATTTCCAGAGGGTTCTCCAATTTCCTCCAACCTCCAAAATACATGGCACTGGATATACCAAACTGCCACTGTGTGTTCCTGGGGTCCCATTCAGGTCGTTTTGTACACAGGGTTCCAGGGATGGATCCCAACCCTGAGCTGGATTAAGTGTTTACTGAAGTTCCTGCTTATCATCTTCTTCACAGTTCAGTCTTTTGACCTTGAGTGACCCCTGACATGCTTTAAACACCATGAAAAGCCAAAGCCATATGCTTTCCATGAGATCCGTCCAGAATTTCTTATTCGGAATTATTATCCTTTACTTTCTAAACCTTGCTCATTGCGGAAATGCTTTAACCAACTCCCTCCTGCACTTTATCTCAGAAATCTTTTGGCACACACTCACACATATTTAAAACACACACACACACACACACACACACACACACACACACACACACACACACACATGAATTTACGGCAATAAACAGGGGTATGCACATCCAGCCCAACTTTCACTCAATGCCTAAAAGAGGTGTAACTGTAGGAGGAGGGATATGAGCGAATCCATCACAGCGTAGGCCGTCCAGGGTCAGCGGTGCAGTCGGAGTTTCTCACCGTGCCTGGCACCTGCTGGAACTGAGCAGCACTGCGAGTCTCAGGAGACGCCTTCAGAACAGAATCTATGCCTGAATACTCCTATTTCACAGATCTCTCTCTCTCTCTCTCTCTCTCTCTCTCTCCCTCTCCCTCTCTCTCTCCATTTCTTTCAACTGAAGTCTGACATAATTAACAGCGCTAACGCAATGCATGTAGTAGACTCCTCCTTTTGTTCTGTTTGAGGTCTTACCTTGAAATGTTTGCACAGATGTAGCTCTCTGTGGTGTGCCGTAAATTGTGAAGTTGAAGCATTATGATTTAAGTGGCTCCAAATTAGATTAGGTGGTGTGTAATGATTACAGTAATTCACTGTGGGTTAGGGAGCATGTTAAGGGGAAAGAGCTTCAATAAGCCGCACAAGAGTAAGTTCGCCACTTAAGAATTTGCTAGCAGTGGAGACTGAAGCTGGATGTGTGTTTGGTGGAGCTTTCTGACATCACTTGATCCGCAGACTAGTCCTGCTTGTATTTCACCTTCATACACATAAAGCTTGTGACCCTTCCTACCCTTGTGTGATGGTCTTGTGCTCAGAAGTGGGAGCTGCTCATGTGCAATCAGTCAGTTGATTATTTTTAACGGTGTGGGTAATACAGCAAAAATATCATATCTTGATATTACAGGATGGCGGCATGGTGGCGTAGTGGTTAGCACGTCCTCCTCACAGCAAGAAGGTCCTGGGTTCAAGTCCTGGGCTTGGTGAGGGCACATCTGTATGTCTCTGAGATTGGACCTTCTCCCTCTGTGCTTGCATGGGTTTCCTCCAGGTACTCTGGTTTCCTCACATAGTCCAAAGACATGCACATTAGGCTAATTGGCTCTAAGTGTGTGTGTGTGTATGTGTGTGTGTGTGTGTGTGTGTGTGTGTGTGTGTTGGCCCTGTGATGGTCTGGCGGGCGTGCCTTTGCCCAGAATTGGCTGAGATAGGCTCCAGCCTCCTAGTAGGACTAAATGAGTGTTATTTCGATGAGAGACACCTTTGACCTTGACATTCCAAAATTAAAGCATCTCTGAGACTCTGGTAGGGTAGTGACCCCACCAAGTTTGGTGAAAACCTGTGCACGGGTGTGGTCAGTATTTTTATTACATTTCAGCTGCTAAGTCTCTGATTGGTGCAGAGGTATTTCACATTCTTGGTAATGGATATTATAGACATAATAATAATATATTTTCATAATTTATTATTGATTTTTATAACAAATATATTTTAAATGTCACTTTAGCACCCAATATTATAATATCTTTTGAAAATTAAAAAACAAATAAAGTGGGCAGTGGGTGGCATACTGATTAGTATGTCTGCCTCACAGCAAGAATTTCCCAGGGTTCGAGTCCTGGTTGTGGGCATTTCTGAGTGCCATTTGCATGCTCTACCTGCTTGAATGGATTTCCTCTGGGTTCTGCAATTTCCTCAAAAGAACTTTGTTTCATGTCTTTGAACTTTTAGACTGTGGAAGAAAACCAGAATACATGGTATATGATGATAATAAAATGAATCATTTCTGATAGGCCTCACAACAAAAAGATCCTGGGTTCGAGTCCCGGGGAATTTCTGTGTGGAGATGGCATGTACTCCCCAGGCTTGCGTGGGGTTTCCTCTTGGTTTTACGGCTTCCTCCTATAATTGAAAAACATCCACATTAGGCTAATTGGTTGTTCCAAATTACCCCTAGGTGTGAATGTGAGTGTGAATGGTTGAATGTAATGGAATGGTAAACTGTTCAAAGTATACCCCACCTTCGCTCAGAGTCGGCTGAGATAGACTCCAGCCTCCCTGTGACCTTAGTAGGATTAAACAGTTCAGCAAATGAATGAATGGCAAGAGAAAGAAGATGGAGGCTGACGCTGACAGCTGTTATACTGGTATATAAATGATAACAAGCACTAACTTGTTTCAAAGACGTCCTTAACATTTCCTACTGACAAAACCTCCTATCTCCATTTTTGGATAAAATGAGTATGTAGTTGTAATAAATGGTTCGGCAAATGAATAAATGAATGAAGCACATAAGTTACTGTGAAGGGCTTTTATGAAGATGTTTAAAAAGTCACATGAATATTTTAGATGTATTTTTCAGGGAATCATTCATTAGTGTTTTTAATTAAACATCATCTCCTAATGATTTAGCCCTTTTAAAGCTGAATTATTGGCACTGTGCTCCATCAGGGATCAGATGAAGCTGCCGTTTTCTCTCCCAATCGTATTAAGCAGCCAGTGTTCAGTGTGCTCTGGTGTGAAAAGGGTGGGAGGAGAAAGAGAAAAAAGGAAAAGAGTGGAAGAAAACATTAAGCTTCATTCCAAAGAATTCTACAATGCATTAGGTCATGGGAATCTAATCACACTGTGCTCAAAACTCTGAAATGATCCAAGTGACGGGGCCTGAACCGAGCTGAATAATTAGTCGTTCAAAGCTCGCTTGCATCCTTAGAGAGAAAGGATGATAAATATGAGATGCAGAACCCCAATGATTGAATTTCATCCTCGCTGAGGAACAGTAGAGCAAATGAGCTATCATCACTGACATGTCAGATCACTTTAGAACGAGCGTGTTTGGCGTCTGGGAATTTTATCTGACAAACTAAAAGAGTGAGAGCGGTGCGTGAAGAATTGCCGTATGCAGCCGCAGCAGTTATTTTTGTTTGTCAAAATTCAGAAGTGGTCCTTTACTCTGGAGGCGGGTCGTGTTTTCCATGTAGCTCAGCCACTTGGCAGGGTCTGGATCTCCGGCTTCTCATTCAGTCCCCCTCCTCCTTCTCATCAAAGCATCCCCCCCCCCGTCATTCCTTCCTACTGGCATGAAAAAGTGCGCAGGCCGTAGTGGAGACAGACTGACTGCGCAGGCGGCCCGGCAGATGCACCAAAGATAAGTTTGTGTTCGTAAGTCGGGCCATGACCCACGGCGGCAGGACATTAAGCAGATCCTGTCAGATCCTGCCCTCCCTCAAAAACACACTACATGCACCAACTAAGAAAAAAGTCCCCTCCTACTTACTCTCAGCTGTATCTCCATCCACGTCCTCCAAACATCATAGCTAACATGGGGGGTGGGGAGGGGAGAGACACATGGAGCCGTCGCTTTCCTCCTATCAAGCCTCGAGACACCTCCTCCAGGCTACACAATGACACGCCGCATCACTTCCTTTCTCGCCACTGTACTAATGGAACGACACAGCCGACAGCGACGCCGGAGCTGGACTCAAAACACCCCTAGTCAGCAGTTTCTCATGGCTCTACCTGTCAACACAGCCGAACTTCGGAGCCGTCTGTGAAGCAGGCTTTCCTTTGCTAGCTTGACAAAAGTCAAAGTAGGGAAGCTTAATGGGTAAATCCAGCAGGAAAGGGAAGTCGGAGGACTGTGTTACTATTGTACACTACCATCCTATCATTCAGCCTTCCTTGTTGACATGACATCATGCAGTGCAAGAAAGCACTAATGCTAATTTAGCTTGGTACACCTTACTCAAAGGTTTACCACCTGCCACTGCTTTGCCACCTGGTTGTCTTCATACACCCTGTTTCTCCGTTAATGCCTTCCAGGGCACCGTGGTGCACCAAAGGCCTGAGGCGTTCCCGATGATTTCCTGACTCGTACTAAAGAGCTGAAGCTCACTGGGGGCACAGGGCAAGATGAAAGCCCTGGCAAGACTTGAAATGCCAAGGGAAAGTCAACTTTGAAGTCAGCCTAATTGGCCTTTCAACGGATTCGTCCGCTCGATAGCCAGAGACTGACTAGTTGTGATGCAATGCGTAGATTCGATGTGTCCCAATTTCAAAAAAGTTCTTCACTCCCTTTGGAGGCCACTCTGGAGGAATACCGTGTGGCGCATTGAGAGACGAGCTCCGAAGAGCTTATAAATCAATTATGTTTAAAACACTGGGAGGAAAGGACTCAGAATGGGTTTCTTCTGTAATTTATTATATTTTTTTTAACCAAGCACTAAGGGATCATCACTTTGTTTCCCTTATTGTAGCGCAGTCACTTGAAAAACATAATTTTTAGGAAATTAACCAGGAGAAATTTGATGACAGAAAACAGGAAATCAATCCCAAAACAGAACAAATCATGACTTGGCAGCTTGACAAATTATTTTTTTTTTAGTACTAGGCAAGACTGTGGAAGCGAGAGCAGACCTTTCCTCCCAGTGTTTTGAACATGAAACAGATTTACAACAGATTTCTTAAAAATCATATACAGTATTTATCATAGCGGCACAGTGGTGCAGTGGTCATGCTCACCTCACAATAAGAAGGTCCTCAGTTCGATTCCTGGGCTCAGGAATCTTGTGTGGGTTTCCTCTGGTTATTCCGGTTTCCTTCGACAGTCCAAAGACATGTACATTAGGCTAACTTGCTGTTTCAAATTGACCCTAGGTGTACTGTATATGTGAATGGTTGTGTGTCTGTCGGCCCTGTGATGGTCTTATGAGCTGTTCAGCTCCTAGTAGGATTACGCGGTTCAACAAATCATTTCTGCTAGAACATGTTTCTTGCACTAGCAATTTAATATTGTTGCGGGTCAAACATCTGAGCTGTTGTAGTAAGACTTGCTACAGAGACGTTGTCTGGTTGGCTTCCATTGATTTGCTGAAGCGCTTAATCCTGCTAGGCTCACAGAGAAGCTCGAGCCGCTCCCAGCCGACTTTGAGCGAACAACTCACCAGTCCATCACAGGGTCAACACACACAAAACCATTCTTACTTACTCCCACCTAGGGGCAATTTGAAACAGCCAATTAGCCTAATGTACATGTCTTTTGGACAGTGGGAAGAAACCAGACTAGCCAGAGGAAACCATGCAAGCACGAGGCCGGAACTTGAACCCAGGATGTCCTAACCCATGACGCCACTATGTCACCCTTGGTTGGCTTCCCTAAACAATAAAAATCACAAACTAATTGACGAGAATAATAAAGAGACGTTTTGTTTATTGAGTCAGGTGTATAGACACTGGGCATAATAAAGCTTGCAGGCGTACCAAGGTGCTTTTACTTTCTCACAGACGTCATCTCGCACCAGCCACCTCTTTAAATCCTGTGAAATCTTTTCGACGCCAGCTGTAGTTTGGTTACACTCGAGCATCTATCACCGTCCTGGAAAGGGAACAGTGTTGGTTATAACTCTTACAGACTTTTCCTCTGGGTGGTACCACTTGAGTGCAAGTACTAGAGCCAGGCCACTCACCCTGGAAATGAAGGATGTGGGTAATGAATGTCCATTTAAGTGGCTCTCGTCACACTCAGAGTGTTAGGAGTACGTGAGAATGGAACGACTTTCATGCCGTAACACTCACCTATAGTGAACTGTTGCACGATGGGGTTTAATTTATCTTTCAAAGCGCCTTGCTATGTCGTATATCACCTTATATGGTAACTGCTCTAACTTTTCTTTTTTGCAGTTAGATTTATAACCCAGTGCACATTTAAGAAATCGGTGTCGTTTGTCTGATCCCTTTCCTGGAACTCGATAACAAATACCGAGTTGTATGGCTAAACAGAACTGGTCTCAAATCCAACTCTTTGAGTCATCGATGAAACAAGCAGGGAGAGCCTATAGGGCAAGATGAAGAGATATGCCCTGCTATTTGTACCCGGCTGTTGAAGGGATGAAACAAAGCAGACGGGTTATATAAGGTATGGGGAAAAGGATTTCAGACGCTTGAAAATGGTATACTTTATACTCCGCATTCCTTATGTGATGGTATAACTGATTTCTTTCTGATGTCATGCTTTTTTATGTTTAATGATTTCTTTATTTTGTAAGTAGCCATGTAATAAGTGGGACAGTGCACAGCAAGTTGATAGTTTTTGTAAAATCAAACCTCCAAGGGTGATTAAAGTTCATGTTGGGGTCCTGCTCACCCTATCAGGGTTTATTTCATGCCATCTTTATCTCTTTACATAAGAATTGGATTCTGACATCATGTTCCCTCCTTTTCAAGTCAAGGAAAGATTGGAGCATCCCGGGAACATTCTGATGGATTGAATTTTGTTGCATTTTGCTCTCTTTATGCTTTATATGGAGAGATTTACAATGTCTGAAATGTCTTGTTTCATGGGATGAATTACAGCGCTCTTGAGAGATTCCAAAATGAAAACAGCGCCTTCTAAAACCTGCATCTAAAAACATTTGGAATTTTGCAATTCTCTCCATGTCTATCATCGACATGTTCCAAGTGGAACATTGTTCATTCTGTGTTCCTGGCTTGCGTTGATTTATAACACTCATGTCTTTTATTCTCACACACAGACACACAAATGTATCTTAAACACGGTTGTAAAAAAAATCACCCAAACCTTGAAATTCTGATGCTTTTTAACCTGATGGCACCAAATCGTTCGGAATATTAGCCTTATACCATTCTTTATTCTGATTGGTTGATTAATTTTCCATAGCAGCAGCTCTCAATGTAAATCACATGATCGTTGCTATGGTGACGCTGTCTGCAAGATGGTGTTTATTTAACATTTAAGGAAGGGATGTCCAGTGCCAGAGCTTTGAAGCAGTCAAAGGTAAAAAAGTCAGAGTTTGTGCTTTGAGTTTTCTCGATAACATGTGAAGCTTCTTTTTCTTTGTTTTAACTAACTCTGCAATTTAAGCCACATCCACACAGGAAGCAATGAGCAATGAGCGACCTTATAAACTCAGTGAAAACCAGCGAAATGACTGATGAGAGGTGAAATTTTCTCAAGCAAAGTAGACAGGTATGGCGTTCAACTGAACCGAACTTTCACCTACCTTCGGGAACTTCCTCGATGGTGATCACAGTTTTACTCTGAAGGATTTTTAAGCAGGAAACATGCAAGAGGGTTACCTAGGCAACAATAGCTGACAAAACTTCAGCGACAGTGGAATTAGCTTCCCTCGCCAGGCAAGTTGCATGTAGTTTAGTGGAAAAGCAGTTCACGGGTTGCTTATTGCTTCCTGTGTGGACGCTGTGTCATAACCAGTTATAATTTAAGTATAAACAGATACAAACTATAACAATGATGAAGTAGTTGTAATCATTGGAAAGTTGCTGTGGAATAAAAGCACTTCAGGACATGTAATGATTGTAAAATAATCTATTTCCGGGTGCTAAGAATGGCTAAAACAGCTCACTCCTTAATGTTTGTAATATTTTTAAAAACTTGTATGTGTACTGGGATGGCACATTGGTGTAGTGGTTAGCACGTCCACCTCACAGCATGAAGGAACCTGGTTTGACTCCTGGGCTTGGAGAGGGCTTTTCTATGTAGGGTTTACATGTTTTCCCTGTGCTTGCTTGGATTTTCTCCGGATACTCCGGTTTCCTCCCACATGCACATTAGGCAAAATTGCCTCTAAGTGTGAGTGTGATTGGTTTTGTGTGTGTTGCCCTGCGATGGACTGGCAAACTGTCCAGGGTGTACCCCAACTTCATCCAGATTTGGCTGAGATTGGCTCCAACCTCAAACGACCCGAGCAGACTGCTAACTATTAGCTTTAATGTAGTCATGCTAGCTAACGTTTGAGAAATTAGCCATGTTGTTAGTTCACCTTAGAAATTGATGTATCTTTCTACGTTTCTACGTTTCTTCTTTTCTACTTTGAAGAACGCAACTCTCTGTATCAGCTTCTTCCAGAACATTTATTTCAATAAGTAACTGCATTGTTATCTGAAGTAAAGAATTCTTTTACTTTCACCACCATCCATTCTCAGCGTCTGTTCAATGTTTTCTGTGCCTTGTAGGTTTTCTAACCTTTGGCTAATTCTTGTCAGCTCCAGACATATGTCTAGCCAGCCTACACCTTGATCTAAGGGGAAAGGCAAACATGACATGACAAGCTGAAAATGCGTTGTGTTGACATTAACATCCGACACTTTAAAGTGCACAAATATGGCCTTAAAGTGTTTACTTCATGCTTGCTTCAATTTAATATTTAATCCCTGATTAAGCTGCAGACAACACTGGAAAATGCACTATTGTGCCGACTACTACACTGGGTGTGTAAGAGAGACCTGTACTGTACATACAGCTTCCTGTTACATCAAAGAATGTACAGGGTGTTTGCAGGTAATGGGTCACTTGAAGGTGAAACGCAAGAGACTGAGCAGCCGATCCAGGGATGATGGAACGGGCTTGCCTGAAACGGTTCTCAGTATAATGATGGATGTTTGATTTTGTTGCGATCAGAGCTCAATGATTAAAACGACATGGGAATGAAGTGAAATTGTGTTATATGATTGGACGTGCTTGGTTGGGAGGCTGGCGGAACTCCATATAAAGGTTTAAAAACACTTTAAATTATGATGGATTGTTGAGTAAACACTCACCAATAACTTGGAAGCAGAATAAAGGAGTCTCCATGGGTGGAGCCGTCTGGCCGGATTTGTGTAGGCTTTAGAATTGGGTTCGGTTTGATAGATTTCACACCTGACACTTTATAAGTAAACCAACATTCTCATAACACTAAATGCTGAATGAATACCGAATTTTTAAATTCCTGTTCAAATATGTGAAATAGAATTCTTTTGAAAGCACTTTATGGTTATGTAGGTGGGTAGGTAAAGGTAAAGTCTGTTGGGCTTTTACACCCGAGCCTATTGGCTTTTCAGGCTGGAGCCTATCCCCAGTTTCTATAGCGTGAAGCAACTAGAAGTTCAACTCCTCCTGGATGGGGCACTGGTACATCGCAGGTTACCCGCCCTGTATTTTTACTACCCATTTACCCATTTATAGTGCATGGACAGAGGATGGAGGCACACCTGTGGCTAAGACCTTGCCCAGAGGTCTTACGGGAATTCTAACCCAAAACCCCTCAATCATAAAAACACCACAATAACCACTACACCACCGGCCCCACTTATGGTTATGTAAAATACTGTACATTTTTGTGATCACGAGAAAAGGTGATGGGGTGGGTACGTGAATTCAAGCAAGGCATGTGAAAACCTCAAAAACGGGTGGGAAAAAAACAGTTCATAGTTCTTCTTCTTCTTCTTCTTCCACGTTAACCCTTATTAGGGTCGTGATAAGGCTGGAGCCTGTCTCAACTGACTTTGGGTGAAGGCCCAAAAGCACAGCTCACCAGGCCATCACAGGGCCAATACACAATCATTCACACTCACTCCAAGGGGCAATCAAAAAAATATCCAAATAGCCTAATGTGCATGTCTTTTGATTGTAGGGGGAAACCAGAATTTCCAGAGGAAACCAAGAAAACTATATACACAAACACCTACACTATATACCAGCTCGGGATTTGAAACCAGGATCTTCTTGCTGTGAGGTGGATGGGGTAACCACTGCGCCACCATATAAAAAAATAAAGGAAGTATTAAAATACATCAGTTGTCAACAAACAAGCAATAAATATATTAAATCAAAAGAATTATATGTGAGAATTTATTTTGTGGAAATAAAGCAAAAAAAAATATATACTTAAAAAAATTATAATAATCTAATATAATATAATAATTACCTGAAAAGGAAAAATGTAAAAAAAATCACCCTAAAATAAAAAGACATTATAAAAATGAGTTATATTTTAATTATATACATTATAAGTAATAAAAATTTAGAAATATGGCCTATTTTAAAAAATAAATAATAATAATAAATTTCACAAACAAATTGTGTGAAAATAAATGAATACAAATGAATTCTATATATGTAAAAGTAATTATATTATTTATGTGGGAATTTACCTGCGATGGCCTGGTGAGCTGTCCAGGGTGTATTCTGCCCTTGCCCAGAGTCGGCTGAAATGGGCGCTAGCCTCCCCTTGACTCTGATTAGGCTTAGGTGCTTCAGAAAATGAATGAATTAATTAATGTGGGAAATTACAGTTGGATATAATAAAAAAATAAATAAATAGGCAGCACAGTGGTGTAGTACCACAACAAGAAGCTTCCGGGTTTGATTCCTGGACTCAGAGAAGGTGTTTCTATGTGGAGTTTGTTTGTTCTTCACATGCATGCATGGGTTTCCCTCAGGTACTTCGGTTTCCTCCAATAGTCCAAAAACCTCTACAGTAGGTTGATTGGCTGTTCCAAATTACCCCTAGGTATGAGTGTGAGTGTGAATTGTTGTGTGTGTGTGTGTGTGTGTGTGTGTGTGTTGGCCCCGAAATGGCCTGGCGAGCTGTCCAGGGTGTATCCCGCCCTCACCCAGAGTTGGCTGGGATGGGCGCCAGCGACCCCAATTAAGATTATGCAGCTTAGAAAATGAATGAATGAATGAATAATAAAAAAACCTCTATAAATGTTTTTTTTTTTTTTAAATAAATTAATTAATTAGCTAAAAAAAAATTTGTGCAAATGAGTGTAGAATTTTTCTGAAAGTGGTTACATTGCTTTGGGATAGAGAATAGCACTGTAAAACTACCAGATGATGTAATAAATGATGTCCGCCACCTTGTGTGACATCCTCCAAACACTGCGCAATTGAATCTCCCAAATACAAAAAGATTAATCGCTGGACTTCTGCTACAAATCTGACGGCGCTGTGTTCCCCTGGATGTTGTCCTCGCGGGTAAACAGTCGTGAGCCTGTACTAAAACACAAGTTGCTATCGCCTGAGTCCCATCAGCCTGCGGGGACCACACAAAGTGTATTTACACCTCACACTTCTCCATATAAACACTGCTGCTTATTAATTGAGCATCGCCAGAGAACAAACGCTCGCCATGCTTCTGGGGTTCGGACACCTCGGCTCCTCGAAAGTTTCCCCTCCCTGCATGCTGTAATTGAGTGATTCCAGTGAAGCATACGTGTCTGTCTATCTCCTCGAGGTTATTATCAGAGCGTCTGTCAGCCACGGCTCCAGAGCGGCTTGTGAGGAATGTCCTCTACCCTGATTGTGGGCACTGCAGTTTGGAGCTCCACAGAGCCACCGAGCTTCCATCTATCACATGGCTCAGTAGACCCCTTTTTAAAAAACAATCACTCCCTAAGTAGTGAAGAGGTGCCAGAGCTAATTATATACAAATGGTGGATGCTCTAGTGATGTGGGGGCCAGCTGTGGTGAATACTGGGAGCTGAGCTGTGTGAATTGGGGGGTAGATGGTGGATGGTGGATGGTTGGTTGAAAGAAGAAATAGATGAGAGTGTGGGTAGACAGAAGGATGTATAAATGATAGACAGTGAAGGAATGTATGGATAGATAGATGGATCGGCAGATAGTTGGATGAAAAATAATAGAATG
>JAQMYF010000008.1:8174439-8191939 GCA_030014195.1 Neosilurus mollespiculum
TTGGTGAGTGTGGAGGGGATTATGGTGTTAAACGCTGAGCTGTAGTCAACAAACAACATTTTCACATAATTCCCCTTCCCGCTGTCCAGATGGTTCAAGGCTGTTACTAGGATATCACCCCATATACAGTACCATTAACAGGAACGTCATTACAGAAAAAAAATAGTTGCCACAACTCACGCACTCATTTGCTGAACCGCTTAATGTTATTAGGGTCGCGGAAAGGCTGGAGCCTGTCTAGGCCGACACCAGACGATGGCAGGTTGCACCCTGAACGGCTGGCCAGACTATCACAGGATCAACACACAACCACTCACTCAAATCTCAGGGAATTTTGGAACAACAAATAAGCTCTATTGTGCATGGCTTCGGACTGTTGAAGGAAACCGGAGTATCCAGAGGAAGCCCACACAAGCATGGGAAGAACATGCAAACTTTAGTGCCTCATTCAAAACGATGAAACATATCTAGACCTAATAATCTGATGAATATATGTTTTGTAATAAGATTTTAATTCTGATTCAGCCTTATTTACTGAATCAAAGCGATCACATAGAGATTATAGTATATTTCACTTGCCGAACTGCTTAATCCTACTATGGTCTTCATCTTTAACGAATCTGGAAAAAGACGGGGCACACGCTGAACAGCTCGCCGGTCCATTGCAGGGCCAACACCCACACAACCATTCACACTCACACTCACACTCACATCTAGGACCAATTGGGAACACATTAGAGCTTAATGTGCATGTCTCTGGACTGTAAGAGGAAACCAGAGTACACAGAGGAAACCCTGCGTTCACGGGGAAAACATGCAAACGTCATACAGACACGCCTTCGCCAAGCCCAGGACTGAAACCCAGGACCTTTTTGCTGTGAGGTAGATATGCTAACCACTACGCCACCGTGCTGCCCTTTTTAGCATATTTGCTAATCCTGTACTCTACAGCTGCAGTATGACACACAGTTTAAAGTGATATGAAGCTATAAAAGTAAAGGAGAAGCACCAAAATAGACAAAGTGGCTGTTTATTGCCATCATTTCTTGTCCAGACGTGTAAAAGTATCCAACATGACATATTAAAATCAGGTTTGGGAATGCCGAAGGATGTCCTAATGATGTTTTTATGTATTGGCAATGACAAATTCATGGATAGCTGGCACATGACAGCAACCGTTCCTCCGTGTAAAGCATGTTTAGAATTTGGCTTGTTGACATGAAGGTAATTGATTCAAATGGGGTTCCTACAAGTTCAGAAATTGCATTGTTTTTAAAAGGCCTGAGCTCTGACAGAAATACGCCGGAAAGTATTACATTTGGCGGTGAGCACAGTTTCCCATAGACCGAGCTGTTGAACTCAGCTCCGAGCCTCTTGGACGCGAGCTGACTGTTGAGCTAGTGGGAGAGGAGAGATAGCAGTGACCTTGCTCTGAACCCCTGTGCAAACTTGGATTACGTCTGGAGCAGTTGGAAGGGAAAAAAAAAACTTAAATGAACTTAGTGATTTAGTGAGGCGGCTCACAGACGGGTTTTTAAAAATTAATGACGGTGGTGGGGTGGGGGGTAAAACTGGGATTCGAGCTAATGGTTGGATTCTGCACAGACTACGCAAACACACCTTGACCGGTGACCTGGTTCTCAAATTTCAGCTGTTTAGACCAGAATCTCAAGTTCAAAATTTGTCTCTGGACAATACAGAATATTCCTGACATCCTGTCTTCTCTGATGCACTGGTCATAAATAATGAAGCGGCATGGTGGTGTAGTGGTTAGTATGTCCGCCTCACAGCTAGAAGGTCTTGGGTTGGAGTCCAGGGCTTGGTGAGGGCGTTTCTGTGTGGAGTTTACATGCTCTCTCCGTGCTTGAGTGGGTTTCCTGTGGGTATTCCGGTTTCCTCTAACAGTCTAAGGATGAGCACATTAGCGCAAATTGCCCCTTGGTGTTAGTGTGAATCGCTCTGTGTGTGTGTGTGTGTGTGTGTTGGTCCTGTGACGGTCTGGCAAACTTTTCAGGGTGTACTCCTGTTGGTTGAGATAGGCTCCTGCCTCCCCGCGACCCTAATAGGAGTAAGTGGTTCAGCAAATAAGTGAGTGTATACAAAGTATGCAAGTACATGACAGAGATGAAGTATTTTTATTCTTATGTTCACAGTAGAGGGTCCTGGGTTCGAGTCCTGAGCTTGCAGCGTTTCTGTGTGGGGTTTGATATGGTTTTCCTACAGGTACTCTGGTTTCCTCCGACAGTCCAAAAACACGCACAGCAGGCTGATTGGATGTTCAAAATTGCTCCTAGGTGTGGATGTGAGTGTGAATCATTGTGTGATGGTCTGGCGAGCTGTTCAGGGTGTACTCCACCGTCACCCAGTGTCGGCTGAGATAGCCTCGCCACAACCCTAGAAGTAGGATTAAGCGGTTTGGCAAATGACTGAGTGAGGAAGGTGAGGAACAACATTTTTTTTCTTGTCTCCAGAAGGTGACGATGGAAAAGATTTACGTGGATCCAGTTCGGCTGCAAAGACAGCTTTCGAGCTTATCTCAGCTGACTCTGGGCGAGGGCGGGGAACACCCTGAACTGCTCATCAGACCATCGCAGGGCCAACACACACACAACCATTCACACTCACACTCACACCGAGTGGCAATTTGGAGCTGCCAATCAGCCTAATGTACATGTCTTTAAACCGTGGGAGGAAACCGGATTACCCAAAGGAAACCCATGCAAGCACAGGGAGATCAAGCATACTCCACATTGAAACACCCCCGCCGCCCAGGATCTTCTCTCTGTGAGGCGGACCTGCAAACTACTACGCCAGTGTGCCGCTGAACCACAAACAGATAAGTGTATAATGGTAAGCTCCAGTACGTAAAGCTTCTGTTTTGATCATCATGAAAACGGTCAGGCTGACGTCGAGAAACGGAATACCAGGGTTTGCACCTTTCAATTTTGTGGTTCGGCATCAGCTCCCTGAAAGGAATGATTCAGTGTACGGCAGTGACTCATACTGATTCATTTACCTTAGTGACTCGTTCAAAAACAACAGGAGCGTTCGCTGTGCAAACACGCCTAGAAATAATATCTTCCAAAAATACATAATTATACAGTCATGGTTCCAGTATAATGTGAGAGGAAGCGAGGATCATTCCTTGGAAAAATAAAGAGAGTTGAATGAGATGTGGAATCTGAATAATGAGGCTACTGGAACAAAAACTACCTTCTGAAAGAAAGAAAAAAAAAGGTCCTCGAGCAGTAAGGATGTGTCTACTACAGCTGGATCGTCTTGTTTTGCGATCGCGGGCTATTCAGTAGTGTTTTCGCACTGAGTCGTACCTGAGGGAATCCGGGAATGTTAGGAATGCTCATATGCATGACATAGCTCTATTAAAATGATAGAATTACACATTTGCTGGACTGGAGTTTTATACACGCATGGGTTCATTCAGTCATGGATAATGTCGTGAGGAATTCTACTTAAGTTAAAGTGTAAATAACATGTCCAAATTTTACTTATGGTGCTACTTTTTACACAAAAAAGTAATGAATGGATTTTGCTGAAAAGTATTTTTGTATGTCTTGGGGGGGTGAAAACTCCATTAAATGTCGGAGATGATCCAGAATCCAGGAATTCTTTAAATGATTGTTTAACATTGTGAGACAAGAAGATTTTAATTGTTGATGCTGTTGCTAACTGTGGTGTTACAGCAGGGCCAGTAGGGGGTGTTGCATGCATTCTGCATTTTTTTCCCAGTCTGGTGGAGGTTTGCACTCTTTGAGTGCTTGTAGTTCCTTATCTAAAACTACTTTTGTTTTAAAGCAAGTACACTGCTTGACCTTTAATCAATATTTCATTTTAAAAGTTTACAATTAGCTATAGTTTTTATTTCTGACTAGTTAGAACATTGATAGCATGTCCGCCTCACACCAAGAATGTCACGGGTTTGAGTTCTTGACTCTGGTGTTTCTGTGTGGAGCTTGCATGTTCTCCCCGTACTTGCATGGGTTTCCTCAAGGTACTTTGGTTTCCTCCGGCAGTCCAAAGACATGTACATTAGACTAATTGGATGTTCCAAATTGCCCCTACGTGTAGATGTGAATGGGAATGTTTGTGTATTTGTTGCAATGGTCTGGCAAGCTGTTCAGGGTGTACCCCTCCCTCGCCCCGTGTCGGCTGAGATAGGCTTCAGCTTTGTCTCAACCCTAATAATGGATTAAGCAAATGGAGTGATAGAGTGATAACACTGACAGTAAAAGGAGTGGACAGAGTTGGGTTAAAATTTTAATAAGGTTAAGCAACAACTATGTACCTTATTGTCTGTAGTAGCTGCGCCCAAAAAAATCCATCACTCTTTAACTTTGATGTATTCTTGTTTGAGTGCAGGCGATTTTTTTTTTTTTACATGTTCAGATTCATTAAGGTCTTTAAGGGGTACTTGTATTTGGTACAGGTAATTTAGTGTGTACCGGGCATCTCATCCCAAGAGTATAGTCGTGTGACTGGAAGTCATATACTTCTGACATCATTTTTAGCGTTGGTGGGGGGAAAAATGGTTATCAAATGGCCATAATGTGAGTTACGAGGTTAAAAATCCAGACATATAGTGTTGTTTCTCTAAAAAATAACATATAAGATACTTTACAATTCAGAAGTAACTTTATTTGATGTAAAAACAAAATAAAATGGAAGTGCATGGAAAGCTAAAGCTAACAAAAGCTAAGGTTAAAGGGTACAGTCTTATTTTTTGACAGCCCTTATTGGTCCAACAGCTCTAACGCTAACTCAGAAAACCCGCCAGATTGAAGCAATGGGCTGTCGGAACATAGAGCCGTCCCCAAGTTAACCCTCTCTTAACCAGCATATCTGGGTTAACAGCCTAGAATTTTTTTTTTTTTTTTTCAAATATTGGACCAAAATTAACATTTTTGCCTAGGGAAATAATTTTAACACAATTAGAAAGGCACTTGGTTATCAGAGGGTTAAATCTAACTCCTGCATTGTAGGGCTCATTCTGAATGCTCGATTGCCCCCTTTGCTAATGTTAGCCAGTGGATCTCATAAAATTAGCAAAACAAACAAACAAAAAAACCCCAAACAAACAATGCTTACCTAGCTAAAGCTAGCTAGATAATGCTAGCAAATTAGTAAACATTTGATCATCATTAGTCATTAGCTTATGATGAATTGGCATGGTCGTGGAGTCTCGTCTACATTGATTAACCGTATTCGATGCTAAAATGAGCCCATTTAATTAGACTTTTCTTGGAAGTGTTATTGTGTACAAGTACAAGTGTTTACTTTAAATAACAAGAAATAGGCTTAAATTCTTAACTATGGTAACAAAGTAGATTTATAGAAACCCCTGGGTTCACTCAATCAAGCTGATTTCCAACTTGGGATAAAAAAAAAAACAAGGTGTAAAACCAGAGAAGGAAAATTCTGGCAGTCTAACGTAACTCTAGCTCACTGATAATGAATTAAACCATTTTAAGAAACTGTCGGACTTGTTCCCATTCTCATTTATTATCCTCACCTGGCCACTGAAAGAACTTCTGTTTTTGTTAGTGGAACTTATCAGTGCTGAGGGGAGTTCTCTTCCTCCTTGGTATTTGAACTTTTCCTCAGGGTTAGCACACACAAAACACACAGAAACACACCACAGTCAATGTTTTCAGAAAAAGGGAAACAGAGCTCTTAGTAACGTAGATGTCACGTCCTCCGTATCATTTCTTAAGCCCACGATGGAGCCAGTTGTCAGTTGTGACGAATGCTAGCTCTTCCGCTTTCACAGAGTAAGGACATGGACTTTTGCCCTTCCTTCTTTTCCTTATGTACATACACCACAATCCTATTCTGCAATGGAGCTCCTCTGTGCCTTCTCCAAACTTTCATACGTCACACCTGTCTTTAATTTTGCAATCCGACCTGTCTACCTCTTTAGACTTCACTCAGACAGAACATTTACAGTTATATGCATACAGATCACAGATCACATCGAAAAACAAACTTGAACCCAAATACAGTAATATCATGTAAAAAGTTATGTTGGAAAAAAAGAATCACGTGAAAAATTAAATCACATAAAATTAATATAAAATATGAATAAACTGAGTTGTGTTTAAAAAAAAAAAAAGTAATAAACGTGACAGTTAATGAGGTATGTAAAAATAATCACGTGAAAATTGATTGTTGGTGAAAATCACAATGTGACATAAAAAATTTTATTTCAAAAATAAAAAAAAATCTTGAAAATGCATCGGGAAATGATCACACAAGCTAAATTAAATTTAAATATCATATGTGAAAATAAATCATTTTGTTAAAGTGAGATTTAAAAAAAAAAAAAGCTAGCCATGTAAAAATTGTACGTGAATCTAACAAATTATGTAAAAATCACGTGAAAATAAACTAAATTTGTAGAACAATTCATGTATAAAATATTTTCATTATCACTCATTTGCTGAACCAATTAATCCTACAAGGGTAATGGGGAGGGTGGTGCCATCGCAGCCGACACTGGGCAAAGGCGGGGTACACCCTGAACAACTCGCCAGACCATCGCAGAGAAACACGCACAACCATTTAAATTCAAACCTAGGCGCAATATGGAACAGCCGACTAGCCTAATGTCGGAAACACAGGGAGAACATGCACACGGAAACGCTGAGCCATAGACTCGAATCCAGGACCTCTTTGCTGTGAGACAGACATCCTAAACACTATGGCACCATGGCGTCCCATGTAAAAAAATCATTTTGTAAAATAACATTTGAAAACTAGATGCACTTGGAGAGTACAAACCTCCACCAAGCCTAGCAATTCTCCATATCAAATTGACCTATTTGACAATGTTAAAAAATCATTTCAAAAAATCCTAGATCAATGATGGAGTGTTACTTGTCCAAAGCCCCAGCTGAAATTTCATGAAAATCCCTGCATCAGTTTTAGCATAATCCTGCTAACAAACACACGCACTCAATATAAGGGTGAAATATAACCTTCATGGTGGAGGCAATCCATAAATTGTGAGTATTAATGAATTAAAAAATGATGCATGAAAATCAAAGAACTGTGCATAAGAATCACATGGAAATAAAAATAAAACAGCGAAATTAAATAAATAAATAAACAAACAAATAAATAAATAGCCCCCGGCTGAAACTTAATGAATTGTGTAAAAATCATGTGGGAACTCGAAGCACCCAGCAAACGCAGACGCAAAGCAAGGAAGGACAGTCTCTTGGTGTTTCACCAAATACTAATCATTTGTTCCTTGTCCCATTCTCCACCTTCCCTGAAAATTTCAGGAAAAGCCATTCATAACTTTTTTCGAATGTTGTTCCCAAACAGATAAACAAACAGATGCCTGCAAAAACATGACCTCCTTGGCGGAGGTAATAAAAACATGTGTGTGTGTGTGTGTGTGTGTGTGTGTGTGTGGGTCGGTGGGTTTGTGGGTGAGGGTGTGGGGCTGTGTGTGAAACGTAACATATCAAAAAACAAAAGTGTAAATTTCACTTTCTCTAGGCAGTACATATTTTGTACACATAAATGTGTATCACTGCTGCTAAATTCTGTAAAAGACGGATGAAGAGCAATGTTCTTTGAAACGGGGCTGCATTTAAACTCACAGCATCGACGGCGAAGTCTCTGCACTTTCTCATTTGCGTAGTACCGCTGATTCTAACTGATGGCTTGATTTGCAAGACTCATCTGAAGTGACCCAATTTGCTTACATGCATCTATAACTCCCACATATTACTGTCAGCTCACATCTGGTTCACATTTCACTCATTGTGGGGAGCTCTAAAGTTAGCAGGGAACCTCAATGTTCCCCGAGAGCTCTGGAGTAAGCTTGTACTTTTTGCAAGTTGGGCAATGATTATTAAAAAAGAAATCATTTTTATGAGATCCTGATATCCAGGACATGCAGTCAGCTTCTCGTGTTGGTGTAAGAGCAGTGTAATGTAAAGTAGGACTGTACACTCTGGTCTTGATCTTGGGACATGCTGTGTACTGATTTGAGGATTATTGGCATTTATACTTGGACTTGTATCAATCTTGGGTGGTGGTTTCACTAAATATGGTCTTGGTTTCATTTAAGAGTTTATAATATGAATGTTTTTGTTGTTCTTTCTTGTCACGGGCACAAAGACTGGCAGTAAGTCATTCCTTCTTTTAGAAAACAGCCAGATCATTGGCATAATGCACAAATGTTGATGTAAAAGCTTGGACTGGATAAGAATTTGATAATTTCAGTCTTGAGCTTGACTTCCCATCATTTGGACTTGATCTAAACCTCTTTGAGTCTCTGTTTTGAGTCAGTCTTGGCCTGAATGTCTCTAGGAGCAACAATGAACAATAACATTCATTCATTCATTATCCTGCTAGGATTGTGAGAAAGCTGAAGCCTATCTCAGCCCAGATTACACTCTAAACAGCTGGCCAGTCCATCGCAGGGTCAGTGCATTCACACACAACCATTCACACTTACTCTATGCATTCATTTCTGCTGCTTTATCCACTGTATATTATCTTATCTTTAGGGTCATGGGGAGGCTGGAGCCCATCTCTGCCAACTTTGTGCAAAGGCAGGGTACACCCTGAACAGATTGCCCATCTATTGCTGGGCCAACACACCCACGACCATTCACAGTCACGCTCACACCTAGGGGGAATTTGGAACAGCCATTTAGCACAATGTGCATGTCTTTGGACTGTCAGAAGAAACTGGGGTACCCAGAGAAACCCACTTAAGCACGAGGAGAACATGCAAACTCCACAAGGTAATACGCTCGCCAAGCCCCAGACTTGAACTCAAGACCTTTTTGCTGTGAAACAAACATGCTCACCATTACGCCCCCCACCGCCCCGCAATGAAAATAGCTGTGTTTAAATAAACCGATTATACAGAGAAGGCTAAATGCAGAACATGTGTACACATTTGGCGGACAAACCAATGACAGGACACAGGTGCAGACAGAACCAAAGCAAGGGCACAAAGATGACAAGGAACACATGCAAACAACTCTTACCTCACTAGGAACAACTGCCATGATGACTCTTGGGCATTAGACCAGCTCATCTCCTTTTCCACTCCAACTGAACAGAGAGCCTTCATGCCCAAAGTGCTTCCAGCTTCATCCAGGGATCTAAAGATTGGAATTTTTAGGGATGTTTCAACTAAGTTGACAAAAGAGACAAATGTGTTTGAAAATGTGCTGAGGAGGTTCTGGACACTGCTGCTGAGTGGTTTGAAAAGTTCAACAAGGCTCATGGGAGCATTAAAACATTCTATGCATGAAGATGAAACATATTTCAACATATTCAATCATTTCGATATTTATCATCAACACATTTAAGCCCTGATATGACTTCAGTAGGGTGGGAAGCTTTATTCCAACTCCTCTGTTAGATAGAACAGTCTACCTGGGTTCAGGGAGCATCCAAGAGAACATCATACCAATAAATCTTCCCACAGGACATCAGAATATAAAGAACAGATCACCCCTAGTGACTCACTCTCAAAAACAATCTAAATTGAATTGGAAGTTTTGGAGAAAGATGACGCCCAAGGCTCCACCTTCTTCATTGTTGACCTCCTATAAATTTCCATCTCTCACTTTCTCCACTAGTGACTAAGGTCCCACACCCAACATCTCCATGTTGCCAGTCTACTATTCAAAAAGTCCTGCCCAAGAGTCTTACGTGGAGGGTACAGCTTTCTAGTGATAACGCAAAAGTTCGCAGAGATTTCCCTTCTTTTATACATAACTGCTGTCCACACTAGCACATGATCTTTTGCCCTTCATGGCTGCATCAACATGATATTCCTCCATCCAATATCTCTTCAGATTTAGCATCCCTCCACTACCGTGGAGAACCCCAATCTTGCGCTAGTTCCAGACATTACAGAAATTTGTATACACTTACCTAACAGCCATATCACTAACACTAGATATAGTAGGTCCTGGTTAGTACTTGGGGTGGTTACATCAGCCTTATAGCAAGAAGGTCCTGGGTTTGAGCTCTGTGTCTGGTGAGGGTGTTTCTGTATGGAGTTTGAATGTTCTCCCCGTGCTTCTGACCTGGGTTTGCTCTGGGTACTCTGGTTTCCTTCCATGGTCCGAAGGCATGCCCTGAGGTGTGAGTGTGAATGGTTGTGTGACTGTTGATAGGCGAGCTGTTTAGGGTATACGCCGCCTTCTCCCAGGGTTGGCTGGGACAGCCAGAGTTTAAAAAATTAAACTTGTATAAGACTTGTATAAGAGTTTGCAGGGTTCTCTGCCCTAATGCCAGCAGCTTAGCACAGGTGGTAACAACAACTTGCTAACTTTGCTAAATGAGTCTTTGTCCTGATGAAAGGTAGAATAATTTAGGGATTCTGCTGGTTGACGCAGACCTCTCTGTCTGGCGTTTGCATGTCCTCCACTTCCTCCTCAAAGGTTTCCTCGAGATGCTCTGGTTTCTTCGTGCAGTTCAAAGACATGTGGATTGGTGTTAACTGGCTACTCTAAATAGAATATTTGTGTGAGTCAGTCTCTGTGTTTGGTCCAGGGTGTACCCTGCCTTTCAACCAGTGTCAGCTGGGATTGGCTCCAGCTCACCTGCTACCACTTATGGAAAGTAATATAGAGAATGAGGTTCAAGGATCAAGGGTTTTTTGTCACATGACAAGGTACAATGTACAGTAGCAGTAAAATAATAATAAGCAGCAGGGCGGACTGTACAAAACGCACAGCAGAAAAGTGATATACTGTATAGATATAGATATGTAGCCCTACCTAAAAGAAGAGCTCCTGATAGACGTCTGTACTAATAGCAAGCCGAAGTTGATGGACTTAATTCAGTCATCCATTCATTCATTTGCCGAGTGCTTAATCCTACTAGGGTTGCAACACCCTGAACTGTTCATCATTCAATCCCAGGGTCAACACATACACAACCATTCACACTCACACTCACACCGAGGGACAATTTGCATGTTCTCCCTGGAATACTATAGCGAGAACATGCAAATGCCCTCGTCAAGCCCGGGACCCAAACCCAAGACCTTCTTGCAGTGAGGCGGATATTCTATTTACTACGCCACCATGCCACCCTTATTCAACTGATCCAACAGGGTGGCCTATGGTTAATGGATATGATGGCAGGGAAAAGTTGGAAATACACACAACAAAAAATATAGCTCAATGGGTTTAGGAGTAGCTTTAGGTGTTCTGATGCCTGGAGGGAAGGCCTAACCAAGGCATCTTTCATATTTGGGTAGGAGCATCAACTGCCTTCAGGATTGGCGTCTTGACAAAAAAAAATCCTGGTATCAAACATACACACAAGAATTCTTACTGAAAAAATATCCAAGGTTAGATGAGTAATTTAGTACCGAGAGAACTCAGAGAGCGCAAACCTTCATCAAGAGCAGCAACCAACATGAACAGAACCAAAATGTCAAAAATTGTGCTGTCTCGCAATGTGTCTCACAAGGACAGTGGTGGCTCAGTGGTTAGGGCTCTGGGTTAATGATTCGAGGGTTGGGGGTTCAAGCCCTATCACCACCAAGCTGCCACTGTTCGGCTCTCGAGCAAGGCCCTTAACCCTCAACTGCTGAGATGTATGAAAATGGTTTGGAAAAGGGCATCTGAAAAATGCCTTAAATGTAAATGTTAAAGAATCCTTAAAAAAATCCCTGGATCCAGAATTCAATCTAGATTGTCTCGAAAACCTAATGAATTCTTCCTTGTCCGAACCCCTGCCTCCGGTTCAAATTTCCGAAACATTGCTTTTTACATAATCCAACTAACTATCAAAACTCACAAACTGAAGGTAAAACATAACGTCCTTGGTGGAGGTAAATAACTAACTTAGTTGTGGTTAGGCGTAATCATGCTAATCTTTACAACTCAAAATGGATTGTGGGTAAAATGTTTATGAAAAGTTCTCCACCAATACCCTTTACATTGATTTCATGGTCTTGTAAAATGGAGCAGCACTTATAGCATGTGTCATAACTTGATAGTCTAGAGGCTACTGTATGTATTACGAAATAGAAATACAGTATGTAAGTTTATTACCAGTTTGGTGGAAATTGAGCTAAATCTTTCTAGGAAACCACAAATGGCTGTGATCTTATCACATCCTCTGGAAGTTTAGAGAAGACTGAGATCAGGTAGAGAGCCTTCTGAGGGAGCAGTTAAACAGCCCGAGGCTACAATCTTTAGCGAAGTCAGTCCTTAGACCATTGTACTGTTTACCCTGGCTCATACATGGACTTTCAACCGAGATGGGGGTGTGACGTTGACCTTCTTACTCACTGAGTAAATCTTGAGTTCCCATTTCAGGAAAAGCTTTTAGATCCAGTACAATTCAAGCATGTGGAAATAATCCAAATCACTGTTTTCCAAACAATCCAAATCACTGTATTTGCCCTACAGATATTTTTTACTCACTCATTTTGTGCATATTTATATATTCATGTAAATATGATATTCATGCATGTTTCTATATTACATCTAACACACTCGGAGGAAAAACACTATCTACTGCCTTGTATGCCTGAGCTCACAGACACCAACAGTTGGATTGTGGTTGTTTTTGATTGACAGGGAGGTGAGTACATGCCATCCCCCTCTCCGGTCAGAGCTCGGCCAATTAGCTTCCATTGACTCCCAGCCACAGACGGGTGCATACATCAACCAGGTTCTGAACTCGCGATCTTGTCGAATCACCACTCGGGAACTATTATTTTTTTATCATCATCATCTTCTTCTTCTTCTTCTGCTTGTTCCAGGGTCGGGTCATGGAGACAGCAGCCTAAGCAGTGAGGTCCAGATGTCCCTCTCCCCAGCTACTTCTTCCAGCTCTTCCGGGGGGACACCAAGGCGTTCTCAGACCAGCCAAGAGACGTAGTCCCTCCAGTGTGTTCTGGGTTGACCCTGGGGTCTCATTCCTGTTGGACATGCCCAAAACACCACACCAGGGAGGCGTTCGAGAGGCATTTTAATCAGATGCCCGAACCACCTCAACTGACTCTTCTCAACATGGAGGAGCAGCGGTTCTACTCTGAGCTCCTCCTGGATGGCCGGACTTCTCACCCTATCCCTGAGGGAGAGCCCTGCCACTCATGTATCCGCGGTCTTGTTCTTTCGGTCACTATCCAAAGCTCAATTTTATTTTTTTTAATTTATTGACAAAAAAATATCCTGTAGGGAAGGTTCCTTGGTGGTTCCACTGAAATGAATGAAACTAGAAATAGATAAATGCTATATATATATTTAATTAATATATATATAACTTAAAAATTTATAACTTTTATTTAATTGCAAATTTTAATATTTACTCAAATTTTTTTCCTGTGTTATTGGAAAATAGTTTGCGCTGCCACCTTATGGTGACAAGACTCACCCCAGGGTCAGGTACTGACATTGATTGTTTTCCTAAAACAACATGACCCAGGTGTTTTATTTCTTACATACAACACACACTTCTTCCAAGTGAATACAGCTGAAATAGATTCATTTTGTATGTATAGTAAATTAGGAGGAACAGTGGCACATTGGCCTTGAAGCAAGAAGGTCCTGGGTTTGATATCCGGGCTTGATGACTATACATGTTCTACCTATGCTTGCATCGTGCTTTCCTCCAGGTACTCCGGTTTCCTCCGGTACAGTCCAAAGACATGCACACTTGGCTAATTTTTTTGCCCCTGGCCGTGAATGTGAATGTAAATGGCTGTGTGTGTTACCCTGCAATGATGAGCTGTTCAGGGTGCACCCCGCCTTTCACCGCGAGTCGGCTGAGATAGACCCCAGCCTCCCCACGTCCCTAGTATTATGAGGCAGTTCAGCAGGTGAATGTATGTACAGTAAACTGGATTAAAACTTATAAAGACAAACCTACTGTATGTTTGTATACGGCACTCAGGTTCACCCAGGATACCGTCGCTGTCTTGTGCCCAGCATAAATTTTCAGCAAAATAAATATTTGTTCTTTCATTTTGCCAGCCTTAAATATTCAAAGCACGGTTTGTAATTTGTCTCGTACGAAGAAGGCAGATATGCAACCTGGCAAGCATGTTTCCATAAATATGTGTTTCTTTAAACACAAAGAAATTCCTGCTCTGAAACCTCACGTCCTCAGCACTGGGGTCAAACACAGATAAGTGCACAGTCCAGGCTTACATGATGGGGGACAACACACACACGCACGCACACACACACGCACACACACACACACACACACACACACACACACACACACACACACACATACACATACAAAAACAAAAACCGTCTCCTTGAGGTAACTAAGGGAACTGCGGACGCAGGAAGTAAACAGTTTTCTTAAAAACAAATTTAAAGCTTTTGAAGAATATTTGAATTTGATTGAATAATTTTTTGCCGACAAAACCACGTCCACTGCAGAAACTCTGTACTTCCTCTCCGTCAAAGGTCTAATGTTTATTTATAAGAAACAGTCTGATTTGTTGAACTCTTGCCTCCCAACCTCTGCACTCCTGCATGCTAAAGCTACACATTCCATCTGGGCCTACTACCAGTTATACGCTGCACGGCTTTCGCAAAAATATTTCAGGGGAAAAACTTTTAACCTAAATCCCTCACTGATCCTAACACTCTATAAACTCCCATAGTAATATGTCATACAAGCCAAGCGCGTGGTCTAATGCTTCTAGATAAATCTTCTTCAGCTCCAGAGCAACGCAGTGACAGGAACAGGGAGCTGGAACATGATGTGACGTTACAGCACTGGAAGTGAGTCCTGTATGCTTGTGCCAGAGCTGTTATTGATGGCGTGTGTTTCTGAGTTCCTGAGGTTTATGTTGTGGCTGGTGCTTCACTCCAGAGAGAGAGAGAGAGAGAGAGAGAGAGAGAGAGAGAGAGAGAGAGAGAGAGAGAGAGAGGAAAAATGGGGGCATACACAGTTCAAAAGGGCAGCACGGAGCAAGTGTTTACTCTGTAGGAATGCTCGTCTGGGCTGGTCTTATGATGGTGTTGCAAGTGAACAAACAGAGACAGAAATTAGCCAATGGTGGAAAAAAATGTAATTCTTTATGCAGAGTACTCACAATACTCAAATTATACCCAAAATACGAGTTTATTTTTAATGGAATGAAAGGAATTTCTTCCAAAGTATTTTATCACTGAATCACATTCAGTCCACACACACACACACACACACACACACACACACACACACCACAATCATGTACTTCTATCTTTGTGGGGACATTCATACCATTAAAATATGCATTTCTGGGACCCAAACCTTAACCAGCACCACTAAACGCCTAATGCCAATATTTACCCTAACCCTGACCAAAACCTAACTCTATAACCACGTTTTAACACTCAAACAACTCTTTGAAAAAGTGAGGACCAGCCAAAATGTACTCACTTCTCACTCTGCTGGTAAAAAAAAAAGTTATGTAGCAAGTATAAATACACATACACACACACACACACACACACACACACATACACTTCTCGGATTGTTTTTCCACCAACACAACACTGTATCTTCCTGAGTAAAGAATGCGCTCGGCGAGCACACCAAAGAGCATAGACGTCGTAGATCAGTCGTAAATCAAAGTGCAACCCCCAGGTCAAAGTTCAGCGCACTTATAAGCCAAAGTTCACTGCAACCAATAACACTCCTAACCTTAGATCAGAAGGAGGCCATAAAATCCTGAAAGAAAGAAAAAAAAATCAACAAGCCTGTGATCAGTCTGTGAAAAATAGCTAGATTTTGATGTTTAGGGAAATAAAACACTTGGGGTGCACTTTTATAGGAAAATAATCAACAGCACATGCTATAATGAAGCAGAGAGTTCCTATAAGAGTTCCTGGTATTGTGAATAACGATGACTATTTTCCAATAACAGGACATTCTGAAATTCTTTCTATCATATGACGGCCAACAATAATATTTTTGAAATAATAATGAACAGTATACTTTTTAACACATTCTTAGTTCCAGTCGTTGTTGTGTACACTTAAAGTATAACTCACATTATATAGCCACATATAATCACTCAGTCCATTTCCAGAGTCTCTTTCCTGTCCCAGAAGGCTTACTGACTGACACTGGAGACTCCTTCCTTCAGTGTTACATCAACAAAACAAAACAAGTCCCTGGTGATTCAGCAGTTTTTTCTCTGTGATCTATACAAACATGCATAAATATGGGTGCCAGCCTCCCCATGACCCTAATTAGGATTAAGCGGCTTAGAAAAAGAATGAATGAATGGGTCCGAGTTCATAAAACGTGTCAAAACAGAGCTCACTAAGAGAAATATGCGGAGATATCATTTATTTTTTATTGTTAGAATTTATTTTTTGGGGGGTGGCCTCTTTCGAATCTAATGCATCTAACTGCAAATGTATTTCTATATTCTATTTTTTCTATTTTTTTGTTTTGTTTTTAATTGGGGGTGACACAACGGCGTAGTGGTTAGCCTCACACCAAAAAGGTCCTGGGTTCGACTTCCGGATTCGATAAGGGCGTTTCTGTGTGGAGTTTGCCTATTCTCCCTGTATTTTCATTGAGGTGCTCTGGTTTCTTCCCACAGTTCAAAGATATGCACAGTAGGCTAATCGGCTGTCCCAAATAACCCACAGTTGTGAGTGTGAGTGTGACGACTGGTGAGCTGGTCAGGGTGTACCCCGCCCTCGCCCAGAATCTGCTGAGACTGCAGGAGGATTTAGCGGTTTGGTGAATGAATGGATGTTTATAATTCCTTTCTACTTTACCTTAGCATGATCACAAAGGACAGTGAGTAGACAGAGGGATATTTCAGCGTGTCACAAGGATGGATGTGAATCATTTTAACAGCTTATCTGTTATCAGTGGCTGGTGTGATAACCAATAAGAAGCAGTCTATAAATTGTACATCTGAAGCAAAAATTCCTTTGCATTTCTTTACTAACGTCTTAAATCAAACCTAGAACAAAGAATCTAGAAAAAAACTAGGAAAGATCGTTAATTAAGTTCCTGCTCTTGTTTATTTGTCCAGTGTGGGTGAACTCGCAGCATTATCAACAGAATTTGCAGTAAAATGCTTTGGTTTGGGTTTCAGGATTAAAAAGAGTTGACATGCCTTTTCTTAACAGTCTGTTCAGCACCCGAAAGATGACCACGAGACACAGTGTATCATGAAATGCAGAACCAAAAGAACCAAAGTGTTCCAAAAAACAACAACAATAATAATAATGTCCTCCATTTGTGGTCAGGGGGAAAAAATCCTAATGGAAAGATGGATTTCACACAACATGGCAACCCGTTGGAAATGGAGAAAGAAATGAATGAAACTTGCTCTGGAAAAAGGATGAATCTTTTGACTGGGTCGTGAACACCCCAAACCCACCCACCCCCCACCCCACCCCACCCCACCCCAGCCCTAAAAAAAAATACAGCCGTACAATACAAATACATTAATCCAAAAATAAAATGAGAAAACACTTCTAAGAAATACACCACATTTAAAAAGAAA